>VMDR010000209.1:0-153449 GCA_007922815.1 Macrotus californicus | reverse complement strand
GGGGGATGAGAACCCAGGGAGTAGGGGGCGGCCTCCAAGTGACCAGTGAGAAGTTGTAGGTCATGCTCTGTGGGGACACGGTATGACACTGGGGGGCACTGTGGAGCACTGTGGGGAGCATGGTATCACAAGGCTGGGTACCGTGGAGCTCCGTGGGGGGCCCTGTGGAGTGCAGTTTGGGGAATTGTGGGGGCACTGTGGGGCATCGTGAGGCACTGTGGGGGAAGCATCAAGATCGTGGGGTTCTACCCAACCCCCGCTGGAGGGCAGGGCCCAGGGCTTCTGGCCTCCAGGTGGCTTTTGGGTGAGTAACAGGATGACCAGCAGGGGGCAGGAGAGGACTGTGACAAAAACATTGGTGCGGGCTTGAAAAATCAAACCCGTGTCTGGTGCCCAAGCACTGTTTCCAGGCTGTTCTATGAGAGCACCTTGTCCTTTGGCCAACTCTGGCCTTGTCTACCAATCTAGACCCTGCCAGGAGGCCACAGCCAGGGGAGGGATTCCAGAAGGTTCCAGCGTAATCTCACAGCCCTTGTTCAGAGACCCTCAGACACTCTCCCCATCCCACCACGACCCCCAACACAAGCTTGGCTCTGGGGTGTCTTTCCCCCACCCCCACCCCCAGCCCCATCCCAGGGCTCTAGGCCTGCACAGGCCCCCAGACCACCCTCCCCATCAGATTCCTGCCTGTGGCCTCGGGCTGTCCCCACTGCCCCAGTGCCCACAGCTCCTGCCACCTAGCCCTCCGGGCTGCCCACCTCTGACTGGACTCGCTCCTTCTTTTAATGCAAGGGGATAGCCTGGGTCCTTCCCAGCTCTACCTCCCCTTCTGCTTGCTGGGCCTTGTCCCTCCTTTTCCTTCCTCCTGTCACCGGATGGTCTTCCTCCTCCACTTCCCTCCTGGTTTCCCTGAAAGGCCTGCATGTGATCTGTCCTTCACCCTTCGAATGTGTCAGAGGGAAAGATGGAAGCTCCTCCCCGTCCCCCACCAGCCTGACTAAAGGGGACATCATGCAGGATGCTGGGGCAGGTTTGGCCTCCTGCACCCCCCGCCCCCATGTCTGATCCTGGCGGGCGGGTGTGGAGCCTTTCTCTACCCCCCTTGGGACCCAGAGAGGGCAAAGACCATCTTTCCACGTCCCTGCCCGTGTGTAGAAAGTCCTCTGCTACATGTCGGGGCCCAGGCCTGCCCTCATGAGGTTTCCCCTGATGCCTCAAAGGCTGCTCAGATGAGGTGGGTATGCCCTGTCCAGGACACTGGGCACAAGGGCACCTCCCTGCAGCCGTCCTCAGGGGGGACCCACCCAGCACATGGCCAGAGCAAATGCCGAGGCTTCTGGCGGATTCTGGATGGCTCTGGAGCTGCCAAAGGTCGCCACCTTGATGGGGGAGCAGGCAGCAGAGCTGTCATCACCGCAACTAAGCCTCCTGTCACCAAACAAGGGCAATTTTAGGTGATTTTCAGCATTTTTTCTGAACCACACCCAGAAATACAATCATGGAGGTAACATTAGAAGTTTCTTTAGTTTTCAACTTTCTTTTTCAGGGGAAAATGGAAACACGCGCCCTGGCTGCCCTGGCAGGGACGTCCCCTCCCTCGTGGTCTGACCCCAGGCCCCCAGGCTCAGGGCCGGAGATCAGGTTTTCGCCCTCTGACGACAGTGAGGCTCTTTCCTTTTGAATCCCCAGGTTTGGGCAGAGGAACAATGCCGTGACTTGGAAGCAGCCCCGTGTGTTTGTGAATGTAACCTCATCTGAAATCTTTTATTTTCTTCCTGTTTGATCATGGCAGCAGTGCCCACAGTCAAGGCTGTAATTTTCCTCCCGAGACAGTGTTGACTGTCGGTGACTCCTGGGTGTTCTCATGTTCATTCATGGGGTGGCTGTGGAGGCTCCGCCGGGCCCCTCCTGAAGGCTGGTGGCCTGGTGTCCTGCTGCACCCCTGGGAACCCTGGGGGCTCTGTGCCCTCTCTTGGTCTGGGCCTCAGCACACATCCCAGAGGACTGCAGGGCAGGGTGCGGGGAACCTGGCTCCGCACCCCATGCCAGGAGAAGGCCTGGAAATTCCTCCAGCCTCCTGAGCCTGGGGTCTCAGGCAGGCCCCACATGGCCCCTAGGGGCACTCCTGGGGGCCTTCGTACCACCCCATGCCAGGGAGGGTGCTCCATGAGGGTATCGCCCACTGCGGCTTTCACAGTTTGGGAATAAGAGTCACAGCACAACCCGGAGTCCCCTCCACCCACGCCCAGCTTGGAACTGCGCAAACCTTTTAAATTTAGTTTTTAGTTGTGGTCAAATGCACACAACACAAAATTTGCCAGCTCACTTCCTTCTGTGTGGCATCGGGTGCGTTCGCGGTGCGGCCATCGCCACCAGTCCTTCCGGGAGCTCTTGAGCCCTCCCAACAGGCACTCTGTCCCCACGAAACACTGACTTCCTGTCCCACTTCCACCTCCAGGCCTTGGAGCCTTGAGACAGCCTGGGCCATGGGGACAGGGTGAGCAGATTTCTGCGGGCGCTCTCCTCGTCTGTACTGATGGGCTTTACTAGGGAGCTGCGGTCCTGCTGGGCCTGTCTCCACTCTTTCTGGAGACCTCGCAGACCCCTACAGGCCTGTTCCTCCTGCTGCCCCTTTCCATGCCTTGGTGGCCCTTGTCCACCAACAGAGCATACATGAATCAGGAGCTTAGCTGGAAATAAATGTTAAAGATTTGTTCAAGGCTCCTAGGATTTGCAGATCATAAGCACAACTAGGCAATGCCCAGAGTGTTCCAAAAAAGAAGGAAAAGATGAGGGTTCTTTTTTTTTTTTTAATGTGTTTATTGATTTTAGAGAGAGAGGAAGGGAGAGATTGAAAGAAATATCAATCAGTTGCCTCCCATACACACCTTGGCCAGGAGTCGAACTCACAACCTAGATATGTGCCCTAACCCAGAATCAAACCCCCGAGCTTTGGTGTACTCCAACCAACTGAGCCACACCTGTGGGGCCAGCTGAGGGTCCTTATAGTAAAGAGTACACTCTCGAGAGGAATCAGGCCTGCATTCTTAATCTCCGAACTGGTCTGAGATGGTAATCCTCTAGATCAGGGGTCCTCAACTCCTGGGCCATGGACCAGTACTGGTTCATGGCCTGCTAGGAACCAGGCCGCACGGTCCAGGGAAGCTTCAAGCTTCGCTGCATTATCACCTAAGCTCTGCCTCCTGCCCACCGCCCCTTCCATGGAAAAATTGTCTTCCACCGAAGGGTCCCTGGTGCCAAAAAGGTTGAGGACTGCTACTGTAGATGGCGGCGTGGATAATGGATGACAGACGGTCTGGATGGGTCTGGATGTGGGTTGTCAAGCAATCTGGACACAGGAACATTCTTTCCTTAGTCCCTCAGGGGGTGATTAGAGGCTTATCTGAAGGTCTGATGTATATCTGGGCATTGACGCAGGACTGGGAAGGTTAAGTTCCCAGACTGGTTAAAACAAGAATTGTTTCCTCACACCTCAACCTATGTAACTTTAGTAATTTAGCAGCTTGACTCTAGTGACTCCATTTTATTTTCTCACTCTCCTCTCACCCTTGACCCTCCGGAAACATCCCTGATACATTTAGCAGACACCGTCCTGCTTGCCTGTAGGCGGCACCTGCATTTCCACAGTCCCTTCACACCTCACGCGTCCTGCCCCTGGCGGCTCTCTCCCCAAAGGCAGGGGCTGCTTCCCAGGATGCAGGGAACATTCCAGATGCTCACTGGTGATCAATGCCCAATACTCACCCTTTGGTCTCATCCAGAGGCCTCACATCACCCTGAGTGAGGGCCCCCAGTGTGTCTGTTTGGAGTGATATTTTTCTGTGGATGTTAGAGTCCCCTGACCCTGGGCCTGAGCAGTGGGGTTCACCTTCCTATCCCTCAGAAAAACATGGGGTCCCCAGAGCGGGCCCCTACCCTGCCTGTCAGCTGGTGTGATATGTGGCCTCAGGGCCTGGCTGCAGCTGTATTTGCCCAGGTGGGGGTGTTTACTCTCCAAACACTTCAGACCTGCCTGGTGCCACCCAGGTTCTCTTGGGAGTATCCCAGCTGGACTCAGGGTCTCCGCCCTTTCAGAGGCAAGAGGCATGGCTTTTTCTGCAGCAGCGAGGGGCCTCGCTGGACATGTCTGCCCTGTGTTCCTTTCCCCTGGAATGGGCAGAGAGGCCAGCAGGAATGGCCTGGTCATATCTGTGGCCCCTTGCAGGTGCCCCCTGGGGATGTGCCCTTGATGTTCAGGACAGAACCTTGGGTGAGAACTTGACCAAGGGTCAGTAGGGGTGTGGGCAGGTGGGGAAGGACTGTCGGAGGCCATCAGACCTGGAATCTTAAGGGGACCCTCCCGTGCCCTGTAGAGGGCAGTGGGGTACAAGTTGGCAGTTGGAAAGAAAGACTAGTTTATTCTTTCTTTCGAATTGGCCAGAAAGGGCAGTGGAGTTAAGGTGAGGGGTGGAGCCCAGGGTAACTGAAGTGCCAGCCTTTGTGGGTAGACAGAGGGAGGCAGTCTGGCCTCTGTGGGGGGGTGGGTCCAGATTGGCGCCTGCATGAGCAGGGTGCCTCGGGGCCCAGGCACGCATAGCCTGTGTGGTGACGGGCCCTGGACTGCTCCAGGACACCTAAGAAATACAGTGTTCACGTGTGAGCACACACCCACCAGCTAGCCCACACTCACAGCATGCATACTGACACAAGCAAAGGGCTCACACTCACAGGCATGTTCACATTCATACACCAACACAGACTGACACACTCACATAGACACATTCATGCTCACACACTCACATGTGCGCACACACACACTGCACTTCAGCCTGGCAAGGGCTGATGGGAGCCAGGGGACAAGTGGCCTTGATTTCACAGGACTCTGAGTTCACACTGACTTCCTGCCTAGCTGAGACCAAGAGCCATGGGTAGCTGTTCAACACCACTT
The DNA here is from genome assembly GCA_007922815.1 of Macrotus californicus. Lineage (NCBI taxonomy): Eukaryota > Metazoa > Chordata > Mammalia > Chiroptera > Phyllostomidae > Macrotus > Macrotus californicus. The sequence goes on along the minus strand of VMDR010000209.1, from coordinate 148,501 downwards.
GGTTCTGTGGTGACCGGGCCTGCAGCCAGGAGTTGCAGTTGCTGCCCTCCAACCGCTGTCCACTCTGGTCTTTCCTGAGGACATGCCCATTTCTACATAAACTGGCACCAACATGTGACACGAATACCTAGACATACACAAATTCCACTTTTACTGCTTGCATGTAACCAGCCCTGTTAAATGGAAACCTTCATAGCTGGAAGCCTCTCTGAAAGAAAGGGTTTCCTGAGCCCCATGCTGCCCAGAATAAGGACCAGGTCCTGGGGCATCAGCCTGAACCACCAGTGGCAGGGCTGGATGGAGAAGGCAAACAGGTCCACTGTCCTGAGACTGACAGGGCCCTTTCAGTGCAGTGAGTTTGGGAGAGATGTAAGATGCTCTGAAGGAATGTACACCAGCTACATAAGGAGGTAAAGTGAGGCTCACTCTGGGACAGGTGAATAATCCATAAGGAAGCCGTGTTTGCTGGTTCTGCTCTGGTTCTGGGCCACGGCCCAGAAGGTTCACGTGTAAGCAGGATGCCGTCTGGTAGTCACCTAACTCTCTGGCTAAGAGCTGAAATAGCTACCTATTTCAGGGAAGCCGATTCAAAGTTTGAACACAGTCAGGAGTGTCAGCAGTCTTTCCTTGCTTCTATTTCGGCTCTGTTAACTAACCAGCTCCCTGTCTCTTAGTCCCAACCTCAGGCTACTGTAATTTAATTTAGGACATTTCAGAATTTTTCTCTTGTAACCCCCAGGCAAAAGATAGAATGTTACAGCCAACCCAATCAGTAGCATTTTAGACGATTCCATGGTGTGTAGGTGTAAGTTCTTTGATGGTGAAGGCTGATTTGATAAAATGAGTTAGGCAGTATTCCTTTTTTAAATAAATTCTCTGGGAGAGTTTAGTATACTTGGTGTTATTTCTTCTATGTTTGCAAAATTTCACCAGTAAAGCCAGTTGGGCCTGAGTGTGTGTGTGTGTGTGTGTGTGTGTGTGTGTGTGTGTGTGTAAATGTTTCAAACTATGGCTATAATTTCTACATGAGATATCCTGCTATTCAGAGTTGCTATTTTTTCTTGTGTAAGTTTGGGGGGGGGGGGGGGGGGGGGCTGTGTTTCCCAGAGCGTTTGTCTGTTTCATCTATAGTTTCAAAGTTATTATCACAAAGTTATTCCCAGTATCTTCTTACTATTTGTATCAGTTCTTAGGGCTGCTGTAACAAAGTTGCAGGCTGAGAGCTTAAAACAACAAGAATGTATTTTCTCTGGGATCTGAGGCCAGAAGTGTAGAAGGGCCAGGGCCATGCTCCATTCAGAGGTTCCAGGGGAGGATCATTCCTGCCTCCTCTGGCTTTTGGGGACTCTAGGTGTCCCCTGGCTTGTGGACACATCACCCCAACCCCCACCTCTGTTGTCACATGACCTCCTCCCCTGCCTCTCTTCTCTGGTGTTTTCTTATCTTTCCTTTTAAAGGTACTAATCATATTGGATCATGTCCCCTCCCCCCACTCCCGTGTGACCTCCTCTTAACTCAGTCATATCTGCAATGACCCTATTTCCAAATAAGGCCGCACTCACAGCCAGAGAGGCCAGGGCTTCCACGTTATCTTTTTAGGGGCCATAGTTCAACCCACTAAACTATCTTTGTTATTTTTCAGGATCCCCTGTGGTGACAAGTTTTTCCTCCGCACAGTTGTAGCTGCATTTTACAAGTGTTGATAGGTTTTATTTTCATTACCAGTTAATTCAAAATATTACCTGCTGTCGATTGTGGTTTCTTCTTTAGCTCATTGGTTTCTTGGAATGTGTTGGGCATTTTCCAGTTATCTCTCTGTGGTTAATTTCCTGCTTTATTCCTTTGTGGTCAGAGATCCCACTGTTATTCCGTTCTTTGAAAGTGATTTGCGTTATGGTCCAGAATACGGTGTGTTTTGCTAAATGTGTTGTGTGCCCTTGAAGAGCACATGAGTTGTGCAATTGTTGGGTGCATGTCCGAGTACCCGTCAATTATGTCAATCTTGTTACACACGTGGTTCAGATTTTCTTGATCTTTGCTGGGTTTTTTCGCTTGTCATATCAGTTACTGAGAGAGGGATCTTAACATTTCTAACTACTGGTGTGGAAGGGTCTGTTTCTTCTCGCCCCGTTAGGCTCTGCTGTTCAGGTGGAGCCAGTAGCACAAGCACAGGCGCTGGATGTGCTGGTCCACCAGGGTGGTCACCCAGTCCTGAGCATGGACCTTCTGTTCTCTGGTGTGAAATGTGTGGTTGCTGTTGTTGCTGTTATTTTGTTTCCTTCCTCCATTAGCTTGTTCCCTGCACATGCTACTCTTCTTGTGGTGTTGCCGGGGCTCATGGGGGTCTGTGTAAAAAAGCACAGTCACCACGTCCCACGCAGCACAAGGATCCGCAACCTCACCGCACCTCCTGGGCCACTGTTGCTGCGTTTTTCACGCTACACATGCTTGTCACTCTCTCCATTCAGGCCTCATGATCACCACTGCTATCCTGTCTAGTCGGTGCTCTTGCCCATTTACCTGCATCGTTTTCCTTGTGGTTATTCTGCATTTTTTGTGCTTCAGTTAGGGGCCCTTTGCCTTCAGTTGGAGAAGAATTCTGTCGGGTTTTGTTTGTCTGAAAATGTCTTTATTCTGCCTTCATTTTTAACGGCCGGTTGGCTGGTGCGGACATTCCAGCCGGCAGTCGTTTCCGTGTGCACTTTGAAGAGATCTTCCACTGTCTCTTCTGTGACCGCCTCCCACCGGCTCTGGTCCTGGCCCCAAGCCGAAGTTGCCAATCTTTCTGCTTTGGGTTTTTAATGGGCATCGCTTTTCTCCTCAAAAGTAGAGTGTAGCAACCAGACAGCCTCAGTTGACCCTGTTTTTGTTTCCTTCTGTCTGCACTCATGGGCGCCTTTGTTTTACATGGCTTTGGCCTGGGACGCGTCTCTGGAGAGTCTGGCTGTCGCACTGGGTGTTGAGTTGTGGGTGAGAAAACCTCACAGGGCGATCTGATCATAAATTCCTACCTGGGCAGGTCATGGTGTTTGTCCCGACTCAGGCATACAGCATTTTAGTAAAAGGTTTACCTTTGCCTTAAGCAAGCCCTGTCCTTTGTTTCTGTGCATCTAGGTTAGCACATCTTGGACATACTCACCCTCAGGAGAGCACACAATCTTTGAACTATTCCATAATTCCATTCCCGACTTGCTTTCTCCCACATTTGTGTAATCTTCCTTAAGTTCCTTCCTTAATTCCAAATTTGTAAAAGAAGCTGCAAATTGTTATTTTCTGGAGCATCTGAGATCTTGTTCTCTGGCATATGTCCTCAGTTTGGCTCAAATATACTCTTACAGACATTCTCCACAGGTCTGGACATTTCTTACTTCGACAGAGTTGTGAGGCCCGTGTAACCTAGGTACTGCTGTTGCAATCAAAGTTTTTTTTTTTTAAAGATTTTATTTATTTATTTATTTTTAGAGAGAGGGGAAAGGAAAGAGACAGAGAGAAACATTAATATGTGGCTGCCTCTCGTGCGCCCCCTACTGGCGACCTGTCCCACAACCCAGGCATGTGCTCTGACTGGGAAGTGAACTGGTGATCCTTCGGTTCCCAGGCCAGCACTCAATCCACTAAGCCACACCAGCCAAAGCTCAAAGGATTTTTTTTTTAAAGCCTCACCCAAGGACATTTTTAAAGAGAATTTATTTATTTATTTATTTATTTATTTATTTAGAAGAGAGAGGAAGGGAGGGAGGAAGAGGGAGAGAAACATCATCGATCGGCTGCCTCTTGTGTGCTCACTGACTGGGAGTCAACTGGAGACCTTTGTCTTTGCCAGACGAGGCCCACAGCTGCCGCGCCAGCCAGGGCCAAGGACATTTCTTTCATTGCTTTTAGAGAGAGAACAAGGGAGACAGGCAGGGAAAGAGAGACACAGATGCAGGAGAGAAGCACCGATTGGCTGCCTCCTGTATGTGCCCTGAGCAGGGAGCGTAGGTGGGTCCAGACTGGGGGCTGCCCCCGCCCACGCCCAGACCCAGGATCGAGCCCCATGGCTGGGTATGTGCCCTGGCTGGGAATTAAACCTGCAACCTTTCAGTTATGGGGTGATATCTAATTAACCAAGCCACACGGGCCAGGGCTCAAAGTTTATTTTTTAAATGTAGTTTTAAAATCATTGCCCTGAGAAAATGGAAATCAATGACTTGCAGCTCTTGCAAAAAGCGGTAGTTCTCTGCAGATATCAGTAAAGTTTGATAGCACGTGAGTCTGCCTGCTCTCGTGTAAATTGAGCCAAAGATTTAAGTTTTGAATGAGGTATTTAAACCAAGAGGGAGTTATCTAACTCAGAAAATGTTAATAAAACTTTCGCTTTCCTCTCTTAATATAATAGAAGAAAAGCCAAGAAAAAGAGGTGGCTTTGGGTTCAGTTGACCAAGTGGAATCTGAAGCCCCAAACTTGAGGTGATGGCCCCGCCAGTTTGGAAAATGTTTGGCACAGTCAACTATAGCCAAGTCTGTGATCCACACGACTCCAGGTTTGTGGCCGAAAGACAACATGTCCCTCAGTCACTCACACGGGAGGCTCAGCCCAGAGCCGAGCTCGGCCCCAAACCCATTATGGGCACGTTCTCTCCCTGGACCTCCGTTTTTGGCAGTTTGTCAGAACCCATTGGTATGACCTTGGGACAGTTTGTTGGTCACTTTATCTGGGCTGAGGGTAATAATAGGATAGAAATCACCGCCCTCAGGGCGCCAGAGTGTGACCTGCTTATCTCTGGGCTCAGCAGCTGCTTAATTTAAATGATTGAAAAGTATTTTTGTCTCAGCAATGCGGGCACAGGTTACAAAAAGTGAAAGGCACAGAGGAGTGTGCCTTTCCCTCTCCTCACCCCCGTCCCTGCTGAGATGTCTCACTGTGCCTGTGTTTGTTCATGTGTGTGTGATTCTTTGTCACGTGGGTGACAAATTGTTCCACACCAATCTATACAAGGGAAAGTCATTTAGTAAAGCAAAATTATTAACAATGGCCAAAAGGTGGAAGCAACCCAACTGTCCATTGGTGGATGAATGGATAAGCAAAAAGTGGTCCCGCCACACAGTGGAATATTTGTTCAGCCTTAAAAATGGAAGGAAATTCTGACACCTGCTACAATACACATGGACCTTGAGGACATGAATGCTCAGTGAAATAAGCCAGTCACAAAGGACAAACTCTACAGGACTCCACTTATATGAGGTCCCTACAGGAGTCACATTCATAAAGACAGGAAATAGAATGGTGTTTGCCAGCGGCCGAGGGACAGGGAGCTGGTGTCTGATGAGGACAGGCTTCCAGTTTTGCAAGATTTCTGGAGGTGGAGGTGGTGATGGCTACAGGCTAAAAGGTACATTAATGTCTCTGGTTTTAATTTTTATTTATTGATTTGAGAGAGAGATTAATTTGTTGTCCCACTTATCCATGCGTTCAGTGGTTGGTTCCTATATGTTCCCTGACTGGGGATCGCACCTGCAAATTGGGACAGTGCACTAACCAACTGAGCTACCTGGCCAGGGCCGTATTAAAGTTTTTAAGAGTCTATCTGAGCAAATACCCACCCGAGTGGGGTGGAAGTGATTGGGAGTTCTCCCTCGCAGGGGCAAGGAGAGTGTTTTATAAAGAAGGTGTGGAGACCAGGCAAGGAAACTGGTTGGTTGGCCGCAGCTGAAGGGGCTGGCTCTGTGGGACAGTCTCGCTGGTGTCTGTGGTGGCTGCTCTGCCATCCCATTTACTTGGATCCAGGGCTGTGACTCTGACTGAGGCTCACTGTAACACACAGGAGTGTACCTCTTGCACCGGGCTGCACACTGAAATGTGGTTATATGGCTAATTTTATGTCACGTATATTTTATCACAAATGAAATTAGTATTTTTAAGAGGGAAAGAAAAGTCAAAACTAATAAACAGTTTTTGACAAGGTCCTGAGGCTGATGTTGAGCAAGGCAGGGAGACCACATGGCACCAGAACCTGCAGCATCAGTGACCCTAGGGCCCTGTCTCACACATGGTGACAGTGGTGATGGTCCTGACACTGGATGGCTGAGACACACTCTACCCCACCTCCTCCAAGGAGGGGCTTTCATCTCCACTGTCCGTGTGGGCTGAGATTCTGATGCTTGGCGCGAACAGCACCCCTGCCTGGCCACGGGATGACAGGACTACTGTCCCTGCCCAGGCTCTGTGTGCACACAGCCACCCTTTCCTAGGAGAGCATGACTCAACTCCTGAGGATGACCTGTGGACATTTGTCCAGGGCTCACTCTGGGGGCACTGGATGAGATTTGGACAGGCAGTGGGCTCACCTCCCAGGAAAGGCACGGCTCCCTCCTGGCCTCTGTACTCACTACCCAAGGGCCTGGGGACACCCAGCTCTCAGAGCTCCTTCCCTAGTCCCACCCCCACCACTCACTGGCTGTGTGATGTCTGGCAAGTTATTTAGCCTCTCTGGGCCCCTAGATGAGCATCGTTATTGTGTTGACAGTTGAGGCTCCGCACATAAAGACTCAGAGTAGTGCCTGCCATGGTGACTGTGAGCAACAGCTTCCCTGAGAGGGCTTGGGGGCCGGGATGGGGAGATCAGCACACAGTGTCTTGGACATCAGCTCCATGCTGCTCAGGGAGGCTGTGAGCTGCTGGCGAGGACACACAGAGGTGCTCCAGCTTCTCTGCAGCTCTGGCACAGGCCCCTGACAGAGCTACATTCCCTGCATTGAGCAGACCGTTGTCTGGGGACTGACAGTGGAATTCCATGTGCGCACTCCAGGCCTCTGTCCCAGCCGCCTTTGTTGGGGTCTGTAGGCCTGACGGAGTTCTTTTCTGCCTAGTCGGCTTTGTGATTTAATAAATATTTGCTGGCTTGTCCTTTCCTTGTTGACAGAAGGATGTGATAGAAACAGGACCAGGTCTCCTGCTGTCAGGAAAATGAGAGATTTGGGACCTGGGAGGCAATTCAGGGACCAGTGGAGACACATGCATGTGGAGGGTTAGGCTCACGCACTGTTTCCCTTTCATAACATGCCGTGAGGTCAGTCTGCGCTCACCCCACATCTCAGAGGCTCCTCACCACCCCTTTATCCTGTGAGGAGTGGCTAGCCACCTGTGGGGTTCACGAGTCTGTACCTGGTGAGTTCTGTGCCATGCAGGCCCCATCCAGGTCAAAGCAGAGCCTGAGGTGCCCCAGATTTCCCCCCCTTCCCCCATCCACCTCCAAGGAGCCGCCGCCCTGCCGTCTGCCTGCCCTGCCCTTGTGAGGTAGACACTCACATAGCCGTCCGCCAGAGGACAGCGAGATGGAGTGTGGTGTGTGCAGCCATGGCGTGTCCCTCTCACTGCTGTGCAGGATTCCACGGGACACACATTCCCATCTGTTTGTCCGGCAGACATGAAGGTGCTGCTGTGACTGTCCTTGTGCCTGTCTGTGACTGTCCTTGTGTGTGTCTTCTGTGCTCGTACATTTCTGTTGGGAGTGGAGCTGCTGGGTCGTGAAAGAGATGTGTGTGTGTGTGTGTGTGTATATAATTTCCCAGGTTGTTGCCAGTTTCCAGTGTGGCCACACATTCTACACACCCGGGTGTGCAGGTGATGCCCCAGGGTGTAGGGGGCCCATTGCTCCCTGCTCTCGGTGCTGCTCCTCATTGTTGGCTCTCATGTCCCTTACACATGGCTGCTGGCTCTTCCTGCTCCGTGGGCATCTGTTCACTCACATCTTCACCCTTTTCTCTAGGTCTTTGTCTTCTCTCTGTAGGCTGTCTTTATAGAATCCACATCCAGGCTGGAGTGGGTGCACGGATGGTGGCTGTCTTGGCACACTGGGGCCTGCTTTCCTCTCTTAATGGTGTCTTTCAGGAACAGAAGTCTCTGATGTTAAGGATGACCACTTTGTCGGGTTCTCTTTCATGAAGAATGCCTTTTGGGACCACGAAGGAATCCCACAGCCATCATGTGTAGTGTAAATCTGTGTCTCGTGGCCCTGACCACAGGCTGTGTTCCTGCAAGACTGGGGCCTCCCAATGACTTTGCCTCACGTCCAGACCCAGCCCACTGGGTTGGCCTCAGGGTGTCCTCTGAGCCTGCTGGGTGGGCCAGACTACCTCAGCCCCAGGAGGGCTCCACTACACTAGGAGGGGTGAAACAAGACCTGGCCAGCTCCCTGTCAGCAGAAAGGTCTGCGTTGACACCAGCAACTTGCAGTAGAGTCAGAGAAAGTCACATCTGATGGCCTGAGGGACTGAATGGCTGGGAACAACGTGAGTGTGTGTTAGGCTGGTGTGGACCAGACTTTGGAGAGAGATGGAGCAGCAAAGAGGAGCAGCTGGGCCTGAGTGGAGGTCAGAGGTACCAGAGCCCCAAGCTGGATGCTCCTGTCTCCCCCACTGGCACAGGACAGCCTGGGGCTGGCTCATTCCCTGGAACTCTGGGGAAAGTCCAGAGGAATGGGGTGTGTTCCTGGCCTGCACCCTGAAACACAGCCTTCCAGAAAAGGGTGGGGCCTTCCCTGCCCATGCCATCTCTGTCCTGGGCTAGGGTGTGTGGGTGGCAGCCTGGGGGAGAGGGCCTGGCACAGAGATGTCAGAGGGATGGCTGTGTGGGCCAGATTTGTGCCACAAAGCCCTGTTGCCCTGACAGTTATTGCTGTCCTTAAACCCTGCCCCAAGACCGTGTACCTTCAGGAGGCACTGAGGCCAGAGATCACTGGCCCACCTGGCCCTGGGCACTTGCCATGGGTGAGACAGTGGTGTGATACCTGTATACCCAGACAGGAATGGACAGAGGGTCATACTACAGCTAGGGCCAAGATGTGTGCTTCCTCCCAGGCTTTCCTTGGAGCTGATGACTCTTTGGGGACCTGGGGGGTACAGTGAGGATAGGGGGAGAGAGCAGGGTACAGTGCTGGCTGACAGGCCAGGGCTCTGGGCATCTGTGCTCTCTGGCTGTGACCCCAGTGGGAGGTTTGGGGAGAAGGCAGCAGCACTCGTGGGTCTGTCCGCCTCCCCAGATTTCCAGTTACAGGCTTTAAAAACGCTGCTGGTGGTGTTCCAATGGTGTTTCTCCCATCTGTGCTGGTGAAGGTGAAATGGCATGCTGACGAGAGAACAGACTCGTGTTCTTAGAGCTTCCCAAAGGTGCCTTCCTCCTGCTATGTGCTTTGTCTCATGTCGGGAAGGACAGTCTCTATTTCATAGGCCGAGTTTTCACAGATCAGACTTTCTTCTCACAGAAATGAGGCAGACCCTCCTTCCAGTAAGATGCTGCTCCGCCTTCCTCCCTCCCTGCAGTCCCCAAGGCGGTGGGCCGCCAGGGAGGCAAGGCTCCCCATCTGTGGGCTTGGGTACTAGGTCCCCCTCTCTCTGCCCTGTGGCTCCTGGGGACCCCAATGGGAGCTGAGCCAGATCCACCAGCTCTGCCTGTGCAGTCATCCAGGCCAAAGACTCCTCCCGCTGCCTCCCCTCCTTGGAAGAAATCCCCGCAAACTGCAGTGTCCTCAGGGTTTAGCTCAGTTTATTATGAGGGCAGATACTGGGTTTTCCCCATTTTCAAGACCACAGGAGTGGACTTGACCAAGTCCTTTCTGGCCAGACCCTGGGCTGGGGTTTTCCTCCCTCATGGACTCAGCGAGATTTCCTGGTGGGATGACCCCCGAGACCTTTCATACCCAAGAACAGCTGGATTTGGCCTCACATTTACATTTATCAGGGCCAGCAGTCTGGGCTCACAGTGGCTGTCCTCGAATCTGTCCAGGGAGTTACTGCAATTGGTTCAGGACCCATTGCTGCCACGGAGAATTCAAGAATTCGGCTGGGTCTGGTCTGCTCTCTTTTCCTACTCTGGCCAAGGTTACCTGTGGCTCAGTGGGGACGGTGCCAGCTCCAGGGACCCTGCGTCAGTCCTGGGCTCGCTCTCCAACTCTGAAGCCTGGGCTCTGGCAAGGCCTTCTCCTGGAGCTGACAGCAAACATTTGCCCAGGATTTACTTGAAGTTACTTGTAAAACCAGAACAAGGGTTGGAGGGCAGGATGGTGTTTGGGCCATTTCACACTTTACGATGTGCTCAAGCACCAGCCCCCCTTCAGGGCTTCAGGTTGTCCTGTAGTTTGTAAGTGCTCACAGAGAAGTCGCCACACGTGTGCAGGATTTCCACAGCATCAGAGGAGTAGCTAGAGAGGGATGGAAACCTGTGCGTGTGCTACCAAAGACCCCAAGCCTGGGGTTTTAGAAAATGAGCAACTGGAGACCCGGGTGCTCCCAGAGGGGTGTGACCTAAGGCTAGATCTCTGCCCACTGAAGGATCTAAAATCTGCTGGAGCGCTCGAGTCCTAACTGGGCTCTTCTTCTTTTCAACCATCACCTGAGGATATATTTATCAATCTTAGAGAGAGACATCAATGTGAGAAACATCCTTGGTTGCCTCCCATACGTGCCCCATCCTATCGGGGATTGAACCCATAACCTACATAGGTGCCCTGATGGGGGATCGAACTTGCAACCTTCTGGCGCATGGGACAACGTTCTAACCAACTGAGCCACCCATCCGGGGCTCTGTGTTCTTTTATCACTCCTTACTTTTCTCAGGTAAACAAAATAAAACCCCAGCAAGGTCTCCAAGAGCTCTGTTGGTGGGGACCCCACCTTTCCATCTTGAAGGGACTGCTCCCTGCACCTCCCTCTACCCCAATCCTGAAGGCGAGGTGTGATGTAGGGACATCCAGCCACCAGGTACTTGAGATGTCCTGAGCTGGGGACAGAGGAACAGAGCAAGAGCAGCTGGCAGCAGGACATCAGGATAACTCACTAGGGACATAGAAGGTTGTGGCCACTAGTGTTTTCAATACAGCCGTCTGTCACTTCGAAACAAGGAGCTTTCATTTAGGCTTATGAAATGATTTTATTTTGAAAAATTTCCAATCAACAGAAAAGTCCAAGAATAGTGTGAAGGCACTCGTGTGCCAGCAGCTCCACACTGCCCTTCCCAGCTGCCCACCTTCCCCGCCCATCTCGTGGGTCTCCTTAGCCCATGTTTTTTGTTTGTGTATTCTCAGGTAACAATGACATGTGTCTGGATTCATGATGTTGTTTTGCTGAACCCCAGAATCAGTTAGGTCCTCAGGGCAGGTGGCCTGCCTCTGCCCTGACCCCTCAGTGAGAGACATGTGTCTGTCCCCAGGGCCAACACAGGAGGAGGGGCACGGAAGCCTGGTCACAGTGGTGCAGCCTAAGGTGGAGAGGCCCACTCTTGGAGATCCCTCTGCCTACTAGGGTGGGGCAGGGGACATCTGTTGTCACAGGGGACTGTGACAACCCCTTTCTGAGCCACCACAGGTGGGACATACCTGGGATCTTCAGGGCCCACCCTGGTCCTGGACAGTCCTCTAAGAGAATCCTTCCTACCCTGACAACCAGGAAAATCCTGGTACTACAGGGTAGCCTAAGGTTCCAGACATGTCCCCTCCCCTCCGGGCTTTTGTCCCTGTGGTCCTAACTCCCCCACCCTGCCAGAAAGGGCTCATCATGCTTTTTCTTCTAAAAAATACAGTTTTAGCTTTAGGTGATGGGCCTCCCTCTTCTCACCCTTCCCCTTCTCCCCTTCTCCCCCCTCATTTCTGCCATGCCCTCCCCTGCTCTCCTGCTAGAGGGATTAGCAGCCGGTGGGCATCTTCCCCTCTTGGTGGGAGATGGGCTTATTCCCCAGGGGTGGCGCCAGGCTGCCAGAGCATAAGCTCAGGTGGAACCCCTGTCAAGAGTGGTCTTGGGCCTCCTGGGCCCCGGGCACCAGAGACACAGGCCTCCAGCTTCTGCCAGGAACCAAGGACAGAGGGTGGAAACCTGGGCCATCCCACTTTTTCTTTGTCTTTTACTGGAAATGGCTTTTTCTGAATCCGGTTTTACGTTGTTGGGTTGTTATAGGAATACAATGGCTTCCGCAGCCCAGAGAGAATCCGGTCTCTGTTGCCTTTTGGGCCTGCAGAGACACACACAATTTTCAAACAGGATCAGACCATTCTGATTATTCTGTTTCAATTTGTGACTGCCTTTGCCTGTATTGCCTGTATTTATGGGTGTTAAAACTGTTTGGGGTGACTCATTGCACCTATTTGTCATAACTTTTCGGATCAACTTCCCTTTGTTGGCCCGTTTCCTTGTGTCTCAGGGGTTAGGAAAGGGACCCGAGGCTGTAAGATACAAGGCCATCGGGGTGTGCCTGCAGCGTCTGTCCTGGCCTTGCCTTCCCTGTGCTCTGCTGCAAGCTTCCCTTCCCAGACCAGACCGTTGGGGCGGGGAAGGGTAGGCTCCTTTGAGCAGGCAGGTCTGGGCCTGGGGTCCTGTCGCAGAGCCTTAGTGACTTCTGTGTCCCGGGTTAAGTCCCTTGTGGACCGAAGCAGGCCCCCTCACCAATCACAACTCGTTTCTGCAAGAGACCCCTTCCCACGCGCTGGGTGAACTCCAGCCAGGCAAGAAGGGGGAGGGGAAACAAGATTCCAGTCAGTCTAGTGGGCGGGGCACACTTCTGTTTCGCGACAGAGCCAGACTTTCTCGGGGAACTACTCCATGGGGTGTTGGGGACTGCGGGCAGGAGGCTCTTGGCGGGAGGGACGGGGACAGGATCAGTGCCCGCAGCTCGGGGGCAGTAAGGGAGCCGAGAGCCACCCGCTGGAAGGGGGTGATACGGGAAGAGCTGGGGGCGCGGGAAGTCCTGGCATAGACTGGGGGAGGGACATCTGCGGAAGGCGCTCCGCCCAGTCCCGCGCAAACTTTTCCAGGGACCGCGGGGACTGCAGGTGAGGTCACGTGGCTGGCCGGGGCGGGGCGAGAACAGGGTCGGGGGCGGGCCGGGGGCGGGCCACGTGGACCCCGCCTCTGCGCCCAAGTCCCGCGGCGCGTCGGCGGGAGCGGGCGGAGCGGAGAGTGGCTGGGACGCATGGTGTGGCCTTAAGCGCGCCGTGACCGGAGTACCATGCCCACCAACTTCACCGTGGTGCCCGTGGAGGCGCGAGCGGACGGCGACCAGGACGAGGCGGCAGAGCTGAGCGAGGCGCTGGGCGCTTCCGAGGGCCACGAGCCCGACAGCTCGAGCCCGGGTGAGCGCAGCCGCACCTGTCCGCCGGACAAAGGCGGAGCCGGGCTTCGCCGGGATGGGGGCGGTTCGTGGCGGGAGGGGTACCGGAGGAAAGGGTGTGGGGCTGCTCTCCCGCCTTTGTATCCCCTTTCCCAGGGTCCCCCGGAGTTCCTCTCACTTCTCCTCCTGAGGTTCCCTCACCCGCACCCCCGTCCCGTTCTCCTCTTGCTTGCAGAGCCCCCCACCAAGCTTAGCCGCGGGACGCCGGGTGAAGGATCCTGGCCTTGCCCAGCGCTCCTAGGGCTGTAGCCCTCTGTGCTGCTCCCCCACTGACCCTCCCCCACGTCCCTGGGCCCAGGAAGCACCTTCTTTCTAGAACTCAGGGTGGGGCAGTGGGGAGGTGAGGGAGGTGGGAGACGCCCGGAGTAACTATGGAAACGGGGGAGGGGCCTCTCGTGAGAACCCCTGCCTGGTTGTGCCGGGTGGGGTGCGGAAGCCATAGGGGGTGGTTGGCTCGCAGGAGCGCCTTCCTGCTTCCTCAGGCCCTTGCTTCCCACGCGGCCAGGCTAAGGGCCACTGCTCAAATTAGCTCCTGCTGAGGTCCCAGTTGTGTGAGCCCACTCTGGGTCATCAGTAGGAGGGACAGCAGGCCCCTGGTGGGGGCGAGGGTGTGGGAGAGCCCCCCCGCCTTGTGCTCAGGCTGAGGGGCCCTCGACCCTCTTTGTTCCGGAGTCCCAGGTCTATAGTACTTTCACTTTCTCTTGTGGGGGCTCCCTCAGGCCTGTGCCTCCTCATCCCGGCTCCAGGCTCCAGTTCTTGCAGCTGATGGATGAGTTCCCCCCAGTGATCAGCTTCATCTCCGCTCTCAGCCTCTCTATAGAAACTGGGGGAAATGAGAGGACCCAGTCTAGCATCCACAGCTGGGGCTCTCCCTGCCTGTGCCCCGCCCCCCATTGCGGCCTTGGGAGGAGGCTTCCAGCTCCAGGCACTTAAAGAAAGAGAACAAACAGGTCAGTGGAGGCCACAGGTTCTGAGTGCCCAGTACTCTGGCAGCAAAGGCCAGGCCCTCCTGGGGGCACTATTGGAGCCTGCTGGAACGCTTGTCCTGGTGGGCTGTTGCATCATCCTTCATTAGGGTCCTGTCCCCTCCTTCAGGTGCCCCTTCCCTCAAGGTGAGGCAGCTGCCCATCTTTGCTCTGCAGGGTGTGGGGCTGGTCATGGCTGCTCCCTGGCTGCTTCCTGGCATAGGGGCTTGAGACCAGGTGGAACAGGGAGGCAGAGTCTGTAAGCTCAGCCTTTCTCTCACCACTGCCCCGTGGTTCTGTTCTGAGCACAAGAATGAGCTCGTCAGGCTGCCAGGAGCCCCTGTGTTCCCAGAGGAGCCCTCGGCTGCCCTACTGGGTGTCTGGTGCCCTGCTTGCTGTCCCTGTCTTGGGACCACATCCCACTTTCTCTCCAGACTTTGTGGCTTGTTTGGAAGCTGGGGATAATTTTCCTCCTGCTCGTCCTTTCTGCTCTCAGTAGCTCTTACGTGGTGCCCCGGGCCTTCAAGCCGATGGGCGAGTGTGTTGCCTAGCTGCCCTCAAGCCCCCGGTTCCCCCTCCTTGAGTGCTTTTGTTTTCTGAACCCTGCTGGGGGCTGGACAGAAATTGGACCTGCCTGGGTGATCTCAGACTCAGGAGTGCCAAGTGTGGAATTTGTGCTCACTTGTTAACAGACCCTTTATGGTTTGAGCTGAACTTGTGACACTTGGCTGAGCTGGCCCAGAGCTGACTTGGGACTGCGACGTTTATGTTCTATGCACTTTGTGTTTTCTTGGAAAGAGACAGCAGAGGAGATTTTTCTCTGCTTAGTGGTCACAGTACTGTTGTCTTCCCGGGTCTCTGGCTTGGCTCTGAGTTTTAACGTAAGCTGTCAGACACAGTCAGCACTCAGAGATGCTGAGTGAAGGGCACCATGTCACCAGCATGATGAGGAGGGAGCCTGTGGGAATCACCCTGCGCCCTGTTTGTTGGGGAAGGTCCCATAGGAGCCGGGAACAGCCAGGTTGGAGCTGCTTCCAAAGGCCCACATGTGGGATCCACGCTGTGTGGGATCTGAACTCCATGGTCCCAGGCCAGTGACCATGCCTGCCCCATCATGGGGTCGCTGGTGCTATTGAAGTTCTTCCTGATTCTGGGTGACCCTTGAAACCCTCAGGGAGGTACCTCGCTTTCTGGGTGGGCTTCCTGGTGGTGCTGGGGCAAGTTTGGGGAGACCCTGTCCTTGGAAATCCTTGGGCTGTTGTGGAAATAGGATGTGCCATCTTCACCCCTTGCCCTGGGGGCCCACCCCTCCCATTTCCACCATGGCCCAGGGGTTTGTGAGACCAGACAGACCCTGGTCATTCTGGCCTGGAGGCAGGAGAGCCTCGAGCCTGCGACACATAGACTGGAAGGATCTGCAGCTTCCTGGGCCTGCTCTGTGCTCTGGGCTGGGGCCTCGCTGGGAGCCATGTCCCTGTGAAGCTTGGCCCATTTTCTGACTTTAGAAGCCGCTGGGACAGTCGGGCTAGTGGTAGCATGGCGGGTGGTAGATGTTGAGCCTTGACCTTGAATTAGCCCTGCTGCTTTGACCTCAGCTCTTCGGGCGGGCAGGCCCGTGCCTGGTGCTTTAGAGCTGGGAGGACAGTGGCCCTGCACTCAGCTCTGCTTCATGGAAGCCTCTGCCCTCTTAAAGGAGACACTTCCCCAGAGAGTGAAAATCTGCCAGGCAGAGGGGAGGCAGAGGCCAAGGTTAGTGTTAGCTTCTGCTGAGGACACTTTTGAGGGCCCTCCCCACCTCCCTGTTCCTTTCCAGCGAGGTGGGACCTGGTGTTCTGGTATGACTGGGGTTCATTTTTCCTGGGGGCTGGTCCCCTCCCAGAGGTCAGGCACCACACCCTGGTCCCCTGTGTAACGGGACATTTATTCTGCATTTTATTGTTATGGGAGACTGGTCTAAAGTGGAGAGGACAGGTTTTCATGTATCCTGGTGTCCTCGATACTCTGTTCCTCAGTAGAAATACCTTACAGAAGGCATGGGAGGTGAGGGGGAGGGGAAGGGGAGGAGGGTGTTTTATCCTGATTTCTGATTACGGTAGGTTTTTTACTGACACGGGAAGCCCGGCCTGACCCCCTTTCTTGGTGACACCCCTCAAGGTGTGGTTAGTTTTGGAGGCCACAGGCAGCCTGTGTAGGACCATAGAGTGGACAGGCATGCAGGGCTCTAGTGAGGCAGGTCCATAGGCCCTAGCCCCCAAAGAAAGTTCCACTCCCAGCCTCTGGCTAAGGGAGGTGGCCCTGCCCTTGGAGGGTACATGAGCCTGCAACCCCCATGTCTCCTACCCCCAGCTGAGGCTGTTCCTCACATGGTAGTTCCCGTGGCTCTGACTCTGCCACCATTTCCTCTTCTCTGGGTTGCTCTTCTGCTTTTTGGATTCCTTTCTGTGATTTCACTCCCTGCTGCTGAGGTCCTGTCAGTCACCCAGGGGTCTCTCCTCCACCCTCTGTAAAGGGGGTCTGAGCGCCCCGGTGTGCTGAATCAGGCAGTCCTGGGGAGCATGGCCTTTGTCCTCTCAGGGCACAGGGCAGGCTGACTGCTAGCAGTGGGCAGTGGGTAGCCTGCAGCCTTCTGTGAAGCCATCCGCTAGACCAGTTCAGGGGTTGTGGAGCCTCCGAGGCCGTGACCCCAGGTTTTGAGTGAGTTTTCTGCCAAGTGCGGGGCTGCTGCCACCGGGATGCCGAGAGCATGTCTCAGTGGGGGAGATGGGATGTGGGGGTCCAGGGGCAGGAGAAAACTTTCAGGTTCTGTCCTGCTGGGCAAGGACATGGAGCAACACCCATCACCGGGGGTTTCAGGAAGGAAGGGATGCATCGCACTGACACAGGAGGGACAGGCGGCACAGCTGTCCCATTGGACAGACCCCATGTTCAGCCTGTCTCCTTGGGATTTGCTGTAGGTGGCTTGGCTCGTGGATGTTTTTTAGGGGGTTTCCTGTTAGGTGGACAGTAGAGGTTCAGCCTGTCTCCTTGGGATTTGCTGTAGGTGGCTTGGCTCGTGGATGTTTTTTAGGGGGTTTCCTGTTAGGTGGACAGTAGAGGTCACGAAACATGTGTTTTGTGCCGAATCCATTTGTGAAGGTGCAGGAACAAAAGGGAGCTGGACCCTCACTGAGCGGAGCGGTGCCGTGAGTGCTGGCACCATAGCCCGTGTCCGTGCGTGTTCTGTGTGCGCACAGGGTTCAGGCCATTTTCAGGTGACGGGACCTTTTTTTTAGAAATCAAGTGATGACGTGGTTAAGTCCTCCTGCCAAGCCCGTGTGTGTTCGTGTGTATGGGCTGTGTGCTGTGGGCATGCATCTGCCTGCATGTGTCTATGTCTGTATGCATGTGGGCACTCACTGCATGTCTGTATTTGTAATACATGTGGACATGTGTGTGCGTGACTGAACAGGGTGGCGGATAGAGAGGGGTTTGGTCACTGGCCCTGGGTCACATGCTCTGAGGGGCACCTGTCCTCTCCAGCCCCCGGCAGACCCCGTTCATTCATGTGGCTGGGGGTGCCCTGCCCATCTCGGGCCATGCAAGTAGAGGTGACCCATCTGTGCTCTGGTCTGAAGTATGTTCCCAGCTCGCGTGCCCTGTGGTCAGTGTGGGGGTCCATTGCCTCTTAGGTCCAGTTCTGTGGTCTTTTCTTCTAGAAATTTCCCAGACCTGATCTTGATGCTTTGCTGGAGTGGGTGTCTGAGCTGTGGACACCAGTGGTGGTGGTGGCTCCATGGGGTTGAGCTTGAAGGATGCCTCCAACAGCAGCCCCAAAGGGCCAGGCAGCTCCGGGGCCACTGGGTACTGGCTGTGGCAGCTGCTGCCTGTCCTGCGAAGGTTGTGGAGTGTCCACCACCCTGGCCCTTGGTGCGTCAGTGAACAGAAGGGTGCTGGCCCTCCTGGGGGATGGTGGCTGCTGGATCCAGCATGTAGTTTGTGGTGCAATGGGGGAAACGGAGCACCATGAGGGTGGGTGTCAGGGTGGCCTCTCAGAAGGGGACATTTGTGCAGGACTTGGGGACTAGGGACAGTGGCCCTGGCAGGGAGAGTGGTGAGGAGGCAGGGCAGGCCTGAGGGTGTGAACTCTGGCTCTGTCCACGTGGAGACTACAAGCTTCGTGGCTTGTTCTGCTTCTGATGCCCGGGCTGTGTGACTGTCCAGAGTGTCCTCGCACCAGGAGCACAAAGGCTGGAATTACTCCATCCACGTGAACTCACTGCCCGCTTGTCACTGTTCACGAGGTGGGCTGTGGCTGTGAGCAGGGAGCAGCAGACCCCGCAGACAAACTCTCTGTTTTTGCTTCCCCCTTCAGTGACATGGGCACTTGGGCTTGTGCCTGTCATTGTGCTGTGCTGGGCCCAACTGACGGGCTACAGTCAGTCTGGTGACAAGGACGGGCAGCCAGCTCCCCAGAACACAGCCCCCAGGGTGGAGTTCCCTAAAATTCAGCTCTTCAGAATTGCAGCCCCCAGATATAGCATCCAGGTTGAATGAATTGCTGTGGCCTGTGGGTGACCCTGGCCCTAGACGGAGGTGCCTGGGCACTGAGTCAGGGTCTGAAGCCAGGGGCAGTAGACTAGCCCAGGGGAATTCCACAAAGGGCAGCCTAGAGCTGGTGAGGCCACACAGCCGCGGTACAGGGAGCAGGAGGAGTGGCTGGAGGAGTGCCCGGTGTGTGGGTTCCTGGGGCCCTTGGCAGAGTGGGCCCGTGTGCTCAGCAGGGCTCTCGTCACTGTCAGCAGGGAAGGAGCGGGCTGTGCTGTCCAGCAGGGCTTGGATGTGGAGGTACCTGTGTGCTGTGCATGCAGCCCACTCTGCCAGGCAGCTCTGTGGGGCTGGGTGTTCCTCGCACCTTGATTGGGCCTGTGCATTGTTGGTGCCTTGTATGCTGTTGGAGAGTGGGAACCTTCCTTTCTCACCCTTCGAATAATTGACCCTGGATGTCCTCTACTTAGAGGTGTGTGACAGGCTTTCTCTGTACCACTGGGGTTTTGGATGAAGTTCTCGTGGGGGGCATTGGAAAGAGTGTGCTGCAAGAGTGGTCTCAGAGCTGCTCAGGGCCAAGGCCACACAGGAGTCGGGGAGATGGTGGGTTCGTGGTCGTGTGCTGCAGCTCATGCTCATGCTCACAGACTGCGCTGGGTGGCTGGAGCGGACCAGAGGTATCTGTCCAGGTCAGACCCAGCAGGTGAACGGTGGGCTGTCTGTGCCTCCCTGCCCACTGAAGGAGCCGGCTGTGGTGCGGAGCCTCTGTCAGGGCCCCTGCGCAGTGCACCTGCGGCCACAGTCCTGGGACCTGACCAGATAACCCCCAGGCCTGGCCTCCTGCATTGGGGGATAGGTGACCTTGGACCAGGACACCTTCCAGGGCCGCTGTTCTCTGGAGGCTGCCATAGATGGCCTCTCACTGCTGAACGGCTGTGTTACCAACTGAAAAGGGTCCATTTGCCTGCTCACACCGAAGCCCAATAATGTGGAAAGAGGAGTTTCAGCCAAGAAAGTAAAGGTTTATTTTAAGGACATGGTGCCAAGCCTGGAGTCAGAGGTAAGCTGGAGGTCAAAGACCTGGCCCCCTGATGGCTCCAGGGGGGAAGTCATCCATCACGTGCTGGGGGAGTTGGGGTCTTGGGCTCTACCGATTGGCTAGAGCCTGATGGTTGATCTTTGTGTTGGTCCTGACTGACAGCAGTCACCAGTCACGGCTTAGTTCTCTTTGTTCTCGCTATTTTCACGAGGGTGTGGTCCCTAGGGTTCCACTTTCACGCTTTCTTGGGCCTGGGGCTGAAACACCAGTGAAGTCATGATGTTATCTTTAGCTTCTTTAGCTTATAGGAAGGAAATTCCTGGTCAACAGACCTGAGGCTTTCTTCTTAAAACAGTTTGATGCTGATCAGAGTCTGCTGTCCTGAGCTTAATGATTAAGGAAGAAAGTGGACAGACAGGAGAAAAGTTCATGTTAAAGAAATGGAATTTCTGTGCCATTACAGCTGAGGGTGTAGCAGCTGGGATGGGGGTCAGGTTCTAGGCTGTGTTTGCTGGTGTCTGGTTGAGTGGCCAACCACCCGGGTCATCACCTCTGTGGGTATGAATTTTATAAGCGTCACCCGTCTGCAGATGTGAGACTGGAGGGCAAAGTGTGATGTTCAGTGTTAGGTTTTAACTACCGTTCACACAGCCAGGTGCTTTCCATTTCAGCGTGTTTTCAGGGGTGGGGGTGGGGTGTCCCGTGGAGTCATTTGCAGCAACAGCTGTCCTGAGGAGTGTGTGCAGACGTTTGCGAGCGGTTCTGGGCACGTGAGGTCAGCTGGGGGATCCCAGGAGGGAAGGCCCACCTCTGTGGGCTGTGCCTGCCCTCATGAGCAGCCCCGTGCAGCTGAAGCCAGGTAACAGTGGCATGGACAGCACGAGAATTAGATGGGTGAAAGGGCCATCCAGACCCTGGCAGACGGCTCACCAGGGTGGCTCACCTGCTGGGGACTGGCCCAAGGGGTTCTGGGCTCCCTTCTGGGGGACGCTCGGGCAGTGCTGTCCAGCAGAGAGAGCAGAGCACAAAGGGTTAATACCTTTTGTGAAAAAGAGAGGAACTCCCTGTTTAGAGTAGGGACCTGTTCTCTGCAGATAAGCCCCCAGAGCTTCAGCAGGACCAGCCAAGAATGAGGTACCCCGGCTCCCGCATCCATGGCTGCTGGTGCCGTGTGGGTCCTTCAACTTCCTGCCAGGAGCTCCTGTGAACAGGCCCCATCCAGGTGGTCTTTGTGGCTGGTGGGGGGCTGCAGGGCTGGGGCTGTGGGGCTGTGCCAGGAAGGCTGTGAACTGTTGGTGTTGGGGTCTGGTCTGTGCTGGGGGTGTCTGCGTGGGCCCCACTGCCCATGCCTCTGGCAGGGCCCTGAGCAAGGCCCTGGCACCTCCTTGAGGGTTCCTGGCTCACTTCCTCTCTCTTTCCCTGGGCGGTTTCTTTCTGAGAAAACGGTTGGGGGAGGAGTGGAAGTGCTTTTTTGTTTTGTGTGGATAGGGGTGGGAGCTCCGTTCCAGGCAGCAGTTTAGTTTCCTGCGTTCTGGGTCATTCTCCAGCACAATCCCCACTTGCCGGGTCCTGTGTGACTCACAAGCTTGGGGTTTCTGGCTGCTGGGAGGAGAGCCAGTGGCACCTGGGGGCCTGTGTTCACCACGGAGTGTCAGAGCTGCGTTCAGCTCGGCTGTGGGGTGTGCTGCTGCCCCGATGCCGAGCCGGTCTGGGTGTTCACACGCTGGCCACGCCAAGGCCAGCACAGTGGCTGCGGCCTGGCTCCGTCTGCGAGGTGGGGGTGTGCCATGCGTCTGCGTCTGTCATCCTCTGCCAAGCAGCATGTCCACCTCAGGGTGGTGTGAGGCCTTAGGGGACTCCAGGGCTATCCCTGAGTTCTCCTTATGCCTCAGTTTCCCTCTCCAGGGGCCATCCTGTCCCAGAGATGGCCATGACCTCTCTTCTCCTGGGCTGTCTGTTCACGGTGCCTGCGGGTTGGGCCTGGGTTCTTGGAGGCTTAGAGGATGGTCACTGGGGAGGGATCGAGTTGAGCTGAAATCAGAGGAGAGAAGCGCCAGGTTGTTCTTAGGTTTCCTCTTCCCTCCGACCAAGGGTCTTGACCACAGCCAGACAGGAGCCGGAGTCGGTAATGGGAGCTGCCCCAGGGGCCTGGCTGAGGCTCTTGCCAACGCCCCCTCGGATTGCCAGCGCTGGTCCCCGAGGTGGGAGAGGTCGGTCCAGGAGCAGCGAGCAGCCATGTGACTGACTGGGTGTCAGGGAGTGGGGTTCCCCAGGGGCCTGTCATTTCTCACAAGGGGTTGCATCCTTTAGAGGCAAGTCCTGGGAATTCGTCCTTCTCTTGAGAAGCTCTCAGAGCTGTGGTCCCCAGTGATGCCGGTGTGCTTGTGTGTGAGCATGTATGTGAACATGTGTGTGTGTGTGAGTGTATCTGCATGCTGTGCTCCCTGTGTGTGTGTGTGTGTGTGTGTACTTGCATGTGCCTGTGTATGCACGCACATGTGTGTCTGACTGCTCTGCTGGAACTGTGCGGCCGCTCCTGGTTTGCTGTTTCTCTGCGTCTGTGCCTCTTGGTAGCTGAGCACCTGGTGATGTCTTTACTTTTTAGACTGTGCGAGTGTCATATTTAAGGACATGCCAGAGACGGGTCTTGTCCAGATGGTGGGGACTGAGGGGTCTGAATGGAGTGATGAATAAGTTGAGGCCAGAGCAGGGGCTTGGCCCTGACTTGAAGGGGGTGCTTCCTTCCCTCCTGACTCTGAAGCCTCCCTGACTCCCTCCCTCAGAATCCCCTGGTCCCCTCACTGTTTCCCCTGAGAACCTCCTCCCGGACCTTGGGGCAATGTGGCAGGAGCCCTGTGGGATGCACCTGGTTGAGGGGAAGTGTGAAGAACACACCTGTGCCCAGATGGGCTTTATTTAACCTAAGGCTGCACTGCAAGCCTGGGGGCCCCCAGTCCCTCCAACCCATGAGGCTGCTCCTGCCTGGTGTCACAGGGCTGCTGGGGACAGCATGCTTTCGATGCTTTCAGAAGCGAGGGCTCTGTCTCAGTGGGGAAGCCTCTAGGAGTGTAAGTGGGACTACCTGCCTCTCCATGGGAAGAAGCCAGGTGGGGAGGGCACAGGTGTTGAGCTCAAAGGAGAAAGGTTTTATTTGCTCACTTGAAGCAGAAGATCTTCCCCATGAGAGGCAGGGGTGGTCCCACAGGCCTGTGCATGGGGGAGCATGCCCCACATCCTGTCCTCTTAGGCTGGGGCAGGTTTGTTCTCAGAGGACTCTTTTACTTCCCTGGAAGACATGATGGGGAAGGAGAAGGCTCATCAGTCCTTCCAGAAGACAACACCAGAGGGAAAACCACTCAGGACGCAGTGGTGGTTGCGGCTGGTGGATTGTGGGTGGTGGTTCTTATCCTCTCAGTGTTTCCTGTTTTCAATGCAGGTGTTTCTGTTTCAGCCAGAAACTTGCTGTCAAAAATGTAGGGACTCAACCTCAAGCTTTCATGTTTTCTTGGCTTGAATGCAGAGCCCCATGGGCACCCTGCTGACCTCCATTGCCAGGCTGCTGGATTTTAGGTCCCAGCATTGATCCTGGCTGCAAAGCCTGGAGGGTAGAGGGCAAGGGCCAGGGGTCATTAACCAGTAGGATTATGGAACCTAAAACCACTTTATGTCAGCACTTAACCACTTCAAAGAGGACCTGGCCACTGGGACAGTGCCTGTGGGGTGCTCTGGGGTCCAGCTGGTCAGATGCACCGTGAGGCCACCAGTGGGAACCCTACTCTGCTGAAGGTGCCTGGCGTCTCTGTGGGAAGACCACGTGTTCCCCCATCACCAGACCTTGGTGCAGGCCCCCTGTGTGGCCCACACAGCGTCCAGTGCTGGGCAGACTGCCTGCTGATGTTGGTCCCACCTAGCCAGTTGACCCTTAGGAACGTGTCTGGCTTGGAGCCTTAGCGGTCACTCTGCCCCTCTCTGGGGAGCCGTTCTGGGAGAGACAGTGGTGAAATCCCACGTTCAAACTGGAGTAGAAAGCGTGGGGGAGGGACGTGCTGGCTCCCCAGGGGAGGGGAGGTTGTGTGTGGAGATGGGGGGGCTGGTGGAGGCTGCAATCGGAGAAGGACACGGTACACTTGGGGCCCGCTTGGGAACGCTGCCCTTGACAGGACTTGGGCTCCGATCCAGTGTCCACAACAGACCACTGTGGTCTAGGCTCCCGAGCCCCAGTGGACATGGGCTCTGACTGAGTACCCGCAGCAGAGGCCCAGGATCCAGACTCCCAGGGCACAGCAGGAAGGGTCTGCCGGTCTCCTCTTTGCCCCCGAGCCTGGGCTGAGTTCCACTGCGTCACCTGCTCCTCTGGGCTAACGGCTGTCTCCTCCAACCCTGCAGACAACTTAACTGTGTTTGCTCAGTAATGACAAGGACATATACATTTCTCAGGGACGCGACGCCCGAGTGCCCCGCAGCTTCTGTACGGTCTCCAGAGTGACTAAGTTCAGGCGTCATCTGGGAAAGGAATCTGCTCTCTGCCAGTCTGGCACCGTCCCTGGTCGCTGTCTAAGGTTTACTCATGCTGGGGGTTAAGTTTGCATTTCCGGGAGCCAGAAACACGGGCATCAAAACCGATGCAGGAAAAACTGATGGAGGACTGAAAAAAAGAGCCCAGAGATTGCCTGTGGGGGCGTGGGGGAACTTTCTGGGCCAGCAGGTGTTCTGTATCTTTGGGGTCAGTTTCACAGGGTGTTGTTGGCTGCTGTGTGCTTTGAGATGCCCAGGCCTCAGCTGGATGGGTAGGCTTCGTGTTTGGCATGTGGCCAGCAGTGGTGAGGGGTGTGGGGCTCTGCAGAACGTTTGTCAACTTTGCTGAGTGTTAAGACATTTTTGGAATGAAATGACAAGGAGAAGACACAAGATGAGTAGCTTCATCTAGGACACACCTGCCACTGCCTACCTGGGAAGAGGAAGAGGGCACTGGTCAGGGCTGCGTGCCCCGGGCCCAACCTGCTTCCCGGACCCCTGGGTTCTCCACCAACAGGTGCCAGGCATCCGGTCTGTTCCTGTGGTCTCTGTGGGCTGCAGCGCTGAGTCCTAGCCCTGGGCCATGCCTGCTGATCAGTTGCCATCAGTCATCTGTCCAGAGCCAGGACCTTTGGGGATAGATAATCTGTTCTGTGTTTAAAAGGTGCTGAAAGTGCTGTGAGCAGATATGTTACTGGAACTTTGCTGACACCTTGAGGGGACCAGCAGGTTTGTGTGGTCACTGAAGCCTGGTTGTGCCATGTTGAGGAGTGACTCACGAAATGCTGGCTTCCTTGGACTTCCCTGAGCCTCAGAGCCAGGGCCATAAGAAGTGGGCTTCTCCAGGGAGTGGGCTCTTCTGCCTGTTGCAAGGTGGGGCACAAGCGGAGCCAGATCTCAAATCCAGGAGCCCTTAGGCTGTGCTGGAGGAAGAGTCCTTTGCTGTACCTCCTGGGCTGGTGAGAGAGTCACATGAGCTGTGTATCGCGAGCTGGCTGCCAGGCTCCGCAGCTCACAGCCCAGCGAGCTGCTTGCGTTTGTCAATAAAGTTCTCTTGGAACATGGCTCTGCTGTTTCATTCAAACATTGTCTTCAGTGGCTGTGAGTGGTTGTGAGGGGACAGTGTGGCCCTTTACAGAAAAAGCTTGCTAGCTTGTGGTCTAGAATATTCCCCACCTTGCTGTCTTTCCTGACGTCTACTCGCTCAGAGACGTCTGGGTCAGATGTCTTGTAGAATGCCACAGAACTTACACATGCCCGTTTCTTTGGGGCTGTTTTCAGGAGAAACACTTTGAGGCCAGAATGCCATGGGACGGCCTGTGATGCTGAAGTGCTGGGGTTACCTCCCACCACCCGTGTGACCCCAGACGACCCCGGTCCTGGACCCCTGGCCTTTGTCATCAATATAGGAGGACCTGCCCCCACCCCATGCCTTTCAGCCAGTGGTGTCGCAGTGTCCCTCGGGCTCTTGCCCAGTCACTTAATGTAGTGGTTACAAGTGACGATCTCTTTCACCCACAGAAGATGTTCATGAACTGCACCTGTCGGTGTTTTCCAGGCCGTCTTTCTTAAGTTTTCTCTTTGTGGTCCCACTGAGATGGGAATTATTTCTTTATTTAGTGAGCTTTACATTTGGCCCAGTTCTGGGTTTGTGGGGTGCATGGGGGCGGAATGGGTTCCCGCAAGCCCTGGTGTCCACGCCACACCCGTTGTGGTCACAGCCGAGAGCTGACCCTGCGCGCCATTGCCTGCCGCGCTCCAGACCCTGAGCACCTCGTCTCATCTCCGGTGTCCTTTGTCTCCAGGCCCCACACTGCACTCAGCTGTCACGGCTGCTTCGTGCCCTGTTGGCTGCCCCAGGTCCATACACTGTTGCTGTTTTCTATGGCTGCAGGGTTCTGAGGTGGGCACGTGGGCTGGAGGATGTCCTCAGCTGGGGTGTGTCTCCTGTTGACCTCGTGACCAGACTGGGGCTGTGGGTTTTGGGAGGAAGCCCCCAGAGGGAGTGTGTCCTTTTCATCTTGTCCCATCAAGGGTGCGCACCATCACCGTGGCTCCCGCGGCCGAGGGAGCCTTGCCCACCGGCTGCGGTGTGTTTGTCGTGCTTTGCCAATAATATCGCCTTTTCCTCTTTCTGTGCTTTCCTAATTACAAGTGAGTCCTTAAGGCCACCTCCCAGCCTTTTAATTTTTTTTAAATGAGTAGTACGATGGCTTTATGATTTCGTTTTATTCCGTGTTGCAGCCAGTTGTCACTGTCTTGCTGCCCTGGTCGCCCCATATTTGGGACAGCCACTCTGCTATGGAGGTGGTAGGGGGTGAGTATTCAGCCTTCCTGCTTTTAATTAGGTGATGGCTGTTGGTGACCTTGGCCCGGGGCCTCTGAATGCTCCTGGGACTGGTGGCCCTGGGACAGTCAGGGAGCTGGGCCGATGCTGCCCTCTGCTGTGGGACCATGCGTTTTAAAGGCCATAAAAAGACTAATTGCAGGAAGTGGCTGCTGTGGCGCAGAAAGTCAGCCATCTGGCCCGAGCACAGTGAGAGTGCAGAGCCAACCGAGTGGCCGCAGTCCAGGCCATTGTGACCCAGATGCTGGTGGCTCATGGCCGTGTGGTGCTCGCCGGAGTCCTGGTGGGCTTTGAACTCTGATGGCGGTCTCCGTGGGGCCCACCGCCTGTACCAGTTGCTCCAGGGCCACAGTCCCGGCACCGTACTGAGTGCTGCCTTGCCCGCTGCTGCCCTGTCAGGGACGATTTGATGGGTTCATTATGTATTTTCATGGTGTTTCTATAAAGTCTCCCCATTTTACCCCATTTGTAGGAAAACACCCTTCTATTCTTCAAGAGTCATTGGCGCCTCGATTCTTTCCCGTGTGACTTACACACAGCTCGGCCATCCCCAGGGGGCAGCTCTGGCGAATGGGAGTCCACCCAGCGCCCCCCCCGCCCCCCCCCGCCCCCAGCACCCCCCCGCCCGGCTGGCCGTGTTTCCTGGCCAGGCCGGTGTGGGGAGCGAGTTGAAAGGCACACTCCCGGCTCTGCTGAAGGTTCGATGGGCTGAAGGGTCTATTTAAAACCTGACCCATCTGTTTTCTCAGGGACAAGAGGAACCAGGACCAGGCCGAGGAGGGAGGGGAGGTGGTTTTGGGGAGTCTTCCTTGGATGGGCTCCATGTCCATAACCCCCACCCGCCCCAGTGTGTCACCTTTAGGGAATCAGAACCCCGCCCACTCTCCGTGCAGAGTCAGGAGCGGCTATAACATGTCCTTGTATCTGGGTTTTGGAGGGAGGGTCACGGGCTCGCATGGGCTGCAACTTTCCACATTAGAGCGTTGTTTTTCTGTGCAGTTGACAAAGTCAACACATTGTAACGTTATTTTGTAATTGTGAGGCCAGTGAGCATTTTCAGTCCTCAGATGTGGGGTAGGTCAGAAACATGTTTACCTTGGGCAGGAAGAGGGAGAGTTGGGGGACGCTTTGGGGTCGATCCCAGACCTTCCGGCCCAAACTGTGATTAGACATCTGACC
Organism: Macrotus californicus; assembly: GCA_007922815.1. Classification (NCBI taxonomy): domain Eukaryota; kingdom Metazoa; phylum Chordata; class Mammalia; order Chiroptera; family Phyllostomidae; genus Macrotus; species Macrotus californicus. Next base: position 120,797 of record VMDR010000209.1, on the reverse strand, counting down.
AGCAGACACTGGCTCTTCCATTAGAGCAGATTAACCATGGCTGGGGCGTCTGCCCAGAGCGCTCCTGCTTGGGGACTCAGGTGTGGGTCCTGCCCTTGGGCTGGCTGGGCCCAGGATCCCTGATCCTGCCTTGGGGCCTTCCCTCATCAAACAGGCCGTCCACTTCATCCTGGGCCATCAGAGGCCACCGCCTTGCAGCAAGGACACCCAGAGCTGGGGGGCTGCGTGCCTGGCGGGGCACCACACAGGGGGGTGCTTTGGGGCCTGCCGAGTCTGGCCTGCCCCTCCAGCACCTGCATTTCAGGGTTACCTGTGCCCAAGCTTGTCCTCAGTTCTCGGCATCATGAACGAGCAGAGTGATGAAGGGGGTGTCAGCCCAGGTGAGTGGCCTCCCAAAACTCGGGTGGGTCTTGGCTGGAGGAAGACCCCTGTTCTCTAGAGCTTCAGCGGGCTTGGCAGGGTTTTGTCTGGGGAGTGGGAGGGGGTTTGAAGCCTGCCTTGCTTCCCACCTGGGGTCTGTAGGACCCAGTTTCCTTTCTTCAAACTTTGTCACCTGTCCTTCCTTAAAAAACATGAAATGAAGTTTCCGTGTCCTAGAGGTACAAGTAGGCAGGGGACTCATCGGGACCGCCCAGATGCTGTGTTGATGGTGTTTCCGTGTTATGGAGGTGCAGTGGGTCCCTCAGGTCGAAGCATTTGGTTTCTGTGGGAGTGTCTTGACTGCCGCAGTGTGGAATGCAGCTGCATGGGCACTTCCTCCTGGGAGGAGCTGCTGCCCTGCGCTGGGCCGTGTTTTGGGATCTGGGAGGCTGTGTGTCCGCAGACGCTGTCGGGTGCCTCCGAACGCAGGCCTTGCCCAGGTGTCCTGGCCTGCTGGGTTTGGGTCACACTCCAGCTCAGTCTTCACCGTGCACAGGTGCTCTTTCTCTCCCGATGGGCTGTCCATTCTGCTGGGCCCGTGAGTCCTGTCGGCGGCACCCCTGAGGGTTGACTAAGTGGACAGCTCTCAGAAATGAAGGGAAATGTATTCTCTCTGAAGGACTAATGACTGAAAAGTGACTTGGGTAACAAGAGGGGAAGCACGGTTGGTCGTACATGGGGAGCAGTCTCCAGACCAGAGGGACTCACCCGGATGCTGAGGGCGCACCTGCTGCTGCTTTTGTTTGCTGTGTTTCTCCATTTTCCGCCCTCATCCCACGTGTCACTTCGGTGCCCACAAACAGGGAAGCCAGGTATTGGGTCTGCAGCTTGTCCCTGGCTAGTGGCCTACGGCTCCCTGGCTCCGTGTGTGTGTGCTGGCGGCTCACACGTCCTTCATGCCACTGGGCTCCCACCATCCTGGTCTTTGTTTGGGGCGAGTTTACTTCACCGGGTTCTGTCTCTGTTGTCAGGCTCATCTACATTGTCAACAGTCACTAAATGGCCACTTAGCTGGATAAGTTGTTCCTGGTGTTCTTTCTTTTCCGCTCCCGTGGGGAGCTCTGGGGACACTTCTTACCTGTTTAGTTTCCTTTGAGTCCTCTGTCCTAGGTGTTCTTGTCACAGCAGACAGGTGGCATGTCTGCGATCCACCTACTCCCCGTGAGCATCAGATGCCTGGGGAAGACATCAAGGCCCTCAGGTTAAGTATGCGGAGTTGCTGGGTGTGCGTGGTTCTGGCAGTGTGGCTGGCAGAGGGGTACATGCTTAGCTTTCACTTGCAAACAAGACCCGAGAGCCGTGACTACCAGCCTGTGCTTTCCCAACACACAGCATGGGTTGTGGCTGGTGGCGAGCTAAGAGTGGACCTCGCGGTTGCCCAGGGACACTCGGGTAGCTGCCGGCCTGAGCTGTGCAGCAAGGCCCTTCCCACATTGGCTGCCTCTCCCCAGTGACAGGAAACATGAGATCCAGGAGCCTGACTTTGTCCAAGGTCGTATGGCCAGGCTGGCTCATCAGAAGGAGAATCCAGTGTATCCCCCACTCCCTCGCTTCCAGGGCAGTCAGCGTCATTTTGTGTGGGGCGACTGTGTCCGGGCCTGGCCCCGGGGGCCTCTAGACAGGCTGGTCTAGACAGAGCCCTTTGGTGTCTTGCATTCACTCCAGAAACACTGTCAGGAGCCGAGCTCTGGGTCGGCCAACGATCATCACCACTAGAGAAGCAAAATCAGCATTCCCAGAAAGTGTGTTGCTAGGGGTGACTTGCTGGTCGCGGTGGCTCGTAGGTCAGTGCGCTATTCGGAGACTTGGGTAGGATATAGATTGCTTGCCTTGAGTGTCCCTGCCAGAGGCTTCTGGGCTGGCCTCGGTATCCCTGGTGGAACGTACTCAGGGTGCTAGAGGGGTCAGGGTCCACATCACTCAAAGATTTCTATCGGAGCAACACCACTATGGGTTTTCTCCGCATTTGGAACTCAGAGCACATATTCAGTCCCCGTTTGGGCATCTGGGAGCGAACTCACACCCTGAATTCAGGCTGAGCCCTGTGGGCTCATCTGTGACCTGACTGTGGTGACCTGGGTTCTTGGGACAGGCTGTCTTGACAGAGTAGCTATGGAGGTGCGGGTCCAAGATGGTCACCTGCAGGCTGTGTCTTGTATTTCGGCTCCGTGACACCCATGGTGGGATCTGCTTTGAACTGCTAGGGGACCACAGGCAAGGCCACCATGACCTATCAGGACTCGGAGTGCCGTCAAACCAAACGAACCAGCTACATCTATGCAGCCCCTTCTGTGTGAGCATTTTCATGTTCTGGAAGTTCAGGCCACTGGTCAGTGGAGTTACTTTTAAGATATCTGTCCCTAGGAGTCCAGGGAAGCACAGGGTCTGTGGGACCTGAAAGGCACCCCACATTGGGACTTGAAGTTCCCAAACAGAAGGCCATACTTGGAGCTCCTTTTACCAGACTCCCCTGCCCCAGGAAGGAGCTTTAAAAAGTGCACATCACACAAAGGCATTATTGTCCACAGTCCCCCTTTGCCTCAAGCTGCGCTCCTATTGTGTGCGATGCTGTTACCCGGTTTTCTTTCCTCTGACACACCACGGGCGTCATGCACAGCAAATGCAGCCCTGAATCTTTTAAAATAAGCGCAGAGTTTTATTACATAGTGAACGATATTTAAAACCAAATCCCCTCTAACGGCTCATTCGGCTGCTGAGCAGGTTTATCCTTTTAAAAGAGCTGTATGTTTGGTCTGAAAGTGTCTGCTTAATTGTGGGAGGGGCGCAGACAGGGTGTCTGCCAGAAGCCTGTGCCTGCTGTGGGCCCCCTCCCTTCCCGGCAGCTGCACCCCAGGACAGGCGTCTGCCTCCCCCGCCCGTCCTCTTCCTGGGGCGCACACACAGTGGAGCGAGGCTGGGTAGGCGTTGCTTTGCTCTGGACCCTTTCCTCTGAGGTTGACGGTTTAAGCCGCCTGTTGTCCTCGTAGAAGTGGGTGAGACGTGCTTGCCGTCCCTCCCTTGCTGGCTGGGCACGGGCCTGGGAGCCCTCCTGTGTCCAGGCTCTTGGTGGGGGTTCTGGCCTTTGTGGGGGGTGTGGGGGTTGCGAGGTCCAGGGTGGCACTACGCCTGCGGGCAGGGTGGCCATGACCTTGGCTTCTTCCCTGTTGTGATTCAGCCTGGGTGCCTCTCACTATAGATGAGGTTTTCTGTGTCCGGGCCCTTTTCTGTTTTTCTTCTGAAGCAGCAAGCAGTGTGTCTTGTCTCTGAGTTGTGTTTCCGGCTTCAGGGCAAGGAGGCCATGCCTGGACAGAGGGTGTGGAGGCACCTCGGGGTCAGCACTGCTCCCTCTGCAGGCTCATCTCGCACTGGAGCACCCTCCCACCAGCCCCTGTGCCCGAGTTGCCAACCGCTCTGTCCTCTTGGCAGACTGGGCCCAGGCGTTCTGGCCCAGTGCTCCTCTGGAACGTGGACTGTCGCCTTGTGGTCAGACCATTGTCTGGGTGAAGGGGGAGTTGTTCTGCAGGGGGTCCTGTAGCCACGTCAGAGTCCCCAGAGGTACCCAGCTCATGTCTCACTGACTTTCCAGGGGCAGTGCTCAACTTGGTGGCTGAGGAAATGCAGCCCAGGTTGGGGGTGGGGGGTTCTTACCTGATGGGTGGGAGGGTCCCAGGGCCCCACCTGGCCCAGACCTGGCCTGGCTGCCCAAGCTGCCCGGGATGATGTAACTTCCCCACATGGAGACATGTGGGGGAGGGGACACAGGTCCAATTCTCCGGCACTGCCTTTCCTGCCTGGGTTTTAGGTGGGCAGAGATAGGACCCTCACTTCCCTCTGTGCTTGCCGATGACAATTTGTGGGTGCTGAGTGGCCCCATGGCTCTCCATGTTGTATTGGTGGAGGGTTACCTGGGTTCTGAACTGTCCATCACAGGACCTACGCTGGGGAGGGAGACCCAGGATGCCTGGCCTGGCAGCATTCTGAGTACAGTGGTTACCGCCCATTGTGGCTTTCCACTTCTCAGCATCCAGGACGGGGAGCTGGGACCCTCGTGGGCCTCGGTGATTTGGGGTCTCAGGCAGAGTGTGGTGTTGGCAGGTCACCCTGTGTGTCTCTGTACCCAGAGAAGGAAGACCGGCCACACGTGGCTCTCAGAGCCCCACACCCTCGTCAGCGCCCACTCTGCCCAGTGCCCTGCGCTGGACTCAGCTGTGGACTGCCGTCTGCCACTGGGCTCTCTCCCACCCCAGGCTTGTTGTTCCCCTGCTTCCCTCTTGCCTCCACCTCCTTTCAGCTCCTAAACCAGACCCGCACTCTCTTCCCAGCAGGAGATGGGCACTCGAGAGAGAACAGCCCCGTTGTTAACAACGGCGACATGGAGAGAGAGAGTTTCTTCGAAGGAAAGAACATGGCACTCTTTGAGGTACGTCATACTTCGTCCTGCAAAAGGCAGGGTCAGTATAAAAGCTGTAATTCAGACACGTGAGAAGGCCGTGGTCCGGAGACCCCCAGTCTAAGGGTGGACCGAGGGGCGGGGCTGCCTGACTGGACTCTGCGTGGGCAGGGAGCCGGCAGCTGTCTGTGTCCTGAGGCCCTCATGGCTGACATCTGTCCATGAGGGGCTTGGAGAGGCTGGATCCTGGGCCATCTCGGGGGCCCTGGTCTCCCTCTTTGGCTGGGTGGCCTGGAGCCTGCCCTCTAGCCCTAACCCCGGACTTCAGACTGCGGTGACTGGGGCTGGCCAGCTTATTTCAGACCTTTGGGCTTCAGGACCAGGGGCAGAGCTGGGCTCCACGTGGCCCTGGAAATGGGCTGTCTGGAGCATCCACACAGCAGGAGCCCTGCTGGGTGGTTGACGTGGTCAGATTGGGGCTGTTTCAGTTTGGGATCGGGGTGACTTATTCCATGTCTTGGTCCCAAACAGGAGGAAATGGACAGTAACCCCATGGTGTCCTCACTCCTCAACAAGCTGGCCAACTACACCAACCTGAGCCAGGGTGTGGTGGAGCATGAGGAGGATGAAGAGAGCCGGAGGCGTGAGGTCAAGGTACACCCCCCCGCCCCCCGCTGCCCAGCCCCAGACCTCCCAGGACCCCGCCAGGGCCTGCTCGCCTTCCCTGTTTTTCAGTGATAGGGCCATTTTCCTAGGAATTTTGTTTCTCAGGGATGTGTTTCTCGCAGTCTATCCTAAGCGATAAGCGGAGCTGCTGTGAGGACTCACGCATTAGAAAGAGGTTCTTTGGGAGAATTTCTAAGAGCCAAAACTTGGAAAGCACGAAGATGCCCCCGAGGGGGCTGGTGCATTGTGGAGGCTCCAGGACGGGCCAGCCCAAGCACAGTTTTCAGGACTCAGGATGATGTTCATTCGGATGCAGATGAAGCCGCAGGGAACACGGTTGTGTTGAGTGTCTTTCAATGGGAGAGTGATGGCTGATTATTGTTTATTCTTCCCTTACTTTCAAAGCTCTCTCACAGTAAGTATGTATCACTTTAAAACCAAAGACACAAACTGCCCTGACCTGTGTGGCACAATGGGTTGGGCGTGGCACCGCCAAGTGAAAGGTTGCAGGTTTGACTCCTGGGCAGGGCACATGCCTGGGTTTGCCAGTTCGGTCCCTGGTTGGGGCGCAGGTGATTGGTGTTTTTCTCTCTCTCTCTTTTGTCCTCCCTCCCCATGTCTCTAAAGAATAAATAAAATCTCAAAAAGAGTGTAAAAATTTACAAAAATATTTAACCACCCAAGGAATCCCTCCAGCGCAGGCCACAGCTCCCAGAGGCCCTGACGGGCCGTCTCCCTTCCTCTTCCTCCCTAAAACCTTGACGAAAACGGGCATCTCCCAAGGGTTAGCAATAGTTCTCTCCTTTCACCTTTTCTGCACGTGGCTCACTAAGGGTGGAAAGTGGCTTTTGTCTATTTTAAGGGATCCCCCCCTTGTTGGCTCTGAGAACACCACTTGAAGGGCGTTGTGTTCTGAAGGGAGGGCCTTGGAATCAGAGCGTTTTCCTGGTGAGCAGGACAGAAGGCTTTGTGGGGACAGAGGGGCCTGGCGCTTTCTACAGTGTTGTCAGCTGGATGGGGTGGCTGAGTGACCCCCACGATGCTGAGCTGGGACAAAGTAGGAGGGATCCCGACAGCCACTCCCTGCCCATCTCTTCCCCATCCCACTGTGTCCACCCTGCATGTCTGGCCGGGGCCGGAGCCGGGAGCCCTGTGTCTAAACGGTCTCGCTCACTCTCCCTCTTAGTGTCTCCCTTATGCCTGTGTCTGGCCTGACCTTGGCCCCTTTGGGCTCCAAGCCAAGGGCTTCTGCCCTCTCTCCTTCCTCTGAATGTAAGCCCAGCAGGATGAACACTCATTTCCTGACACGCGAGGGTATTGGTTCCTGATGTTTGAGAAGAGCTGCTTGTTGGGGATGGAAGTTATAGAGACATGGGGGACATGGCACGTGGGAAGTGGCCCCCATCCTAGGTGGAGGGCAGTATGTCTGGTCCCCCTGCCATGATTTTTCTGGCTCTTTGGGAGCTGTGACCACCCTGGCTGTTCATGAAGCCACTGCTCCTTCCCCACCCCCCAGGCAAGGGACAGGGGATGCTGACCCCGGGTGATGCCATGTGGGAGGTTACAGCTTTGGACGAGTGCCCCAGGCACTGCCTGTGGTTTCATGGGCTCTGGATCCATTGCAGGGGCCCAGCTGTTCATGCACACGGCACACGTCTGTCCCTTTGTCTGCTGAAGCTTGTGTTCCAGCAAGCTGTCAGCCTCCTCCAGGAAGTAGACACTTTCCCACAGGGACCTGCGTCTGGATGCTTCCTGGAACTGACCCTCAGCCTTAGCTTGTGGTACCAACCAGGCCTCGCCTGCTGCCAAAGTTCCTTCCAGGCTGGGGGGTACACCCCACTGAGGTCCTTGCAGCCCAGACCCCACATCAAGGTTTCTGTTGAGATGTAACCTGAGTGTTCAACCTGATCAATCTGAACGAGTGGTGTGGACTCACTGCCAGATCAGGACCTGGATGGGCTGGGTTTCGGTCACAGGAAGGACGACTACCTCGTGACCCTCAGCAGGACTGTGTGTAGCCAGGCGGGCAGAATTCAGTTGGGATGAATCTAGTCACCCACCCCCTGCCCCTTAGGACTGAATGTAGGTCCCGTGGGACAGGAGGTAGGGGCTGCCCCTTATTGTCTCAGACCAACCGGACACAGGAGCTTGTCCCCAGAGATGGGGCGTTTGTTCCCCTCAAGGCTCCAGGGCCTGGAGCCTCCAGTGCCTCAGAGCCAGTTGGATCCTTCAAAGCTGCCTTTTATGAGAGAACTGAAGGCCGCTGTGCCCTTCCAGGGTGACTTAGGACCATGGCAGCCGCTGGGCACAGAACTGCTCCAGGCGGGCGGGCGGGGCCCACGTGAGGCCTGGAGCCCCAGCTGCTCTGACCGGAAGGTTTGCCTCAGCCTCCACTGGTGGTTTATTGATCTCTTCATATATTAGCTAAGATTATAAACAAAGATTTAAAATAGAAGCTGGCAGTTTGCCCAGCATTACTGTCACTTTGCATATTTCATGTCACTTGGCATATTCCTTCTCATTTTTATACAGTTGAAGCACACTCACCATGTGTGTAAGACCCATAACCACTTTTACTTACACAAAAGCACAGGTATGCTGTGGGTGGGCGGGGCTTGTGGGGGGAGGGATGCGCTGGCCAGGAGCTGGAGCTTGGGGCCAGGCGTTAAGGGAGTTGCTTTCCCACTTCCCAGGCTGCTCTCTTAGGTCATTCTCCCCAGGGTCCTAGAACTCATGGGAGCTCTGTGGCCTTGTCTGTACTCAGTGACAGGTGTTTCCGTCTGTTGACTGTTCCCATTTTCACCTGAGAAGCCTATCTCCTTTTTTTAACAGGGATTCAGCTCATTCTCCTTTGGGCGTTTGCCCTCCGGCCACCTCCCTGGGGCTGCCCTGTGTCCCCCTGGACCCCAGGACTATAGCCCCTCTCTGAGCCACACACCATGTCCTTGTTTTCAGTCAACTTTGTCATTCAGAAAAGCTTCCAGGATTTTTTTTTTAAAGATTAATTTTAGAGAGAGAAAGGAAGGGAGAAAGAGAGAGAAAGCAAAAGAGAAATATCAACTTGTTCCACCCATTCATGAATTCACTGGTTGATTTTTGTATGTTCCCTGACCAGGGATCAAAACCACAGCCTTGGCATATCGTGATGATGCTTTAACCAACTGAGCTACCCATCCAGGGCTTTTTAAAAAAAATTTACCTACATTCAAGACATTTCCCTCATTAAATAGCATCTTGTCTTTGCAGCCAGATGTCCCTAAATCTGCGGTGTGCTGCCTGAATATGGTCACATTGGCTGTCATCCCAGGTCACAGACAGGGAGGGCTGGGACCCCTGGGCCTTCTCTGTCCTCTCTGGTGGGTGTGTGGCTGGCCAGTAGGGTCCTGGCCATGTAACCACCTTTTCTTCCAAGCCGGTCTATTCACCCCATAGTCTTTCCAAGGTCACAGCGGCAGGTGCTGCCCCGTCCGCAGTTACCCCACATCTGGCCTCACTCCTGCCGTATCTCTGCGTCTGCAGTCATGGATGCGGGAAAGGGAGTGCTCTGCGCACCCAGGCAGCCAGTGCTCTGAACCCTCCATGGTGCCCTTGGTCACTTCCTCCACATGGGTTGACACTGCTGATTCTGCCTGGCGTTGGTGTCACTGTGCCTTCTGTGGTTTTAGAGAGCGTGACTGTCATCCTCCGTGGCCCTCCCTTCTCCTCAGTGATCTCCTGAGGGTCTGAAAGCCGGACCTATAGTTGTGTTACAGTTGCATTAGCCTCTTGCTCCCATCTTTTCCCAAACTTTCCTGCCTTCCTGCTGTTCCCCTCTCCGTTCCCTGGCAATGATGTGGTGTTGGTTCCCCTCAGAAGGCCACCCTGCTGCAGCACAGCTGGAGTCATGCTCCGGTATCTCCTGAGCCTCATTTCATTTTGGGGATGGTCCCCCTTCATTTTTCTAGGCCTAGGCAGCGAAGCTTTCTGCCTTTGCCAGCTCCTTTCCTTGTCCTACTGTCCCTGGGACCTTTTCCTGGGGCCTGCAGGTGTCGCCAGGGCTCCCAAGGGAGGGATCCCTGGGAAGAGGGGCTGAGGTCTGCCAGATGCAGGCATGACCTCCCTAAAACCACTCTTCTGCCTCTCAGAGTCCAGGCATGGGCACCTTCATTGGCGTCTACCTGCCTTGCCTGCAGAACATTCTCGGCGTGATCCTCTTCCTGCGCCTGACGTGGATTGTGGGCGTGGCCGGCGTCCTGGAGTCCTTCCTCATCGTGTTCATGTGTTGCACCTGTGTGAGTGACCAAGGCTGTCCCGGGTGATTAAGGCACTCCCTTTGGGGCTGTGGTAGCTGGATTCCCGGGACCCAGCCAGGTGAACAACTGCCGGCTCTCCAGGGTCCGCTGCTGCCCTTTGCTCTGAGGTTGCCCGTGTGGTTCTGTCCCAGGGCAGCCTCCTCACCGGTGCTGCCACACCGGTGATCGCAGGGAAAGTGGGTGTGGCCTAGGGGTCAAGCTGCCTATGACCAAGCTGCTGTTGGCTGCAGGGAGTCTTAGTTGCATCTGAAGAAGTACAAGGGGCAACCCAGCCACTGAGGGTTTTCAGTGGGCCCTGTAGCTACTCACAGGGGTCCTGCACTCTGATTAGGTCCCCTTCCACCCATCTGGACATTTTCAGGGACCCCATTTATAAGAAGGGATCCGTGTCAGTGACTTGTTGAGCCCCAGACCCCGCCACACCAGACCTGCCACGGCCTCACACCTGTATCCCTGTCTCGTAGCAATCTGCGGTCTCTCCTCTCCACTCCTCTGCTGCGTCTGGTTTGCCCTCTGGGTGCTCCGCAGTGCCTCCTCCCAGCCATGGTTTTTCTTGCTTCCTTTATTGTTAAGAAGGTGATTAAGCTATTCTGTCACCATGTGTCATCTGGAGACAGCTGTATAAAGAATTCAAACAATGCAGATGGGTCCCCTGGGCCCCTCAGGCCACTTCCCCTACCGCCCTAGGCTTCCCATACCCAGCCTTCCTTAGGGAACTGTGCTGAGGTCACCTAAATGGCCTTGCCACATTCTCCCTGGGCCACACTGTGTTTCTTTCATTTAAGGGTCGGGAAGTATCTGGAGTAGTTCCAGACACACACAAAAGGGAATAGAAAGCAGGATAATGGCGTGGGGCATTGTTTGGGCCCAGATGCTGCCCAACCGGCACAAGGTCACAACAGTCACTGGGGCCTTTGCTTCCCAGGCTGTTCCTTCTGGTCCTTGGGTTGTAAAATAGCTACTCCCCAACCCATGGGTGTGGCTGTTTCCTGAGCAGGTGGGCACCTTATACTCCACGGGAGCTGGGCACCCAGGCAGAAGCCAGCCCTTTAGTGCTTGTCAGGGTCCTGAGTTCGGTATTTTCTGGGCAACCTGTAGGAGCTCAGTTTGGGGAGTTAAGTGGGAGAAAAGGTGGGGTTGGGGGCAGGGGGTGAGGGTAGTCCTGAGTGTTGAAGCTTTGCCTGCTGGCTACTCAGCTGCCCGTCTGTGACCAGGAACTAAGGAGCAGGTAGCTGGGCTCTGCCCTAGGCCTGGTGCTGTGCTCTCAGTGCTGGAGCAGCCCTCAAAAGTGCTCTTCCAAAAGGGTCCCCTGTCTTTTTGCAGACGATGCTGACCGCCATCTCCATGAGTGCGATTGCCACCAATGGCGTGGTCCCAGGTAAGGGGGTGCTGGAGGCGGGGTCTCCTGAAGTGAAGCCTTTTTTGTGGGTGGTAACTGAGCTGAGCTCTGCTGTGGATTCAGTGTGTACTCTACTTCCATTTTGACGGTGACCTTGATATTAGCTCTTCACCCAAGGTGGCCACAGGTGAGGCAGGCATGCGGCCCACCGTGGACGTGCCTCACCCACCTGGAGGTTGCTGCCGTTATTCATTTCCAAGCATAGAGATCTCTGGGGGTCTTTAGAGGGGTCAGGTGGGTGGGAGAGGGACGTCCGCAGCCTGGCCAGGCCCTTCCAGGGGCTCTGTTAACAGTGACCACACCTTTGGGCAGTGATGTTCATGCAGCTCAAGGACTAGTGCCCCTGGTATCTTGGGGCCTCTTGCCGTGTTTCTCCCAAGGGCACTGTGGGGCTTTGCCAAGACCAGGGTAGGGACCTGTCTTGTGGCTAGGCTCCCAGCACCTGCCCGAGTGCTCAGAGGCTGCTGTGCAGTTGGGATTCGTCTCAGAGTGGGAACCCACATCCACACCCCCGAGGTTTTTTCGTGTCAAACTTAATTAAGCCTTTGGTGTCTAGACAAGAGGCTGGCATTTTATAACCAGGCACGTCCCCTTGATTCTGAAGTTTAATTTCGCACAAACCATTATTCTCTTTTTAAAGTGACAAAACTGGAGCGCCACAGGCTTGATTTAATTCATTGCCTCTGGCACTGTCTGACCTAGGGGTAGGAGTGCGGGAGGCGCTGCCTGGGTGATGGGGGCAGGGGCTCTGGGCTCTTCCCTGCAGGATTCGCTTTGACATTCGAGCCCTGAAATTGTGGCTGTTGTTTTCCCCAGTTTTGCAGTAGCATCCTGGAACTGAGAGGGCAGTGCCTGTGGGGTGGTGAGCTCAGCAGAGAAGGGAAGGCGGGTGGGTGGGTAGGCGGTGCCCCGGCCCAATTTGTTCCTTAGGCTGTGTCGTCTCTCATGAGCAAAGGTGCAGGCAACATGCCGCCAGTTTATTTGCCACCTGGATTCAAGGAACTGAAATAACGCCACCTTGTTCCCCTGTGGCTTGTGTAGCCTGTGTGTGTGTAAGTGAGGTCCAGTGTGTTTTGCACCCCAAGCCCTTGAACAGCTGCCCCTTCCCAGGAACTGCCCAGTCCTCACAAGGAGCAGCAGTGGTGTGGCAACCATCTTCCCGCCAGCCATGTAGTGTGAGGCCCTCTGTGGGACTAACCCGCGTGGGTGTGGGAAACCAGTCTCCCTTCGCTCAACACCCAGCTGGGAGGTGGCACCGAGACTCGGTGCTCGAGGAGGGGCTGACATGCTCTCTTGGAGATACAACCCTACTGGCAGATTGGCGTTCAGGTTTGCTTTTCAGGAAGAGGGGCATGCTCTGAGAAGCTTTTCAGGCATTCCAGAGTCACGCCATGGTCTGTCTCCTGGTCGGTGTCTGCGTGTGAGCTCAGCTGTCCAGCAGAAGGGTCAGGCGAAGTTATCAACTGCACTTTAGGGGTGGTGCAGAAACGATGTCTAAGCCTGCCTGGGTTCTCAGGCCTTTGGGGGCAGAAATTAGGAGAAGGGAAGTATTGGTCTTATGTCAAAAGGTGCGGACTCACGGGCTTTGCCCCTGCTTGTGGCCATTGTTCACTGTGACCACGTTTGGTCACAGCTTCCGGAGGTGGTCGTCTGTTCTGTCAAGTTTGCATTCACAGGACACGATGGGTCGCTCACCCCTGTTTTCTATTTGGCTTTTTTTTTGCAGCTGGTGGCTCATATTACATGATATCGCGGTCCCTGGGGCCAGAGTTTGGAGGGGCCGTGGGCCTCTGCTTCTACCTGGGAACGACCTTTGCAGGGGCCATGTATATTTTGGGGACCATTGAGATTTTTCTGGTAAGTGCTTTGTTTGGGGCTGGTTTCCCTTGCACAGACACCGACCCTAAGAGCAGTGCTTCCCATCAGGCCTTTCTGCTCAGCCTATTGTTCCCTGTCATCCGGTGAACATGCTGGGTCCCTGTACTGAAGGTTTTTCCATGAAACTTGAAATTGAAGAACTCATGCTCAGTCTTTCAATGTGTTTTAAGGTGGACATGCTCTCCTGATTTGCTAGACCCCTCAGATAGAGCTCTTTGGGGTGTCCCATCCTTTGTCCTGACTTCCTGTTCCTCTTCCAGTGCCGAGGGCGTAGCTGCCAGAAACACTGGGGTTCCTGATGGTGGGCCGTGGGGTGACGTGCTCCCTAAGCCCTTGTTTGCCATGTCCTGTGCCTGATCCCACCCACTTCTTAGAGCTTAGTCACTGGTCCCTCAGGCCCTTGTTCCAGGACGCAGCAGGACGCAGCAAGCATTAGCCCGGTGAGCCTGCACTCGGTGCCAGCCCAGCGTGGTTCTGGGAGGCCTGTGCTGGGCTGGCACACATCTCCAAGCTGGAATGACATTCCTGTTAGCAGAAAAGGGATATTTGTTTTTTCAAATTAGAGAGTTGGGGTATCCTTGTGTTCCAGTGCTGCCCCACTGGGAAGGGTCCTAAGCTTTATCTCAGAATTGTGCTCTGGCCATCTCTGTTTGCTGCCTGTGCTGTTTTGTACCCAAGGTTCCCCTGTAGATGCATTCTGGTGGTACAGGGGATCTTGGGGAAGGAGGGAACCCAGCACTAACTCCACCTGAGAGAAGGGCCCCTTCAGAAGGTTGTATCTGCCCCCTCCCTCTCTGCATGAGGTCTTCTTGCAGGCAGGGATGAAGAGGCTGCCCTTCTTGATCTGCTTTGTCTCCACAGACCTACATCTCCCCTGGTGCAGCCATCATCCACTCCCAGTCAGAGGGCGGCGAGGCCATGGCCATGCTTAACAACATGCGCGTGTATGGGACATGCACGCTGGCGCTCATGGCCATGGTGGTCTTCGTGGGCGTCAAGTACGTCAACAAGCTGGCCCTGGTGTTCCTGGCCTGTGTGGTGCTGTCCATCCTTGCCATCTACGCTGGTGTCATCAAGTCTGCCTTTGACCCACCAGACATCCCGTGAGTCCCAGTCTTCCGTCGGGAGTATCTTGTCCTCGGTAGCTCTGCTCGGGTCGGGTCTGTAAGGGTACAGTGTTTCCTAGTTTGTAATTCAGGGTTCGTCTATGGCCACAACGGTGGGGCCCGGGGTGGTGGTGCCTTATCCCGGCTAAGGCCCCAAGTGTCAGGCAGTCTTCCCTTCTCTCACTGGCATCAGGGTGAGCAGTCAGGATGCTCTTGCAGCCGGCCATCTGCAAGGACAGGACGGGAGGTTTGGGGAAGGTCCGGGGGCATATTGGTTGGCCAGTGGACCTGAGGGCAGTTAGGCAGCACTGAGTTACTCCTGAGTGTTGTCTACTCCCCCGGTCCTCACGAAAACCCTCAGGTAGGTTCTTTTCTTGTCCTTCTTTTGAATGAGAACACTAAATCACAAGGAAGTGGCCCTAGGTCACAGAGCAAGCAAGCAGGCTGGTGGAATGGCCAGCATTCAGGCACCAGGTTTCCCAGTGGCCAGGGTGGAGTGGGGTGGGCTAGGAGGTGGCTGGCACCCAGCCCCCTCCTGGCTCCTGTGCTTTGCCGCCTCCACGTGCAGTGAGCCGCCTGGGTGGGAATAGTTCCATTCACCCTGTGTCTGACACTCCAGAGCAGGGTGGCAGAACAGACTGTCCCTTAGCCCCATGCTGCATGAGAGCCGGACTCGACACCTGGTTAAACTCTGATTTCTAGCGGCTCACACGGATGTTCCAGTCATGCTAAACGGAGAGTGTTAGGAGCTATGGACAGGGGCCCCCACAGACCTCCACTTGGTGACTGAAGAAAGTGGTGGAAGTAATTTCACCAGAGAGTCGCACGTCCCCTCATGCCCCCACTCCTTCTCAGGGTCTGTCTGCTGGGGAACCGCACATTATCGAGGCGCGGCTTTGACGTCTGCGCCAAAGTCCACACCGCCAACAATGGCACGGGGACCACCACGCTCTGGGGCCTCTTCTGCAACGGCTCCTCACCCAGCACCGCCTGCGATGAGTACTTCGCCCAGAACAACCTCACAGAGATCCAGGGCATCCCCGGCGTGGCCAGCGGCGTCCTTCTGGGTGAGTGTCCAGTGGATCTCGGCGGGGCTGAGTTGTCCTGAGCCCAGTCCTTGGGAAGCCACCCTGCCGCCCTGTGCATGGTTGTGCCCCCCAGTCCCCTGATGCTGATCTGCTGGGGTCCCTGCTCCAGTTGGTTCTCCCCAGGGCTGTAGATGCAGCCGTGCTGTGGAGGCCAGTGGTTCAGGGATTCTCAGTCCCTCCTTTTTCTTTAGACTTCATAGCAGCTCTGGTAATGAGGGGAGTAACTAACTGGTGGGGCCTGGTTTTTCCTGTCTGTGAGTTCTCCCATGATGAGAAATTGGGCTGGCTCCCCACTACACCAGGAGAGAGGCCTCACCTTTTACGGAAAAGGAAGAGGGATACTCCTGAGGCCGTGGTCCCTGGGGTTCTAGCTGCCTGCCCCAGGTGGAGGTGGTATCATGCGTCCCTCTGAGGCTGTGGTGACAGTGGGTATTGGGGAGTGAGGGCTGGGCTGGGTCAAGATGGGTGGGCAGAGATGGTCAGGACTGCACGCGTGCAGACATCCCTCAGCATGGGGGTCCTGATGTTCAGAGGCTCCTGGCTAGTGAACTAGCCCCCCACTTCTGGGTTTTGGCAGAGCAAGCCCCTGGAGGGGGCAGCTGTTTACAGGTCACATGGGGAGGGGGAGACAGGGTACCCTGTTTGGAGGGAGCAGGGATAGGTGGACAGTGGGAGTGAGGCATGGAGATGACCTGCAGGGGTTGGGGAATCCCGTGGGGTTCCTGCGGAGGAAAGGGTCCACGTCTGGGAGAGTTCCTGAGGAGATGGGCCCTGCAGCAGAGGACCTGCAGGGGGTTTGGGGGGAGGGGTGGTCTTCATGGGGCAGCGGCTGTCCAGGCTGGGATCTGCCCAGGGGTGCATTTGCACAAGTAGGAGGCAGACCCGGGTGTCACCTCGAGTGTGTATGTGGGTGGGGCTGTTGCTGCCCCTACGGGCCCTCCATCAGTGAGGGGACCTGCATGAAGGGATTGCTGATGGACTCCGCTCTAGAGACGTTCCCTCAGAGCCCTAAGGCGGCTTGTCAGGGATGCGCCTGTTCAAGTGAAGTCTTCCCTTCACATTTGACTTCGGGACCGGAATCTTTCACTCAATGACTAGGTGAATAGTTTCCTCAGAGGTCAGTGTTTGCGTTTGATGTCCTTGCCCTCGTGTGGCACTGGAGCACGCCAGGCACTTCTGCTGGGCCTCCCCAATGGCGGGAGCTCTGATGGAAGGTTCTAGAGTCCTGTTACCTGTCTATTTTTCCCTGCAGATAACCTGTGGAGTGCATATGCGGACAAAGGGGTGTTTGTGGAGAAGAAGGGCATGCCCTCAGTGCCTGTGTCAGAGGAGAGCAGATCCAGCAGTCTGCCCTACGTCCTCACCGACATCATGACCTATTTCACCATGCTGGTTGGCATCTACTTTCCCTCTGTGACCGGTGAGGCCTCAGGCACTCCAGGCAGGCCAGAGCCGTCTCGTCCTCCCCCCTCAGCTCTCACACCAGCAGCCTGTCTCTGCCCACCCCGCCATGCTTCCCTCCCCCCCCCCCCCCCCGTTTTCTTTACTGTTTGGCTCAAAAAATGAGCAGTCTGTTCCCCGTCTGTTCTGAGTGGGGAGCACAGGAGGCTGTGTGGTGTAGGGGAGCTTTGTTCCATGCTCTCCCTGAGAGGCCCGTGTTGTTAGAAGTAACTTCTGACTGCGGCGTGGACTTGGGGAGAACACCGGGTGCACTGTTAGGTGGCACCCAGGAGTGGACATGGAGAACTGCTAGTGGCCAGGCACTGCAGCCATCCTTGTCCTTATAAGAGGCAGCTGACCTTCTGGGATGGCCCTTAGTGTGTGAAGGTCTTATCTCCCCTCACCCCCCCACACACATAGTGGGCACACGCAGAAGGGCCCTTAGTACATGCAAGTCCCCTGTCCTCCCGACGCAGACATGTACATACACGTGCGCACACACACAGCCTCACATACACATACACTGCCCCTAGAGACCACCACCCCCTGAGACGCCCTTCAGCCTAACCCCGCAAAACCCAAGCCCCCAGCCGCTCCTGACCTGGCCCCGCTAACTGGATCGGCAGCTTGTGGCTGTCAGTGTGTCGGGCCCCCTGGCCCCCACTTCCAGCCTGTCTGCACTCCAGAAGGCTGGCCTGCAAGAGGCCACTCACAGCCTCTCTGTACTGAATTAATCACAGCTCTTCCTAAAGTGGTGGAGTTTAGAGGTGGGGGTGGGGGAGGTGTTGGCAAGTGCTTGTTTTTAGTTTCCCCTGGAAGACTGGGAGGTGGGGACATGGACTCACTTTGGCAAGTGTGGGGATGTGGTCCCTGGGGGTCTCTGTCCTGTATCCATCTGTCAGTGTGGAACATGTTCTGGGGTGAGTGGGCCTGGTGGGTGGAGAGTGTGAAAGCAGCCTCTGTGTGTGCAGGTGGCCCCAGCACCCGGGGCACCCTGCCTGTGGGCTCTGTGCCAGGGCACCCACCCACCCAGCACCGCAGCATCTCTGAGCACATCAGCACATCAGGTCACGCAAAGCATACACTCACAAGGCGCCGAGCAAACCTGCCATCAGTTGGCATTTCTTTGAATACAGTTGGAATCTTTTTTCTTTTTTCTTTATTGACTTTAGAGTAAGGGGGAGAGAGAAATACCAATTTGTTGTTCCAGTTATTTATGCATTCCTTGGTTGATTCTTGTATGTGCCTTGACTGGGGATAGAACCCACAACCTTGGCATATCTGGACGATGCTCTAACCAACTGAGCTGCTCAGCCAGGACCTCATTTTACTTTATGTACCAAATCAAGTGAGTCTTGAGGGTGTAGGCAGTGACACATCCACGTGCAGGAGGAAAAGATCAAACCCAGTGCGGAGCTAATGTGGAGAGGCCTCGAGTTACTTTTGGGTCATGTTCTTGCAATGCTTGACCCACACCTGGTTTCATGACCCCCAGCCTCGTGGATTAACCCAGATCTTAGAGGGAAGCAAGGCCGGAGCCGGGTGTACCTGGGGGCTGCCTCTGGTTTTGGTGTCCATGGCAAGCATCTGGGCTGAGCCTTCCTCTGATCTTAACTGTGACTTAGTTCACGGTGGGGTTAGCTGTCCCTGTGGAGAGTATGGGAGACATTTGGGGCCTTTCCCCAAGTGCCCTGCAGTGGCTGTCACATTGCTACACAGTGATACCTGGTCTGTGCTCTTGGAGGCCTGGATGGAGGACGCTGACCCACACAGAGGTGGTCTCCTCAGCTGGCATCTTTCCAGTGTGCTGCAGCTGGGGTCCCGGGCTGTGTTCATCCTAGCTCTGCCTCAGATAGGCCTTGGCCAGTGGGGATGGAGTTCTCTAGGTTTTCTTGGTAACAGGTCAGCTTTACCTATCTGTTTCTGCAGGCATCATGGCAGGCTCGAACCGGTCTGGGGACCTCAAGGATGCCCAGAAGTCGATCCCCACAGGGACTATCCTGGCTATTGTGACCACATCTTTTATTTGTATCCTTGAAGGGGAGAAGGCGTGGGAGGCTCGGGTGCAGGGGCTGTCGGTCAGCCCGTCAGGGTGTGAGGGCGCCTGCCCCTAACATCCTGTGTGGCTCCCCAGTGTGCCCGCAGCAGCTTTGGGTGCGCTGTTCTTCAGGTGGGTTCTGACAACATGTCCCGTAGAGGGGGACCTGGCTGGTGCTGACCTGATGCGAGAGAATGAAACAGCACCTGTGCACCACGTCCACAGTCGGTTATGGAATGTGAAATCATGCATGAACTACATGCAGTAACCACGTTACCATCTGCAACTCATCACATCCATTAGGGACACGTAACTGCGTGTGTATCATGTAATAAGCACACACGTACGTGCACTAGGCAGTTTTACCACGCTGTGGCACCGGCCTGCAGGGGCCAGCATAGCCTTTTCTCTCACTGAAGTTTGTCCCTTCTAAGCGAGCGAGTGTCTCCTGCGGTGGTCACGCTGCAGGCCTGGCACGTCCTCGCTAACCTGAGGCCCCGTTCTGTGGAGCCAGGACCCAATGTTGAGCAAGGCCCCCAAGGGTCACGGGGATAGGCAGTGTGCCCAGAGTGAGTGGGCGTGCAGGGTGGCTCCAGGCCCAACTGTGGCCAGGGCCCTGCCACCATCGCACAGCATCTGCTGCTTCCTTGACACACGCCGCAGACCTCTCCTGCATCGTGCTCTTTGGGGCCTGCATCGAAGGTGTGATCTTACGAGACAAGTACGTTGGTTTTCACGTTCTGGAGATTTCTGGGGTCGGAGTCAGTTCCCTCGAATGACTTTTGCTCTGAAGTTGCAATCACTGAGGATTTCACACTTCTTGTGCAGGGCAGAGAGCTCCCACGGTCCCTTCGTTGAGGTTCTGTTTGGTCTAATGCGTCCCCCCTCACCTGCTCCAGCCAGGAGCTAGGGGCCATAGAATCACTTCAGACCTGACAGAGCTGGGGGTGCAGGGGTTCCTGGGTGAGGCCATGGTTACCCCTGCTGGCCCCTCCACTCAGAGGAGGAGTGGCCTGCACCCCAGGCTGTTTCCCACCAACCATTCTTTCTGGTGGTCACGTGTCTATCAGCCCCTCAGGGCATGAGGGCCCCTGCAGGTCCCTGATAGGGAGGCCATGGACACTGCCCATCACTTTTGTGGGAGTGATGGTGGCCTCTCAGACCCTGGGCTGGGCTGTGGCTTCCTTGCTCCTGAGAAGACCCTTGGGGAGCAGGACTCATGCGTCTACTTGGGGTGGGAGCGGCGTGCCCCCTCAGGCGCTGGGAAAACACTTAGTCTTCAGCTCATGTTTTGAAAGTCTACCCCACCTGACCTTCCTGCAGGTTCGGGGAGGCCCTGCAGGGGAACCTGGTCATCGGCATGCTGGCCTGGCCGTCCCCCTGGGTTATCGTCATTGGCTCCTTCTTCTCCACCTGTGGCGCCGGCCTGCAGAGCCTGACAGGGGCACCGCGCCTGCTGCAGGCCATTGCCCGAGATGGTATCATCCCGTTCCTCCAGGTGAGCGCGGCTGCCTGCAGGCTTGGGGCTGCAAGGATGGCCCCTTGTGAGAGCGGGCTCTTGGGAAGCAGCATGTCTGGAGGGTCCCCCAGGTTCTTTCTCAGAGCACAATCTTTATGTCATAGATGGTGGGACGTGTCCCCACCTCCAGCCTGACAGCCCCCCATCTTAGGTGGTCCCTGGACTGAGGGCCCAGTGTGCAATGGATGGAGGCAGACGCTTACCACCTGGGCTGGCAGAGCAGTCCACAGGGGCACCTGGGGGCCTCCACTTCCTGTGGAGTCAGCATCTGTCCTGTCATCGTCCTGTGGGACGCTGTGCCCCAGGACTGTCTGCCTGTGATGATGATGAGGGTCATGGTGTTTGGGGTCCCTGCTTCCTCCAGTTGGGGCTGAAGCTTTCAAAATGAACTTGAGCCGTTGCTGTGTTAATGCTCTGCCGCCACCACGGCAAAGGCCACGGACAGCGTGGCTTAAACAACACAGGCTGATTCTCTCTCAGGGCTGGAGGTGGGAAGTCCAGGGTCAGGGGGTCGAGGGGTTGGTCCCTCCTGAGGCCTCTCCTTGGGACGTAGATGGCCCTCTTTTCCCCTTGTCCTTACATGGCTGTCCTTCTGTGTGTATCTCTTCTACTTTCTTCTTGTAAGGACTCAGTCAGACTGAGTCAGGGTTCACCCTGGTGACCTCAGTGTCGCTGTGGCCCTGCACCTGCCCTTCTCACCGCCATTCCCTGAAGCCAACCCCATCAGGACTGCAGTTTCTTCACCTTTTGCAGCTTCTGTCTGCTCAGGAGAGACGAGGTTGTGGGGGGTGTACTGAGGGTGCGGGGACCGTGCCAGACCGTGTATGATGGTCAGGAGGTTAGGCCTTCTGTTTGGGAAGGTGGCATGGGGGGTGGCCCTAGTGTCCTGGAGGCCCTTTGACTTCCCCTGAGGCTTGGCCGGTGGGGCTGCTTCACCGGGTCTGCAGTTTGTGTTTCTTTCTGTGTGTCCCTTTAACAGACCCTTGGGCAGCAGGGAGTGGGTGGGAAACACTTCAAGCCTGTGTCCCTGAGCATGGGGCAGACCTTCCGGAAGGTTCTGCCACCCCACATGGCTGTGGGTGAAGGTCCAGGTGCCTTGTAGTGAGATCCTTGCAGAATCCTTTCCCCTGGAGACTGGACTCAGGAACCCAGGAGACCTCAGTCCAGCACAGTGGGTGTTGCCCTCCCCCTGGTCGCTGTTCTGCCAGGACCCTGGGTCCGACAGTCCCCAGCTGCCGTCTGCCCCTTGAGTTCTAGGTGTCAGATTTTCTTCCCAGGCCACTGGCTAGGCTGCAGGAGGCGTTGCAAAAGTCAACTTCTGCGTACGTTGCGTCACTGAGACCCTGTGGGTTGGACCGGCCAGCTCGGAACATTGTTCCTGCAGCCGCCTGCCCTTGGCCCCCAGCCCACGTGCCCTTCTCCCTGCAGGTGTTTGGCCATGGGAAGGCCAATGGGGAGCCCACATGGGCCCTGCTGCTCACAGCCTTCATCTGTGAGACCGGCATCCTCATCGCTTCCCTGGACAGCGTGGCCCCCATCCTCTCTATGTGAGCACGGGCACGGCAAGGGCGTATGCGGGCCAGGTGTGGGGCACAGCTACTGCTGACCATTGAGGGGACATGCTCAGGGGACAACAGACAGGGGTGGGTTTAGGGGCCCAGGTGGTTATGGTGTTGGACAGTGATATGGATGAGAGGGAGCAGGGAGACCCCAAGGAGGCCATTGATATGGACAGCGGGGCAAGAAGACCCCACGGGAGGGGAGTGATGTGGACATGGGGACAGGGAGACCCCCACAGGAAGAACAGTGACAGGGACAAGGGGGCTCAAGGAGCTGGTGGGCGGGGCTCCCACAGGACGGAGCAGACCACCGTGGGACCTGGCCAGCCCCTCTCACACTGCTCCTCGGGCCCCTAGGTTCTTCCTCATGTGCTACATGTTTGTGAACCTGGCCTGCGCCGTGCAGACCCTGCTGCGCACCCCCAACTGGCGCCCGCGCTTCAGATACTACCACTGGTGAGGCTGCCACTGTGAGAGGACCACGGCGCATCTGCGGGGCCTGGCTGTCCTTTGTGGCAGAGCCCAGCCAGTCTGCTGAGGGTGGCGTGCCTTTCTTTGTCACCTGGGACACCCACCATGTGGTAGACCTTGTTATCAGAATGGGCCCCGGGGCTGCTCCGTCTCATGTTCCCCAGGCATTAGGTGTGGAGTTTTGTGCCCAGCGGGGTGCTGAGTGCCTCGGGGAACAGTGGGCACTCAGCATAGTCGAAGATCCAGGGCTCCAGCAGGTGTCCAGGGATCATTTCAGCCCTTGGAGCCAACTCAGGATGGAAAAGGCATTTTGCTAGGCATCCCTGTCATTCTCTAGGAGTAACTAAAAGAAAGATTCTCCTTAAGGGACCAGGAATGTTTTTGAGGTAGCTGCTCAGATGCTGGATTGGGGCACGGGGGCAAGTGGTATGTGAGGTGTTGGGGTCAGGGTGTGGGCTGCAACGTGGACTCTGGTCCCCACCTGCGGCCACTGGATGACTACATACTTCCCCAGGACGCTGTCCTTCCTGGGCATGAGCCTGTGCCTGGCACTGATGTTCATCTGCTCCTGGTACTACGCCCTGTTTGCCATGCTCATCGCTGGCTGTATCTACAAGTACATCGAGTATCGCGGGTGAGCTCTGTGGGCCCCGTGGCCACTGCAGTCACGCACTCCCTGCCTGTGTGTGCGTGCTCTCGGAGTGAGGCCTCCCTGGGGTTTGTAGCTAAGTCCTGTGTGGAGCCCCCTTGGACCAGCGGGGCCGGGGTCCCTCTCCTGGGGTCAGACACACAGGGACCCAGGTGGGATCTTGGCTACAGCTGTCATTGTAACAGGTGGAGAGCCACCACATCTGCTGTTCTGTTTTTTTGACATAATGATATCTTTTTTTTTTTCCTGCAGATTTTATTTATTTATTTTCAGAGAGTAGGGAAGGGAGAAAGAGAGGGAAAGAAACATTCATTGGTTGCCTCTCACACACCCCTAACTGGAAACCTGGCCCACAACCCAGGCATGTCCCCTGACTGGGAACCGAACCTGCAACCCTTTGGTTGGCAGGATGACACCCAACCCACTGAGCCACACCAGTCAGGGCATATCTGCTGTTCTTAATCAATTCCATGTTATGACACAGCATTAGGTTTATCTATGTGTATGTATAAAGTCATAATTTTTTTAAAAATTTATTTTTAGAGCGGAAGGGAGGGAGACAGAGAGTGAGAGAAATATCGATGTGTGAGAGAAACATCGATTGGTTGCCTCTGGCAAGCCCACAGCTGGGAACCTGGCCTGTGACCCAAGCATCCTGGTCCCAACCAGGAACTGAACTGGTGACCTTTTGGTTTATAGGTCGGCACTCAATCCACTGAGTCATGCTAGCCAGGACTAAAAGCCATAATTTTTAAATGTGTTTTTTTTTAATTAAAATCCACCCAGTGGCAGCACTGGTGTATGATGGATTTCAAAATTTCCAGAAACCACATTGTCAAAAAAATAAAGCCGTGAACAACAAGAGTACTGCAGGTTAACTGCATCTCAGAGCCTGTAGTTAGTCACTGGAGTGTTTCCTCAGCCCCCCGGGTCCCTGACAGCAAGGAGAGAAGTGGGGTGTGGCCTCCCTGGCCAGGTGGTGGCTGGGTGGCCTAGGTGGGCTGCCTGAAGTCCCACCCCAGCCCTCAAGGTGGTTTGGAAGGAGGTTTGGGGGCTGTGGCTGCTCATGCTGGTCAAGCCCCGCCTCTTGGAGCCAGCTCTGCCCGGGTCATCACCTGCCCATCCGAGTACCCCCACCACAGCTTCTCCTTCATTTCCCCCAGTTGGTCCCATATACGGTGTTGGCACCACCTCCCCCCTACCCACCTACCACTTCCAGCCAGGGTGTCCCCTCCCCATATCCTGTCCCTCCCCACTCTTGGCTGGCCTGGGATCCCCCTCCTCCATCACAAGTGCCAAGAGGTCCTAAGTCAGATTACTGGGCTGCTGCCCTGCAGGCATCTCCCTGAACATGCTGCGGGGGTGGAGGGGAGCTGACTGCTGCCCCTTCCTTGCAGGGCGGAGAAGGAATGGGGTGATGGCATCAGGGGTTTGTCGCTGAATGCTGCCCGCTATGCCCTGCTGCGTGTAGAACATGGCCCGCCCCACACCAAGAACTGGAGGTGAGTGCCTGCAGCCCACCCCAAACCCTGCCCTTCGACCCCACAGAACACTTGTTTCTAAAGTCACACTTACAGAGAGAACCGTTCTCCTCTTGTTAGGAAATGATGTCTCAGAAGCTTCTAGTGCCTTCCCTCGGTCCAGGGTAGGTCAGCCCAGGTGTGGTTAGCTTGTGTGTGATCGGACATCTGAGGGCAGTGCTGGGCTCCAAGCCAGGCCTGGGCAGCGTGGCAGGTGGGGAATGGCCGAGCTTTCCTAGTGGGGCTGCTGCTGCAGATCGAGGGCTTCAGCATGCAACAGCTGGGAGGGGTTGGGGCAAGGGTTGCCCCTATGGAATAGGAATTTAATCTGCACAGAAAGCCCTTGGTCTCCCCATCCTGTTCCTGCCTGGAGGTGTTAACAGTCAGGGACAGGTGGTGCCCACTGGGGTTTTTAGCAGGGAGCCTCAGGCTCTGGGTCGGTGGGGTGGGGGGCTCCCAGGAGGTGTCTGGCTATTCACTGGTCCCACCTGTTTTTCTGTTTCACCTGTACCACCTGTTCACCTGTCCTACCTATCTTACCTGGCCACATGTGAGCGTGTGGCAGTGAGTTGCTATGGTAACTGCTGTCTCTGCACAGGCCCCAGGTGCTGGTGATGTTGAACCTGGACTCTGAGCAGTGTGTGAAGCACCCCCGCCTGCTGTCCTTCACCGCACAGCTCAAGGCTGGCAAGGGTCTGACCATCGTGGGCTCTGTGCTGGAGGGGACCTACCTGGACAAGCACACGGAGGCCCAGCAGGCCGAGGAGGTGGGTCAGCGTGGGCTTGGACCAGAAGACGGAGGTGGGACCAGGGCGGCCTGTGCAGAGCAGAGGGCTGCACATGAAGGCCTTCCATCTCCATGCCCTGGGCATAGTGTTGTGTGTTGGGTTGTCACTTGTCAGAAAAGACAGTGGTCTTTGAGTTTGAAACATGCAGAACAGAAACCTGCGTAAGAAACACCCCCCACATGTGATGCTCCCGAGACCCTAGAGAGACAGTTGGTGCTGGTTACACTCAGGAGAGTCACAGACTTGGTGCTGAGGGCTGTTTAGCTCCAACCTTGGAAACGTCCTGATGGACAGGGTCCTCTAGAGCCCTTGTTATGGCTCGGCTCCAGTCCCGTTTTCTCCCATGTTTGCGGTCCCTGTGCTGCTGGGTTTGCCTGCTCAGAGGCTCTGGGGTCTCGGCAAGGGCAGAGGGGAGTGACTGTAGCCCTTCTAATGACCACACATGGGGAACCTGACATCAACACAAGTTTATCCTCCCTCTTTTGGGGATAGAAGTCCAAAATCAAGGTGTTACAGGGTCACGCCCCTCCTTTGACTCTGCAAGAGGGACCTTTTCTGCCTCCTTCAGCAAGGGGGGTTCCAGGTGTCCCTGGGCTTGTGGCTGCATTTGTCCCATTTCTGCCCGTCTTTACGTGACCTCTCCTCCATGTCTGTCTGTCCTCTTCTGTCTCTTATAAGGACACTTGTGCCCTGACTGGTGTGGCTCAGTAACTGAGTGCCACCCTGCGAATCAAAGGGTCACTGGTTCAATTCCCAGTCAGGGCACATGCCTGGGTTGCAGGCCAGGTCCCCAGTAGGGGGTGTGCAAGAGGCAATCACACGTTAATGTTTCTCTCCCTCTCTTTCTCCTTCCCTTCCCCTCTCTAAAAATAAATAAATAAAATTCTTTAAAAAATAATCATGTATTTTTTTAAAAAAGGACACTTGTCAACTGGATTAGGGCCACCTGAGTAATTCCAGATGATCTCCTCATTTTAGGATTCTTAATCACATCTGCAAAGACCCTTTTTCCAAATAAGGCCACATCCTCAGGTTATCAGGATTAGGATGTGGGCTTGTCTTTTGGGGGGCTACCATCAACCCACTATGGTCTGTCCTCTGACCCCCAAAATGCTTGTCCGCCTTATGTGCAGACTACATTCGTCACACCCCAGCACCCTCCCCAGCCTCAGTCCATTAGCAGTTCTCCAGCCGGAATCCCATCTGCCTCTCAGCGGCTCTTGGGGCCCAGATCTGATCTTCTGCGTTGCTTAAATTCGGTATCAGTGAGACTCTGGGTATAGACCATCCTAGGGCAAAATTCCCCTGTCCTCTGCAAGACTTCAGAGAACAGTTGATCTGTAGTCCAGAGTGTGACTTGGGGTGGGCCTGGGAGGGACATTCCTGTTCTCAGAGGCAGACATCCAAGGAGTTTGAAATCCCGTCGGTGGTCCCGTTTGATGTCAGCAGCCAGGAGTGCTGCTGTGTGGCTCCTGGCTCTGCCAGAAGGGGCCCTACTCCTGGCCTCCATGGGCTGGTCAGCGTGGCTGGGAAGGAGACCGGTATCCACATGTGGCATTGCTTTAATGAAGACATGTTGGTCACTGCATATTGGGTCTTCCGAATTTGAGCTGCCTGGTCAGACACCTGGTGTGTGAGCTAGTGGGCAGAAACTGTACACAGCGGGGCACGTGCCACGTGCCTGGTGTTTCATCTCGGAACCTGTGAAGCACCACAGTTTTTCTTAAAGGTTCGATTTGACACGCTCTAATTGAGTTTCCCACAAACCTGTGGAATAGTAGGCGGTTTCGCAACAACATACATCAAAGAACCATGTCGAGCTGTGAGCACAGCACCGACCGTCACCCCACTCTCCTGCACACATGTGGCTGCACACACACACGTGGCACACACACACACACAGGTGGTCCCCCAGAGCACCTGCCGGGTCGTGAATTCAGGAATGACCGGCAGAGCCCTGGCCTTCCCTGTGGCAGTGGTGTCGGTGTGAGGTGTGCCCAGCGCTGCCCTGGCCCCCCGTGGTGGGTTGGTGGGGCTGGCGGTGCTGCTCCCAGTCTGCTCCATGGGTGCTGCGGCACTGACCCCGGCCTCTCCCCAGAACATCCGGTCCCTGATGAGTGCCGAGAAGACCAAAGGCTTCTGCCAGCTGGTGGTGTCCTCCAACCTGCGGGATGGCATGTCCCACCTGATCCAGTCGGCTGGCCTGGGGGGCATGAAGCACAACACGGTGCTCATGGCCTGGCCCGAGTCCTGGAAGGAAGAGGACAACCCCTTCTCCTGGAAGAACTTTGTTGGTGCGTAACATCTCCCAGAGGCTGTGGGTGTCAGGGTAGTGGGCTTGAGAGGTGCTCCCCGCAGGCCTGTGGGGGCCCCAAGCCGTGCCATTTCACTTGCCAACATTTGAAAAGTGAATGGCATTTGAAAGTCTTGAGCTGCCCTCTCCCTTCCTCCCAATGATGATGCCCCCAGTTGGGCTGTCCCTGGGGAGGGACCGGGCTGGGTCCCGCAACGTCCCTATGCCGGCTGGGAGCTGCTGATGGAGCGAGGACTGCTCCGGAGCCTGCCCCTGCTGGGGGCTCTGTGGCGACCCTGTGGCCACCTCTTGTGCTGGCTGGTGCCCAGCGAGTTCATGGGCTGTGTAGTTCTGTCAAGGTCCCACTGACCCGTGTGCTGCCTCTCCACAGACACTGTCCGCGACACCACGGCAGCACAGCAGGCCCTGCTGGTGGCCAAAAATGTGGACCTGTTTCCACAAAACCAGGAACGCTTCAGTGACGGCCACATCGACGTGTGGTGGATTGTGCACGACGGGGGCCTGCTAATGCTACTGCCTTTCCTGCTGCGGCAGCACAAGGTGGGAGTGGGGTCACAGGTGGGGGGTCATGGGCCATAGGGGTCACACCATGGGATGGCACTGGGGAGATCACCTGAGTTGGGGGGTTCTGAGGGGCCTGTGTCCCCTGAGATGGGCAGTGACAGCCAGCGGCCAGTGGTGTCAGAAACTGCCCTGAGTGTACACCTCTTCTCCCCCACCCCCAGGTGTGGAGGAAGTGCCGGATGCGCATCTTCACAGTGGCCCAGGTGGATGACAATAGCATCCAGATGAAGAAGGACCTGCAGACGTTCCTGTACCACCTCAGGATCAGTGCAGAGGTGGAGGTGGTGGAGATGGTAAGGGCAGGTGGGCCGGGCTGTGGGCTATGCCTTTTGTTCACGTTTGGCGTAGTTCTGGATTTGTGAGCGTGGGTGTGGAGCAGGGTTCCTGCGGGCCTGGTGCAGACTCCACACTCTAAGGGTGGGCCCTGTGCATTGCTGCCCCCTGTGCTCCAGGCTGTCAGCGTCTGCCTGCCATTGTTCCTCAGCGTCTGTCTCTGTTCAGGACTCCACGCTGCACTCCCTCCTCTGGGCTGTGACAGTTTCTGTTTTTTATTTATAACCCTGGCAGTTTAGATGGGCCCAGGTGTTTTGTAGAATGTCCCCCAGATTAGATTTCTCTGATGTTTTTCTCATGCCTGGGCTGGATTTTGTTTGTGGGAGGAAGACCCCAGAGGTGGTGTGCCATCCCCAGTGTGTCCTGTAAGGCGAATGTGACATTCAACCCATCACAGGTAATGAGGACCTGCGGTCCAGCCTCATCCGCCGGCGCCCCCTTTGTGAAGTCCAGACTCTGCTCTGGAAGTGCATCCCCAGGTCCTCAGGGTGCAGGAGGGGGCTCAGCGGTCAGGATCTTCTCTGCGTGCGTCAGGCATCTGTGTGCGTCATGCAGGTGCATTTGTGTCTAGAGCTCCCACTGCTCTGCCCTTCGGGGTGTTCACTGCACTGCTCATTCTGTTGCTCACGTTGTCCAGTGTTGGCTGCTGGGACATCTTCCACGTGGCTCCCGTGTCCCTTCACTGTCGTCCCCCATCCTCCTATAGCCCTCCGTCAGTTACCTCACTCGTTTTAATTACCTGAAGCCAAACAGAACTAAGAGCCAATGACCTGGCCCCATTTGGGGAGGGTGCCGAGACCTGCTGTCAGTGTCACAGTTCTGAGTAACTGTGGTTATTCTTCTATTTCAAAGCCCCTGGTCCTCATCAGCTTTCCCAGTGGGTTAGTTATGCCATTTAGTTAACAATGACATTGTTAACATCTACAGTTCTGCTTGATGTCAGTCGTGGTTGCCAATCAGGTTTAAGTAGGCCATCCCTATTGTTCAGGGCCATGATTGCATTTCCTTTTTGAAAGTGAGAGCGGCCCTACTCCTGCCTGGGACCACCCTGCTACCCGCCCATTGGAGAGGTGGGTCCTGGGGGGTTGACAGTCACAGCGAGCACTCCTGTGCGAGGAAGAGGCTGTGCCTGATGTCCAGTTAGTGCGGTCTCTCCTTCCCCTTCTGCTGCTTCTGGTGTCTTCTTCAGGTCAGCCTCTTCCCTCCAGGGCAGTGCAGGACAGAGAGGGTCCAAGATGTGGCTCTCACATGGAGTTATATGGATTGGGAGCCTTGTTCACAGAGAGTGAGAGCCTGGGGTGTCGCTGGTAGCTGCCAAGCCCGGGGCTCTGGGGTCCTCGGGAGGCAGTGGGCCCACGGGGTGCCCGAGGGCCATGGACTTGAGGCCAGTGTGTAAATGAACGACGAGGGGAAGCCAGTGGTCAGAGGCTAAAATTGAACAACTAGGAACCAGGGCCACTGGCCAGGAAGGAGGCGCTCCCGGCCAGCAAGCTTCAGAAAGACCAGAGTCAGGAGCGTGAACCTTGAAGTGTCAGCACAAAAGAGCTTAGGGGTTTTCTTAAGACTTACCTTAAAATGAGCAGATTTTATTCAGGGGGTCAGGGAGGAGCATCACGAACATTTAGCTGATGGACTCAAAGAGCACCCACGCCAAAAGCAGCTCGCTATGAGTGCTGAGGGTCAGCGCATCCGGCAGTCGGGTCAGCTGGCCATGTGTCCACAGGGGCCTTGCCTCCTGGACGCTGATGTTGCAGCTTTCAGTACCAGAGATGAGGGTGCTTTTTGTTCTGCAGAGGATGATTTAAGTACCTGGAAAAACCAAGAGAATCAACATTTTACTCAGTAAGAATTTAGTAGAGTGGACTGATAACAGACATAATGCATAAAAATTAATTTCCCCACTCGGTGACTCATGAGAAAGTATCAGGGGGTGTCCAGCTCACAGAGCCTTGTGGCTGGGGCCACAGATCTCCATGGAGGTCCCAGGGGCCACTCTTCCCAGAGCTGAAAGGGCTGAGGGGGTGGTGGACCCTCAGGGACAGGGAGGACCCAGCATCACCCACCGAAGGATGGGCCATTACCAGGAAAGGACCAAGCTCTGGTCGGTGGGCACGTCACATGGTTAGCCTGCAGAGGGTGAGACCGAGAGGGAGGGGCCAGGCAGCCTGTTGTTTCAGTGCTGGCTCAGACGCCGAGTGAAGCCAGCGATCTGTGGTAAAAATGCCACGTTCCGTGCACGTCAAGTTACTTCTTTGCCTTGGGACATGCCAGGTGGAGAACGACATCTCTGCGTTCACCTACGAGAAGACGCTGGTCATGGAGCAGAGGAGCCAGATGCTGAAGCAGATGCAGCTGTCCAAGACGGAGCGGGAGAGGGAGGTGCGTGCCGGTGCCGGACACGCCTCTGTTAGAGGCGGTCAGTTACATGGGGGATGGTGCAGTGCAGGACCCTGTGCTTCTGCAGACCCCATGGAGCTGTTGGCACTAGGTTTTTTGCGGTCACTTTGAGCCGGTCATCTCCATCCCTGGGTTTGTGAACAGCCAGGGGGCCTGACTTCTACCTCCACCTCCTCTTCCCACATGGGCCAAGGCTGTATAGCCCCTCTGGCCCTCTGGACCACAGCCAGGTCAGGTTCAAGGACTGTGTCACCCCTGGTCTCCCACACACAGTCCACTCAGAGCTGTCCCAGCCATGCACAGCCCCCTCCTCTCTTGTTTCATTCCTGTTCAAACCACCATGGTGGCCTAATTGGTTACCTTTCTGTACCTTTCATCCTCAAAACAGCAACCACAGTGAGTCCTTAAGGGCCAACTTGTTAACCCCTCCCCCAGGCTCCATGCCTGCCTCACATGGCCCTGTTGCTGCCTGAGTAATCTTCACTCTGGCCACACAGGCTCCCCCAGTTTCTCAGTGATGTTGGCCCATGCCCTGAACCCACCTCATCCCCACAGGCCTCCACCATTTCCCTCTGGCCATCCATCAGCACAGCACCTTCTCTGCATGCAGGCCTCCTGGGGTCCTTTGTGTAATGCCATAGCTGCCTCCTCCCACAGCACACCCATCCCCGAACTCCGTGTCACTTATTACCCATCCCAAAGCATGGGCTTCCTGGCAGCCCCTGTGCTGTTGATGGATGGATGGATAGATGGATGAAAGAGTGGGTGAGTGGGCGAATGAGTGAGGGGACGAATGAATGAATGCAAGGAAGGAAGGAAGGATAAGGAGATGAATGAATAGATAAATGAGGTGGTAGATTAGTGAGTGAGTGAACAGATGGATGAGCGGGTGGGGAAGCAGAGGCAGCATGTGGAGCAGAGACTTTCAGACATGAGCATATCCTTGCGTCAGTATGGAGTCCTGGGTTCTTTCTCAGTGGCTTTCAGAGCTGGGGCCAGAGGAGCTGGAGAAGGAAGTGATGAATCTGGTCTGGAAGCCCAGGAAGAAGAGAGACTGGTGGGAGCTGGGGCAATTCTGGGGCCCCAGCTGGGAAGCCATCTGGCAGTCCCTGGGTTCTGTGGGTCACGAAACCCTCTTGGTTCCGTGGGCCAGCAGCTTCTCTCTCCCATGCTTGCCTCTTGCTGGGGAGGTTTGGAGACCTGCTGTGGTGACTTAATGCTGCCCTGTCCTCCCACCAGGCCCAGCTAATTCACGACAGGAACACCGCCTCCCATTCTGCGGTGGCTGCCAGGTCTCAAGCCCCTCCCACACCGGACAAGGTGCAGATGACCTGGACGAAGGAGAAGCTGATTGCTGAGAAGTATAAGAACAAAGATAACAACTTGTCCGGGTTCAAAGACCTCTTTAGCCTGAAGCCGTGAGTGTCAACCTGGTGACCTGGGTGGCAGTCCCAACTCCCTTCACTGCCTGTGACAGGGCAGCAGGCACACAGCTGCAGGCCTGGAGGGCAGGGAACCAGCCCAAGGACCACAGTGTTCTCTCAGGCCAGCTAGCCAGGGCCCAGGCAGCCACCTTGTCTCTGTTCTTGGTGGGTCTCACAGCACCTTGAAATGAGGGTTCCTAGATGGATGAGGGCTCTGTCTTGGACTCTGCTGATGATACAGGGTGCCTGTCAGGGCTGGGGGCCTGTCCCTCTGGGCCCCACCCATGGTGTTGAGCTGAGAACCCCCAGGGCTGGCAGGGGTGCCCATGGAAGGCATGTGTGGCTGGGTCCCGGGGATGGGTCTGTGTTGGAGTCACAGTTAGAGAGCCCTGGGGTCCCAGGATGGGAGAGTGGGACAGCATCTCCCTGGGTTCTTCAGTAGTAGGCTAGACCCTAAAGCCTGGGTTGTCGGGAAGGTCCTGGAGGCTTTCTGGTGCTCATGGGGTTGAGAACTCCTTGCAGAGAAAGACCAAGATAGGCCGGGAAAGGGCAGCCTGGGGTGAGCCCACAGTTGTTTAAGAGTGTGCATTGCGATCACTGCTGAAGTAACATGTTCTCTGTGTTTTCTCTTCCATGTAGAGAATGGGGAAACCTGTAAGTCACTCGCTTGGTTAGGATACCTGTTAGCCTGCCTGCCTCGCATGCCTTGCCCACGCACCCCTTGTAAACTGTGTGCTTGGCCGTGTGTGCATGTGTCCCTGTGTGTGCGTGCGTGTCCGTGTGCAGGCAGAGCTTGCTCGTTGCTGCTGTAGCTTTCAGTAATTTCCTGTCGAATTTGCTCCTCTCCGTTCAGAGCGGCTCACAGCACATTCCTGAGATTCATTCTCTGAATACCACGGAAGAACTTGAGATCTGGGTGGGTTGGTCCTGAGCCAGCTCTGAGCGAGCAGAGAAGCATGTGTCTCAGCAGCTGGTAGTTGGTTCATCCACATCTCTGGATCAAGGCGTTCAGATACAAAACCTTAGTTCTGCGGGGACAGAATTTGCTGTGTTCCCCCCATCAGACACCTTTTCACCCCATAGGACACTGCTGTTCTTGAATATCCACGGGACGTGGATGTGGATGAATTTTCTTCATGGTCAGACCAGGGTTCAGTTCCACAGCCAGGGGTCCATGGCTGGGTGGGAGGGGGTGCTCCCTGAGGCTACTGTTGGTCCATCCGCCTGTCCCTCTTTCTCTGTCATCCACCCCCTCCCTGGCTGCACCAGGAACTTCGGGCTGTTTTCTCCTGGGGTGATGCAGCCCAAGGCAGTGTCCACAGCGGAACTCTGGGGACTAGGTGGCTGCACTTGCTTTTTTGGCCCCAAACCTGAGTTAATTCCATCACAGTGTTGGGCCATCGAGGGAGCAAACATGTGGATGTGTCAGGGAGACTGCACTCGGGGCCTACACAGGGCTGTACTTCCTGCTCTGTCTTTCTGTAAATTTTAATTCCCTCCCGATAAAGTCTAAATTAAAAAATCAAAAACATTTAAACACAGGATAGGGTTTCTCCCTAAACCACAGTTGACCCATGGGCCTGTGGAGATTCCTGAGCCCACGTGGTGCACTTGGGCTCAGGCAGGGGCTTCGTGCACCCAAACCCCTGCCCCTTGCACTGAGCATGGTCAGAGTGGACCCCTGCAGGCCTGGGGACTCAGAAGAAAGTGAACAAGGAAGAGGCTATTTTGTGGACAGAACTAAGCATACGAGTGGACGTCCCTCTGGGTCCTCCTTAGGGTTAGACTGGGAGAAGCTTCTGGAAGGTCAGCCCATACCTGACATGCGTGTGATTTACTGTGGTATCCCCAGGGCGCATGCACTTTGGGGTGGTTTGCGGCCCCTCTGGGGTGCGTTGTGCGTGTCTTTTTTCTGTGTTTCCTAGTCCTCCTCCCCATGTTGCCGCCAGGAACCAGAATCTCCATTTTGACTCAACGCCCTGGGTGCCCCCCACCCCAGACCCTACCTCCCAGCCTCGGAAACCCCGTTGTGAAAGTTCTCCCTCTGGCAGAGTCAGCATATTCCTGACAGGTTTCCTGCTTGTGGACTCCACGGCAGGCTATCAGGGCACAGGGTCCCTGTCTGCGCCTCAGGCCCCCAGCAGGGACGCGTTGTCCTGGAGCCGCGGGCCCTTCCAGACCCAACCCTCTGATCTTCAGATTATATGTGTTTTCAAACTCTTAACCCCGAGAGACCCTTTAATACCTCACACACGCATTTCTAGAATTGCTGCCGTCCTCACATACACTGGTAATTTTGGCCTCTCGAGGCACCTAATTCATGGTTGCTGTGATGGCGAGGTCCCAGCCATGCCGCGGACAGAGACCCAGTCTCTAATTTGACCAGTCGGAATGGGAGGGAGGAAGTAAAGGATCTATGTCCCTGTTTTCCTCCTGGTAATAATTGGGGGTCATAATCGGATGTATTTGGCTTACGGGTTGAGTTGATCAAAGGGTGCGGCCTGGGCATTCGTCCTGCAGGCCTTTCCCTGACCCCTCGTGTGCGGCCTCTGTCTGTCCACCCGTCCCTCTTGTGTCTGAGGCACTGTGACCTCGTAGAAGGGCTGCAGTCGGCCTGCCCAGGCTGCATGTCTGAGATTGGCCATGGATTCCGTGTGTGTGGCCCCAGAATCGCCCAGCACAGGGAGACGCAAATGCTTTGAGGCGGGCAGAGCTCCCAGGACGGCTTCTCCTGAGTGCTTCCTGGAGTACAGTTCCCTAGGGAGGGGACCCCTGGCCACCTAGCTGGGGACCTGTGGGGTCCTGTGGGGTTCCATGAGTGCCTGGGCATCCTGGTGGGTATGGGTCTGAAGTCTCCCTAGTCTGTCTTAGCTGGGGGTCCTCCCTTGGGGGCCGCCGCTGGACCTGGGAAGTATCAAAGCACAGCGGACCCACTGCCTGCTTGAAGTGTGTAGAACTGGGTAGTCAGTGGGGACTGGAGACACAGGGCCCAGGTTGCTGAGCACTGGAAGCTCTTCTTTAGCAGTAGCCAAGAGCAGCAGCATCTGGGAGGGCCAAGAGCTAGATGGACCTTCACAGTAGCCACGTCCTCAGCCAGGGTCTAAGGCTCTGTTACAGGACTTAGGACCAAAGTAGGGGTGGAAGCCAGGTGCAGGGGCCTGGTTCCTTCCCTGCCACCCCTGGGCTTCATGGACCTCAGTCTGTATCAGATGAGCCAGAGGTTGCCACATGTACAGTTTAGTAGACTCGCCATAGGGCAGTGTTTAAAGCAAGGTTTGGCCACAACTCCAGGGATTCCGATGGCAAATATTTGGAGCCCCTGGGTATGTGGGCACCTTTCTGGGCGCAGACAGCAAGCTCGCCCCCAAAGCATTCGCTTCTGCCTGTGTGGGCAGCCGCTTGTGAACTAGAAGCTCAGCAGCTTTAGTGATTCTCAGTCCAAAGCGTTTAGAGGCCAAAGCGCTCTGGTTGCTCAGTACCCCCGCCCCGTCCCCTAATTTCCAGCACGATTCTCCTGTGGAATCACCTCCCGTGGAACTTTCGGGACTGTGAATCCACTTGAATCAATTCATTTCCACTCAGCTCTTTCTAATTAGGGTGAAGTAGGGCCGGTGGGGGCTCACACCCGGCCTGGTGCCCAGCATCACGGGCTGGGGCACAGAGTGACCGTCCCCCCTTTGCAGGAACCAGTCCAATGTCAGGAGGATGCACACGGCTGTGAAGCTCAACGGCGTTGTCCTGAATAAGTCCCAGGATGCCCAGCTGGTCCTGCTGAACATGCCAGGGCCCCCCAAAAACCAGCAGGGGGACGAGAACTGTATCCTTTCCTGGGCGCAAGCCCTCGGGTCAGGGGGCAGGTGATGTGGGCACTGGGCTCTGAGCGCCCCCTGGCTGGCTTTCCTGGTGTTTCCCTGGGGCCTGTGTGTGACTCCATCTCTAGGATGGACCGAGCCTGGGGTGATGTGTCCATGGGCCTCTGCCAAGGCTCAACTCTGAGTGCTCTTGGCATCTCACTGCCCCTTAAACACCTTTCTGCCCATTAAGTCCTGTGTCCCCACGTGGGCCCCCCGGTCCCTCCTGGTTGCTCAGGGTGTACCACCCAGAGTGGGAGGCCATGACTTCAAAGGTCATCGATCAGCCCTACCCCAAACTGTGCTGTCAGCCCCTAAGTGTGTGTCAACTGCCACGTGATGTAGGGGACAGGTCCTCACACAGCTCCAGGCTGCTAGAGGTCTGTGCCCTGGAGACCATCCCCCAGGGTTCAGCCTCTGCCACCCTCTGGGGACATGGGTGGGGTAAGCAGAAGGAGGTCAGCAGCTTGGCTCTTCGATTTCAGCCTCAAGCTGACCACAAGTTAGGGATGCATGTCTTGGTTACCAGGACATCCCGGCCTGTTTGGGTGTCTTGGTGGACAGTGGACATGTCTGTCAGGCACATCCCTCCTTGTAGGTCTGTCCCCAGAGCCCCGGGTGAGGGCAGGGGTTTCCTCTAGGTCACAGGTGGCAAACACAAGACCTGTGGGCCAAATCCAGCCCTCCACCTTGTTTTATCTGGCCCGGCACCTTGTTTCTACCCGACAGCAGCACCGAGCTCTTGATTAACTGTTAAGGAGTAGTTACATTTATACGGTCCTAACATTATAATTGGCCCTTTGAAGGCAACTGCGAGGCTCATGTGGCCCCCGGTGAAAATGAGTTTGACACCCCTGCTCTAGGTTCTCAGGCCACCTGTATTGAGTGGAGGCCTCTTGTTGGGTGGGGTCACCACCTCTGGTTGTATTCCTGGGACCCCTCTCCTGCTTTGGGCCCCTTTCTCACCCTCACCTCAGGGACCTGGGGTTTGGCTTGCCCTGACTCAGCCCTTGCCTTCTTTCTCAAACCAAGCCCTAGTGACACAGGACCCTGAATAAGTCACTCTCTTCACATTTTACGCTTCATGTACCATGGGATCAGCTATGGCCTTAACTCAGTCCACCCCAGATATGGAGTTCCTTGAGGTCCTGACTGAGGGGCTAAACAGGGTCCTCCTGGTCAGGGGCAGTGGCCGAGAGGTGATCACCATCTACTCCTAACGTTTGGACACTCTGGAAGCACACTGGGCAGGCCCGGGGATGGTGCTGCACACACAGACCAGTGGCCTGACCTGCCAGCGTGACTTCCTACAGAAGTTTCTAGAATACCACTGGGCTCTCCTGTCCAGGCTGAGAGCCAGTGCATGACTGAAAGGTTTCCTCCAGTCTGGGAGATGAGATGCCCTTGGTGCTCTGCGCGCTCCTGAGGGAGGCTCAGAGTGCCTGGGATTCAGCTGTCCCTCTCATGGGGCCAAGTACTCGGCCTCTGGATTCTGGAATTAATTCTCCTTGGCTGCACCTGTCGGGTCTGTTGTGGCAGTCGCATTGCAGTTCTTCCCCACCCAGGACATTCACAAGAAGCCACACTTGGACTGCAGTTGGCCTGTGGGCCACTGGGGTCCGTTTGTAATGGTGAAGGTCAGCCTGTGGTCAAGAGTTCAGTACTTGTTCATTAGTCCCCGGCCTCTCTGTCCTTTGAATGTCCTTGTTTGTGTTCCTGTAAAGGCAGGGGCCACTGACCATGCCCGCATCCCCGGGCTCAGCCGGTGCTTTTCAGTCAGGTACCTGCCTTGTTGGGGATGTCTGGTACAGGAACCCAGTTGTTGGGGAGCACGGAGTGGTCATCCAGCTGGGTTTGTGCTCCAGGAAGCTCCTGAGGGAAGAACCCCCAGTGGAGGAGCCCTCTGGGCACAAGTGTATCTGGGAACTCCAGGCTTTCATCAGTACTGGTGGGCCCAGCCCGGCGTGCACCTCATTTCTGAGACATGGAAATGGTGACTGCCGAGAGCTCACACCTTCAGGCCCGCAAGCACACCACACAGCTCAGCTTCTGTTGTGCACTCGCTCCTTTGACCTCCACGTCCACACCCCACACCCTGGGGCGGGGCGCCGGGCTGCGCTGTGGGAGACCTGGGGCAGGAAGGGCACGTGCACTGAGGCCTCCGGCTGAAGCCTGTGCCCCTCCCCTGCACGGAGGGGATGGCGACAGCTGCGTGCAGGGCACTGGTGCAGTGCCTTGCAGTAATCTGTAGACTTTGCACTTTACCTTGTGGTCTTTCTGCTTGTGGCCATGGTCGCGTTCACTGTAGTAGATGCTGCAGTAGTTCGTGCCTCACTTTCTGTGTGGCTTATTTATTTGTTTAAGCACCTGGGCGTTCCAGTGCCGGTTGTCCACAGAGAGCTTGTGTCTGTGAAACGGGCCCAAAGGACCAGGCCCTCGGCTTTCTCACGCTTCCATGGGCTCCCAAGGGAATTGGCCTAGGCTGCAGATTTCATGGCAGGATAAAGGCTAAACATGCATTTCCAGACATTTCTGAGGCGCCATCGGGCAGCCTAGAGGGCCTGCATTGCCATCAGAATGACCACTGGCCAGAGCATGTGCCAAATAACCACAGCCAGGCTGGGGGTGGGGTGTGCAGACTTGCCGATCCTGGTTCAGCACTGAGTTGAGCGAAAGCTGCCTCACGGGTGCGTGGTGAGGATCCACGCGTCTGCCCCACCTGCCCGTCCGCAGTCTCCGAGCACCGTGTAGTCTCTCCGCACTGAGCTTTGTATATCTGTAACAGCAGTCAGGACAAGTGGATTCTGTTTTCCTTTTACAGGTTCCTTGCCTTTGTATGATTTTTGTTAGTAGAAGAATAAAATTCAATGAAATCTATGTTGAAGAACCTCGTGTCTCATTCAGCATAAAAAGTAGACAACTGTAGAAAATGCCCCCGTGCCTCCTTTCTTTTGAAGGAGTTTGCTGAAGTCACTCAGTGTATAATTTCAGGATGGAATCAGCAAATGAAACCTGTGATTAGAAGGGACCCCTTGTTACACACAGGCTTACAGCGAGACCACACCCACCAGGGTGGCGGTGAACCGCGGGGGCAGAGGGCAACTCCCACACTGCAAATGTGCGAAGATGCGGTTGCTGTGGAAACCGTTGAAGCTTCTCAAAAAGCTCCTAAAATTGTTAAACAGAGTCACTGTGTGACCCAGCGGTGCCACTCTGGGGGGTACTGTCCAGAGAAACATGTCTACGTGAACTGGCAGGCCCATGTTTGTAGCAGCACTGGTCACACCCGCCTAACCGTGGAAACGGCCCAAACACCTGTCCATTGATAAGTGACTGAAAGGTAGACACATTCACTGGAATGAAATCTGGTTGTTACAAGGAATGGCATTCTAACGTCCTACCCTGTGGATGAGCTGTGTCATCCACACGGAAAGAAGCCAGCCACAGGTCACGTAGATCCCACTCACATGCACTGTGCCAGAAGTGGGATCCTGGTGGAAAGTGGATTGTGCTGAATGACAGTGGGCATGGGGTTGCTTTTGGGACAAAGACGTTCTAAAGTGTTCGTGGTAAAGCTTGCAGTCTGTAAATGTGCAGGAGACTGAATGCCGTGCAATGAATGAGGTGTGTGAACTGTCTGCTGTGCCTCCCGGGGACCTTGCGGGCAGCTGGACACAGGACTGCGGGAGAGTAACCTAGAGAGCGGAGCTGCCCTTCAGTCTCTGCTAGGGACGCTCACACCCATGACCTGGAGTACAGGGGCCCAGCCTTTGGGGCAGGAGTGAGGGTGCCACAGAACTGGAAGGGCCAGGCTGCACGGGGGGGCTGGCAGAGACTTGAGGGAAGGTGTGAAAGGGTCCTTGGGTCATGACCACACACCCACGGGCACCCACAGTGGGTTCGGCACAGCACAGAGTCCTCTGGGCCTCATACTCAACGTGGCACCTTCGCCACCGGACAGCCCTAGAAAGGGGTACAGATGCATGAAACACCAGACCTCCAACTGGGTGTGAAAATATGACGGAACTGCGGGGGGGGGGTGTCAGCCGCAGCTCACAGTGTTCTTAAGTGCCTTGGAGAGTGCCCACGGCCCCGAGGCTTCCACTGCACTTGCCCCCAGTGGGCAGGCACCTCCTTTCTGGGTGGGCTGCCAGCACCTGACCAAACTGGGTGCTGCCACCTGTGTCTCTCACCCTCTGAGCGGGCCCCTCCTGCCCTGGGGGCTGCTTTCCCTGAGGCAGCCCCGCCTGGGATATGGACCCTGGGTGCGGTTGGTCTCTGGGCCCCACTCAGTGCCACCTGCCCCTCCACTCCTGCATGCAGGCCCCTGGGGCCTGGCCAGTACAGCCTGTCCACTCTGGCCCCAGGCCTCCCCAGTCTGGCATTGCTGGGGCCTCGGGTACAACTCCTGAACCCTGTTTCCACTGGGACTTTGTCAAGTGCTCGACAGACAAGAGGGCAGCTCTGGCTTGTCTGTCTCAGCTTTTCTTCACTGGCCTCATTCCCTGAGAGGCAGATGAAGGTGCAGGAGATAGGGGACCAAGAGGTCTCGGGACAGCACTCACATCTGCCCCCACAAGCATAACTGCTGCGGAGAAGGGGGCCAAACAGACGACTGCCCACTGGATTCCAGCAGTTACCTGGGAAACATCCCTGAAGTATCGTCTCTGTTGTCTGCTCAGGCACTAACCGTTAACGTGTGGGAACATCTGCAGGAGCTTTACTCATGTACCAGGTGCTGTTTTTGTTGCAGATGTCACCAGGTGGACTCACAGCGTGAGGAGGTGAGGTGTGTGATCCATGCCCACCAGAGGTCGCCACTGTCCATGGGAGCTGGTGAGATGCACTTGCACAGGTGGGCTGGGCGGTGGTTATTTCCATCTGGATGATACTTTTCTCTGCCGCATGGGCTCACAAGCAGCAGACACGCTCAACGTCCAGTGTTTAAAACCAGGGTCTGGGGTCAGAGGCTAGAGTTCAGGCCCCATCCCACCTTCCTGCCAGTCTGCTGAATACCTACCCGAGAGCTGTGGCAGGGCCGCAGGGGCTGCTGGGGTTAGTTAAATGAGGTTCCCAAACGTGGGACTAGGTGCAAGAGCTCTGCACACTGAGGAATGGAGCCAGGCTGGGATGACAGGCATTTCTGTAAAGACCCCAGTGCCAATGGTGTGGGTGTCACCATGCAGGATGCACATGTGTGGAGCGGCCAGACACCAGCGGGGGGCTGATGATCTGAGCGATCTGGGAACCTGAGATGCAAGTGTTCCTGCCTCAAAGACCCTGAGAACCCCCAGTTCTCCCTCACCCGTGACCTCGGCTC
Source organism: Macrotus californicus (assembly GCA_007922815.1). Classification (NCBI taxonomy): domain Eukaryota; kingdom Metazoa; phylum Chordata; class Mammalia; order Chiroptera; family Phyllostomidae; genus Macrotus; species Macrotus californicus. Next base: position 79,371 of record VMDR010000209.1, on the reverse strand, counting down.
ACAGACACCAGTGACTCGGAAGTCCAGAGGGGCTTCACAATGGCCAGACGAGGACACGATGGGAAAAGAGGAGACAGCTGCAAACGATGCATCAGCTCCCCCACAGTCTCGTCACAGAGAGCCCAGCGTCTCCGTGGGGCCTGGGCCACGCTGCCCCAGACAGCGGCCCGAAGTGTCCCATTGGTATAACCCAATTTCGGGCTTAGGTTTTGGATGTTTTGTTCTTTGGAGCAGTAAAGTGGAGGGAAAAAAACATTACCCATAAGTCTGAAATTGTGTATTAATTTTCCTTCCACAAACATTGTATGAACAGATACAGACACACTCTGTGCAGGATGAGCCCCCACAGGCTGGTGCAGGTGGACTGACCATACACATTTAAAAAGCTCACTTTGGCCCTGGCTAGTGTGGTTCAGTGGATTGAGCACCAGCTGTGAACCAAAAGGTCGCTGGTTCAACTCCCGGGCAGGGCACATGCCTGGGTTGCAGGCCAGGTCCCCAGTTGGGGGCGTGTGGCAGGCAACTGACTACATTGATGTTTCTCTCCCTCCCTTCCCCCCCCCCAAAACAAAAAAATAAAAAGCTCATTTTGAAATGGTATGTCATATTACAAAATGCGTATTTTTATTATGCTTGGGGGAAAAAAACCTCAATTACAAGGTGACCACCAATTTGCTCGACTCTTAAAAACAGTTCCATGAAGGCGAATGCAAAACCACCTGCCCAGACTCTCAAGTTGCCAGAAAGTCCGCTTGCTCGCCTGGGATGGAGGAAGGAGCAGCCATGCCCTGCCACAGGGGGCCGCTGCCAGCCAAGGTTCTGCGCCCTCAGACACCGTCACTGCCCCTTTCCCTAGAGGGATCACGCTGTTTTTCCCGCAGGCGGGCATCACGAGAACTGCCGTGAGCACTGCGATGGTTTATGTCAGCCCAGAGGACATGTCCCACCTCCTGTCCAGCTGACTATGCGTGTTTGAGATGGAAACTGCCACCCCCCAGCCCCGCTGTCCACGTCTGTGTGCAGTTAAGATGCTGATGCCGGCACCAACCCACCCGTGCCCTCCCTTTGTGCTTGTGGCCTCACTTTTTGAATTTATTGGCCACTGTTGGGGAGCCCTCCGCGCCTGCCTCGGGGCTGCCCTTCCGCTAGGGGCTGTACTCAGTGTGGGGGAGTAGAACTCACCACTGCACACGCAGCACACCGAGGAAGGGTCGCTCCCCCGAGCCAGAATGATCACGAGGACTGCGAGGCTGTACTTTCACTGCTGGCTACGCAACATCAAGGCCTTGCCACCCTGCACATCTCAGTCCAAGGCACCCAAAGCACAAGGCGTTTCCTTGAGGGAAGCGTGGAAGTCATCTGAGCAGAGTCCCTTCCGCGCCAGGAGGGCTCACTTTGGAACCATAAATGAAAGATACAGTCATGCTCGTCGATGCTTCCGTGTGGTTTCATGGGTTACACGGAATCACTTCATAACTGCGAAACATTGGTGGCATCGAACGTGTTCATTTCAGCATGACATCCACCGAGAGCATGGAGGAAAGGAGAGCAGAGGGAGAGCCTTCTCCGCAGGTGTCCGCCTGGTGCCACCTCAGTCACCCACACTAGAGGCTGAGAGCTGGGCGCCTGCTCGGGGAGGCCAGGCCAGGGTGTGCACGCTAGGACGGGTGGTGGTGGTGGTAGTGGTGGTGGTGGTGGTGTTCGTGGTGGTGGTGGTGCTCGTGGCGCTGGACCACGGGCACTGAGAAACCCTCCCCCACCAGCAGGGGCGGCAGGTCCCGGACCACCTCATGCTCCATTACCGCAGGCTGGCCCAGCGTGGCCTTGAGTGGTGAGTGGCCCTCCCTGCCCTTCTGCCGGTATCTCTTGTGGCCGTAGGGCTGTGGTGGGGGCTGCGGCGGGGGCTGTGGGAGGTGGTGGCCATCCTGTGGGGGCTGGGGCAGGGTGGCTGGTGGGTAGTAGCCGAAGGACCTCCCGGGCTTGCCTCCACCAGGCACACTCCCACTGGCCACCCCGGGTGGCCTGCCCGAGCCCTTGGGGGACTTGAGGAACTGCTTTTCCTGCCCCTTCAGCCGGGGCTGCATGTCCAGGGCCCGGGCAGTGGGCTCGCTGGCCAGCAGGACGTGGTCAGCCAACACCTGGGACCTGCGGTTGTGCATGGTGTGTGCGTCCGACTCCTGGGAGCGAGACCTGCTCGGGGGGTGTGAGGCCTTGCCCTGGTGCTCCTGCTTGGCCTGTGTTGGTGGGGACCCTGCACACAAGGGACACAGACTGTGAGACCCTCTGCAGGGCCTGGCCACCTCACCTTGGACCAGGTACCCCGCACATACCTGAATGCAATGCTGCAGCATAGTTGTTGCAGAAGCCCTAGAGCCCTCAGGCCAGGGCTCATGCTCATAAGGGGGGCGTCCACACCCCAGGGCCCCTCACCCAGGGACTGGTCTCTGGTACCTACCGGGTCCAAATTTAGATGTGTAGTTTTCTATTCCGGCCAGGTCTAGGTAGTGGTTTCTCCGCTCAGTATTCTCATCCACACAGTATGGCCCCCTCACGGGGCAGGGGTGGGGGTCCGCGTTGGGCCTCCTGCATGGGGCACAGATCAGAAGGGGCCTGACCTCCACCCCAGGCCAGAGCAGACATTCCTCAGAGAGGAAGAGGGCACTGGAACAGATGGTCCTGAGCAGTGGGATCTGACTGGCACCCACCACCTCCCAGAGAGGAGCATCAGAAAGGGTGAGTGTCCAGGATAGCAAGGTCCTCAGCTAGCCTGGGACCCCAGCAACACCTGAGGATCAATGTTGTAAACTGCCTCAGGGAACATGCAAGAACTCCCATCTTCTGGCCCACCTAGGACACCCAGTCAGACTCTGAGACAGCAGGTCACTGCTCTGACACCTCCACTGTCCCTGTCACCGCCAAGCCAGCAAGTGGAATCACAGCATGCAGAGTGTGCCAGACTGAGGATCTCCAGGCTGACCAGCCCTTCAAGCCTCACCCATCTCTCAAGACAGATGCTGGGTGTTCTTGGCTCCAGCCAGGGTGCCGGGCCACAAGATGGCACCCTCACCCCAATGGGCAGCTCTACCCAGGGCTCCTCTGCGCCCAGGTGCTTGTCCTGGCAGTCTGCCCTGAGGGGGCAGTCCTTGAGGCCTGCAGGAAGCAGGGCTGTGGGTGGGCTGCTCCCACCAGAGCAGAGCACACCTGGAGGCTGGAGCCAGACCCTGGCCACTCACCTGAGGTAAGCAGACAGTCTCCTATCGGCCACCCTGCAGTCCTCGGAGATCTCGCCTTCCGTCCTGCAGCGAGTGGGCTCCCGGTCTGAAAGAGTGAATTCCCTCACACAGTTCACTCGTTCGTTCATTCACTGAGCAAATACTTCTGAGCCCCTGCCAGGTGCCAGGCCCTGCTTTCCATGTTCAGGAAACCAGAGATTTGCCCAGGCAGGTTAGGGGGGTGGTTGGGGGGGTGCTGAACAGTAGGCACAATGAACTGTTATCCCCATGGCCTGGTGTGCAGAGATAAGGGCTATGTGAAATGCGGAGTGGGGGTGGGGAGCCAGGAGGGGTGTCTGCAAGGAGGGGGTGGGCTGCCATTTAAAGCAGGATCTTCAGGGCATCTGAGCGGGGGACCCAGGCCCCTCACCCTGTCCTGCAGGGGGACTCTCCCTCCTCCTGCTGGAGGGCTCGGGGCTGACGGTCAGCTTCACACGGAGGGTCTTACTGCTGCCAGAGGAGTGATTGACTGAGGCGTCGACGACCTCGTAGATGGTGTGCATCAGGCTGGACATGTCCTGAAGATGGCATCAGCGTCACGGACACATGTAGACTGGGCTGGGATCTGCCCACCCCATGCCACCGCCTCCAGGCTGCCTGCCTGTTTGCGTCCCTCTGCATTCCATACAGACCCTGGCTCAGACAGAATGACCTCTATGGCTGCCTTTCTTACTCCAACTTTAGCCCCATGTGGCACCAAACAGCCTGGGTAAGTAGGCCTGCTGCTGTTGGAATCACATCTCTTGGACCTTTTAAATTTCACACTGAGTCTGTATGTTCAAAGGACTTTGCAATCAAATAACTACCAACATTTTACTCTAACCCTAAGACATTTATTTCAGTCATCCTATGTACCTGCTTCCTTTCGAGGGGCACACTGCCCATCCTGGACACACAGCCAGCGGAGGCAAGTGCTGGAGCACTCCCAGGACTCTCTCCACTGTGCCCAGGGGCTGCTGGCCCTGCTGAGCCTCAGGGGGATCCAGAAACTGGCCGTGCAGGGCTCTGACAGCCTAGATGCATCACCCCTGCCCCCATCCTGGGAAAAGTCCAGCCTCTCCTACCCCATGGGCTCAGCCCATCTCCCCATCACAGAGACCATGGCCTGTCTGCTGCTAGCCCCCTGCCCTGTGGACCATCTTCCAAACACACAAGCACATCACCTCCCGGGTGGCCTTCCCACTATTGTCGAAGCCATAGAGTGTGAAGGTCCACTCCTGGCGGTTGTCCTCCTCCACCGAGACGTCGCACTGGAGCGCCTGCAGGGCACGTGGGACAGAGGCAGGTGGGGTCATCACCCTGTGCTGGGACCCCCAAGCCTTCTCCCTGCTATCAAGAGAACGGGCCCCTCGAGCTCCTGCCCTGGGTGGGCCAGGAGACCAATAAATGGTGGGCCTCTGTGTCACTCCCATGGCGCTAGCCCCACAGCTGGGGAAGCCCCTTGTATTATTTGGTGCCACATGGGCCAGTTTGGGCTAGATTTGCAGCGCCTTCCTTATACACCCCCGCCCCCTTTCCCAGAGCCTGTGGACATTGGAAGCACAAGCAAGCTTTGCTGTAACTCCTCCAACCAGCTGAACCTCAGACAAACTGTCCTGGCAGGAGGCTGTTTTAGCGCCAATGTGTGCCCACCCCAGCTGCAGACCCTCGAGCACCATGAGGCAGAGCGAAGACCTACGTCGATGTTCAGGTGCTTCTTGCCTGGGCCTCGTGGGCCCTCGCGGTTTGCTGCCCTCTCAACCTCATCTGCACTGAAGAGCTGTCCGGCACCCTCTCGACCCTCGGCCTTCTCAGGGGGTAGTGCCACTGGAGGTGCGGGAAGAAGAGAGGAGGGGCTGTTTCCCCCGACCCAGCCCAAGCAGGTGAGTCAGGGCAGTGGGGATGTGGGAAGGTGCGGTTGGGGAGCCTGTGATTCTTTCCAGACCCCCAGCCCTAGCCTGGGATAGCCAGCCATAGCTAGGTGTGTCCTCCTGGCTCTGCCCCACCCAGCCAGCAGTGGCTTCGGAGATGGAGGTGAAGAGGAGGCTGCCCTGGGCTGGTCTGGGTCTGGTGGGGAAGTTCAGGAGTGTGGAGCATGGGTGGTCTGTGTCATCAGGGGCTCATCTGTCCAGGTGTCCTGAGGACAGGTTTTAGGCATATGCCTGGGGTGCAGGGTAGAGTCTGTGAGGTGTGGGGAGCAGGACTTACCCTCTAGAGGACACTGGTCCTCCCGGAAAGGTCCCTCTGTGGGGTCCCCACTGAGAAGCTCCTGCAGAGAGAACAGGGAATGTGTGACCACATGGCTCAGTGGGGCAGGCCATGAACAACAGCCTTTGGGGGTGTTATTGCAGAGATGCCAACCTGTGCACACCTCACTAAGCCTCAGACTCTTAGCAAGTAAAACACACGCACATCCCACTGTGTCGTCTGGTTCCATTAGAACCACCTCCAGGATGGCACGCAGCCTGTCGCTGCCAGAGAAAGCAGGTGGCCAGGCTCTCGGCTGTTGGGGGGGCGGGCAGGGAGGCGCCACCCCCAGGGCAGCCAGGTGAGGCTGAGGGGTTGGCTCAGAGAAGCCCTCAGAGCCAATCCCAAAACCAGTCATGGAAAGATGGGATACTTCCAACAGAAACTGCAGAACAAAAGCTCACACGGTCCTCATAATGAGCCCACAAAAGTAAAGAACACAAGGAAAGGAAACATGAATGGGGTGACCAGGGAAGCATCTTGAACCAGAGAACCCTTCCTGGCAGAGCCTCATGCCTGCACCAGCCACTGGCCCGAGGGGCAGGTGGGCTTTCTGGGGACTCTTTGGTGGGCAGGCACCCTCTACTTCTGTCCTGACTCGATGGCTGCAGGGTGCTGGGGGCCCGGGAGAAGGTGCACGCAGAGGTGTCTGCATATGGGCACGAACTCCCAAGGCTACTTGGTGGGACAGCCCTCTCAGCCCCACAGCTCCATCCTTCCTCCTGATGGGGAGCCACAGCTTCGCTGGGGGCCCCTCATCTTTCCCTTGGCTCCAGGCCTAAAATCCAATGTGACTACTGCCCTAAAGGGCCTGGAAGTTCCTTCTGAAAAAAACGTTCCTTCACATATATCCCAATGCTAGAATCTACAGCGTTTACCAACGAGCTAAATCAGCAACTACCTCTAAGATGCAGAGAGGCTCAAATGAGGGGGAAAAAAAGCATTTGGGAGAGAAGTAATGATTTCTCATCCCTGTGACTGCTGCTTTTGGTCACAGGCGTCCTGGCCACACAGAGTGCCCTTTAATCTGCGCTGCCTAAACAAAAGGGCCAAAAGCTTTAATTGCCATGGATACCCCACCACAGGGACGCTGGCCAGCTGTGCGGCCCCTCCCACTGCGGTGACCTCCTAGGCACCAAATCCCAGGTAATTGGGGCCCTCAAGCAAGATGGGCACAAGCAGGTGCCCCATCTCCTGAAGTCCAGCAAGTGCCCATCTCTCACAGAGCCCGACCTCCTCCTGGGACACCCCTTATCCACCTACCCTGATCTGAGCACACTGGCGGAGACCCCCGCTCCTGGAGCTTCGTTTTCCACTCTCACTCCCTTTGCCACCCCAAAGGATCCCAGCCTCACGCCTGTAAAAGTCTGCCTCTCACCCTGACCAGTGTGGCTCAGTGGGTTGGGTGCTGGCCTGCAAACTGAAAGCTGGCAAGTTCTATCCCCAGTGAGGGCATATCCCTGGGTTGTCAGGGGTGAAGGGCATGGGGAGTGTGAAGGGGTGGGGGGTGGCGTATGACAGGAAACGGATGGATGTTTCTCTCCCTTTCTCCCTCCCTTCCCTTCGCTCTAAAAAAATAAATATTGGCCTGGCTGGTGTAGCTCAGTGGATTGAGCATGGGCCTGCAAACCAAAGGGTGACGGTTCGATTCCCAGTCAGGGCACATGTGTGGGTTGCAGGCCAGGTCCCCAGCAGGGAGCATGCGAGAGGCAACTACACACTGATGTTTCTCTCCCTCTTTCTCCTTCCCTTCCCCTTTCTCCTTCCCTTCCCCTCTAAAAATAAATTAAAGCTTTAAAAAAATAAATAATCTTTAAATTTTGTATTTAAAAGTAAACAAAATCTTTTTAAAAAGATTTTATTTAAAAGTAAGTAAAATCAACAAACAAATGTGTAAATAAGTGGAACACATTGATGTCTCTCTCCTTTCCTCTCTAAAATAAATAAATAAATAAAACTTGAAAATAAATAACATCTTTTTTAAAAAGAGAGAGGGGAAGGGAGGAAGAAAGAGAGGGAGAAAAACATTGATGTGGGAGAGAAACATCAATCCCTTGACTCTTGTACACCCCCCAACCGGGCACTGGACCTGCAACCCAGGCACGTGCCCCTGACTGGGAATGGAACCTGCCACCTTTCGGTTCGCAGGCCAGCACCAAACCCTCTGAGCCATACCAGCCAGGGCAAATAAAAATCTTAAAAAAAAAAAACCCAAAACAAAAAAGTCTGCCTCTCCAGATCTGGCTCCACCTCCTGCCTGGCCAGGTTTCTGTAGAGGATCCCCAGTACTATGCTCCTCACTCCCCTGGCTGAGAGCTCTGTTCCTGCCACTGACCTGCCCCCCAACTCCTGGAACTTCCTCACCAAACAAGCAGGGTGGGCCTGACCCACTGATCCCCTCCAGCATAGGGGACAAGGGTGGGGGGACAATGCTCAATGCTCTCCTCACTTTCTGCTCCCACCTCCAGCTGCCCTGGTGGCATTATCCATCCACTCTCCAGCATCTGCTGGCCACAAGGGCAGGATTTCAGCCTGAGCCATCCTAATGCTTTATGAGCCCCCAGGTCCTCCTAGGTCCTTCTTTTGCATGTCAGTGTTAGGGGACTGTGGCCTTCGACCTTTGCTGTGGGGTTCCCATGGCCTGATCCCTGCCCTTCTCACCCTGCAGGGGCTCTCAGGAGAGACCACTTAGGCCCATGGATCAGCTGCTCCAAGACTACCAACCGTATCTGCTGCCTAACTCTGTCCTGAGCTCAGACTCTGGAAGACATCTGCTCCACCAGCCATAGCATGAGACCGAGCTCCCTGTCCTCCCAGCAAGCAGCCCTGTGCTGGAAGGGTCTGTCCGGGACGGGTCCTGGTGAAAGGCCTAGGACTGACCATCTGCTCAGGTGAGACTGCAAGGCATTCCCCACAGTTGTCCATGGGTGCAGGATGTTGGGAGAGTCACCTGAAATTGTGGCTCTTGGCCTCCCTTGGAAGACCAGAAGGTCAGGCCACACCTCCCTGTGGGATAGCACTTGGTGGAGCCTGGTAGCCACACCAGGGTCCTCACCCCCATCCACCAGAACTGTGGTGACACGGGCTGTCCACCACAGGTGCCAGGTCTGGGAGATCTCACACACCTGGCTGAGGGAGGGGCAGGAGAACAGCTCCTACTTAAGGCAGTGCAGGTGAGCTAGGAAAGGAGAAAACTTTCGTGATGCAAACACCCACACCTTGAGTGCCTCTGCTTTTCAGGTTTCACTGTTCACACATTCCTTCAAACTCTGCTGCCTCTGGGATCTTAGCAAACACATTCCCAAGTTGCCAGGGCCCTCTGTTTTCCTTGGAAACCCCATGCTCTTACATAAAACAAAGGCAGGAAGCTCTGGGAAAGATCTTTGCGGAAAAATGTGCGGCGGAGCTGCTGCTGCTTCACCTGACAACTGAGCGGGGCCAAGCACCAGGAAAAGAAAGACCTTACAAGACCTGCTTCGTTTCTAACCAGTAGCTGTTGGGATTCATTCAGTTGTTTTGTCCCAGGAAGGACAGGTGTCTCCTCTTTTCCAAACAGATAAAGCCTGCATGTTTCCCTGGAAAGATCTGTGTTAGTTCAGCCTACGGCTCTTTAAAGGAGGTTAGTGCAGAGCTGTTCAGGATTTGGGCTTCAATAAACAGAGTCCCAGGCTCTGGACGGGCACTCCATTGGTCAGAGCGCTGTCTGGGTACGCCAAGGTTGCGGGTTTGACCCCTGGTCAGGGCACATACAAGACTCAGCCAATGAATGCATAAATGAGTAGAACAGCACATTGATGTCTCTCTCCTCCTACCTCTCCTTCTAAAAAATAAATAAAATTTAAAAACAGGGTCTGTTGAGAACAGAGCCTGGGGGACAGTGTGATAGTGTCCTGGGGCAGCCAAAACAAAAGGCCACAAATTGGGGGCTTAAACAATAGAAATTTATGCTTTTAGTTCTGGGGCCAGAGTTAGAAATCTAGGTGTCCCAGAACTGCACTCTGTCTGGAGGTTTCAGGGGAGGGTCCTTTCTGTCTCCTCCAGTTCCTCGTGGTCCCAGGTGTTCTGGCCTTGTGGCCGCACCTCCAACTTCTACTCCGTTGTCACTCGGCCTCTCGCTAAGTCTGTCTCTTCTGGTTCAAGTCTCTCAGTGCCTCCATCTTACAAAGATACACATGCGGGTGGTAGGGGCCCCACCAGGATGGGATCACATCTTCAGAGACCCTTCTTCACATCAGGCCACAGCTGTAGTTCCAGGGAGGATGACAGGGGTCTCTGGGGCCAGTGTTCATTCAGCTCTCACCATCCAAAGCTGGGCCTGGTTTCCATTCTGCTATACTGGCCAACAATTCTCAGTCAGCTGCCAAATCACTTGGGCCTCAGTTTCCTCTTGGTGAAATGAGGAATGGGTTCCGAGGAGGGAGCTAGGGCTCTCCAGGTGCCCGCCATGTGCCAGGAGTGCCCACACGCTGCACTGTGGGACTTTCCTCCCAACGAGGAGACCTATGCTGTAAGGACAAATAAGGCAACACCATTGGCTCTGACACCCGAGCTTGCTGACTGGAATTCTTAGCCTAAACAGGCCAGTAACAAGGCTGAGGGTAGAGGAGATGCACACGCACATGTCTCCTGCTTCAGGAGAGAAATGTGATGGACACACTGCCAGAAACTGGTCTGCTTCTCCAAGTGGACCATTTGCAGACTCCAAAGGCCTCTCTGGCTTGCATTCCTGAGAATGTGGTGCTCCCCAGGGGCAAATATTTACACTGTCCAGAAACCCAGCTCTGTGTGCTCAGTCCTAGGAGCAGGTCTCTCTTCTGTGAAAGGGTCCAGGATGTTTGTGATGAGAATCCAGTGTGACCACCAGGAGAATGGGTGCCTGGCACCTGGGTGCACCCCACCCACCAGGCAGGAGAGCAGCTCTGATTCCCCTGCCGCTCTCGGAACTGCCTCTTCTTTTCCATTAAAACAGACTCAGGTGATCCGCTCAATGGATCTCAAAGCCCCTGATAGCTCATGGCTTAAAGCCCCAGCACCTCTGGCTTTCTGGAAGGACTGCCCTCCTGAATGTGAGGTCAGGGCTGCTCCTCGGGAGTTCTGGGTGAGTTCCCAAGTCCTGTCTCCCCTTCTCCCAGGTGTAGTGGTGAGGGCAGGGCGGGATGGGACTCCATGTGGACCAGAGTCCAAGCAGGTGAGAAAGAGGTGGGGGAGAGCAGAGAAAAACAGAGAGATGGGGACAGGGAAGAGGTGACCTGAGCAGGTGTGTTGGTGGCATCTTTCCAGAACTGCTCCTAGCAGAACTCACGGATGCTCCCTCAGTGACTCAGTAGGTTCCTCAGGAGAGGATGACCGTAAGTGTTGGGTGAATGTTTACGGTCGTGGGGCCTCCAGGGCCTACACTTGTGGTCACAGGGGTTATCTAGAAGGTGCTGTTTACCAAGTGTTCCTGTGAGGTCAGAAATAAGATGGACTTCTCCTGGGTACGTTCAGTCACCCCCAGCAAATGGTGCTCCTGGATTCAGAGTGCCTCTCTAGGTCTGTACCCCTGCTCCCCAGCTCCACTTCATGTGGCTAGAAGGGGCACAGGGCAGGGACAAGGACAGGACACGGTGACAGGAATGGCCTAGTGGAGTTCCTGGTCAGCAGGGAAATAGCCTCACCTTAGTTCCCTGCTCTTAACAGGTAATGCCTGGGCAGGTAAAACCGATAGCTCTAACGTATCTCATGGGGAGGCGTTGGGGACAGCTGGGATAAAAGGGCCGTTGCCACCACCACTCCAGTTCTGCAGCTAGTGCTGCCCAGCCAGCCATGGAACTCTCTAGAAATAAGAGGCTGCCATGTCAAGAGTTACAGGGCAGCCCTGCTCCTCTTTGCAGGTGGCTCAGCACAAGGTTAATCCTGCACATGGTGGCAGCCCAGTGCTGGGTGGTCAGAGAGGAGCTGGAGACCAGGAGCTGCCTGCCCAGTTGTGATAGACTGGGGAATCATGGGCCTTATGGACAAGGCAGGCAGGTGAGGGTTTGTGAGGCTCAGAGGAGAGGCCAAGGGTACCAGAGGGAGGCCTGGCATGGCTGGGGTCCCTCGGGGGAGGTGTCCATCAGGCTTTTGCTGTAGGTAGCCAAGGCCACTTCAGGGCAGTTTGGGAGGTGCCTGGGACTAGGTGAGGGTGGAGGGCAATGTGACTTCCAGGCCAGGATGACCTGGGCCCAGTAGGTGCCTGAGCCCCCACTGGAGGCCATCAGGACACTGAATGTTCTGTGGGACGGATGGGGAGTGAGAGGTGGGGGAGGCCTGGGATCATCATGCACCAGACAGACTGGACCATGCAGGAATAGGCAAAGGGTGAGGCTGGGTCCCGAGCAACCCCAAGGGTGGGGACACCCCAAAGGGGGTGAGGAGAAGTAGCAGGGTCAGAAGGGTCAAGGGTCTTGGAGAGGAGAACAGGAGGCCGACAGTGTGGGCACCATGGGAACTGTCAGGTGGCAGGGGAGGGTGGGTGGGAGAAAGGAGAAGGCAAATTGGGGGGCAGGAGGGAGGGGACTGAAGGCCTGTGCTTTGTGTTCCGTGGGAGCCTCAGGTGGGAGAGGCCCGTCACTAAGTGCTCCAGCAGAGAAACATGGACGTGGAGGCGGGCAGCGAGCGGCGTCCAAGACTGTTTAAATAAAAGAACGTCCAAGACTGTTTAAATAAAAGAACCCCATCGTCAGGGCCAGGAATTCAAGGCAAGTTTCCAGACGCCACCAGATTGAAGGCTGTGTGGGAGCACATCTGCCCCCGAGTGTCTAAGGGACTCAGGCTACTTTCAGAGCCTGTTGTTTGTAAGAAACGCTTTGTGAGGGGGTGGAGGCTGCTTTTCTGCTGCTTGCCAGTGGATGGAATTTGACTTCAAGGTGATCCGCCAGCGTCTGTCTGGAAACACCACGGCAGCTTTGAAGTGGAAGTCTCGGTTTCAACGGCTAAACAGTTTCAGATGTGACAATGTAGTTTTATGGGCTTAATAATTCCGACACATGTGCAGCTGAGGCCCACGGTGGGTCCCGTTCAGGGGGCTGCTGTAACTGTTATCCTGAACTTCTGATTTTAAAGTGAAAGGTTAGGGACGACGAAACCAAGCATTCACGGGCAGGGGGCCATGCAAACAGGCTTCTCAACGAGCTGCAGATGGTTTTAGTTTCTTTCTCTCAAAATTAAAACAGAGCTTCAAGATCTGAGAGGGGCGTTTCTAGATTCTGCCCATCGGTAATCCTGGGTTAGGATGGCTTAATCAGGCTTTGTAATAACCAAATTTGGAATTTACATCTAGAAACCCAGTCATTTAGGATCAAAGGATCTCCTAAAATAAACATGTGTCTCAGCAGTAACATACATCCTGCATGAAGTCTCTCTTCTTCTTATCCCTGTCCCAGCTTCTCACAATTTTGCTTATTGTAGTAAGACAAGATGTATGACACACCCCACTTACCCTGGCCTATGGAGATTTATTTGTTGGCACTCACCCCAAAAAACACCCTGACCCTGGAGAGGGTTCCCAAGGGCCCCACACTTGGACCGTGCTGGGGAATGGCTACCAAGCCCATGCTATGGATGACTGAGGACACATGCCATGGGGACAGGTACATCCACTGATGACACATGGGGACAAAAGTGTCCACTGATGACAAACACTACTAGGGATCCAGCCCAGTGGCCAGCCAACCATGTGTCTTGTGACTAGGTGACCAGGAGTGGACCCAGGCCACATACTGCAGGAGTAGCTGCCCGGTAAACACATGTGGGGACAACACTGTCATCACTAGGAGGTCAGTGAGGGGCTGGCTTTAACAACGTGGTGGCCAGGACTCTCTTTCTCCCACACTTGGGAAGAGGGACTCATGTTACCCACGTTAACTGACGTGATTTGGGAGAGAAGCTGTAAGAGCCCTGAACTCTAAGCCCCGGCTCATCCCAGAGTCTCTAGTAGGCTCAGGTGTGGCTGAGGGTGAGCAGGCTTCCCAGGTGAGAAGTTTCAGCACAGATACTAAGTGTACATGAACATACACATGTGTGTGTCTAGTCTATGAATACACATGTATGTACATGGGTAATACAGACTACTTATTCACACTAAGTATGTATACACACTATTTTTACCCTTGTTAACTGAGAAGTGACCATAAAGTGTGCCAAAAAAACCTCAGGGATTTCCATTCTCAGCATCCTGGAATTTTGCTTTCAGCTCAACACTGAGAGTTCTAGAATCACCTTGAGCTACCCAGCAGACCTCCTTTTCTGCCTCCAGTTCTGCTGCTACTGTTTTTGTCTTCAGAGCCAATGATTCAGTGTTTCGCAGAAAAAGGAAAATCAAGGGTGATCGATCTTCTAAATGCAGCTGCTGTCCTCTGAGCACACTAACTACAGGTCACGGAACACACAATAGAAACAAGAGCCGCGTCTCTGCGCCCTGAGCCCTTCCGACTCTCAGCCACCCCCACTCAGACGGGGTCCACGCCACTGGGTTTCAACTGCAGCGTTCACCTTCCCCCAACCTGGATTCTTCCACAGGAGAACCCACTGGACATTTCCTTCTCTTTCATTAGTATTAAAGCCTCATGTTTCTAATTTTGAACGAAGATTATCACAAAGCTGGAAAGGAACTGTATGCATTTAAAGTGTTTAACTTAGCAGGCACCACATGTTGTCTACTGCGCATGTCAGTGCCCTTAGCAGAGATAAGCAGGCTGGAAGTGTGGAAGGGCTACTCTCTGATTACAGCACCAGGACCTCCGGGCTGGGCTTCTCTGGGAAAAGTAATGAGCCTGTTTTCTTCTTTAGAAAGCACCTCTGCAGCGTCATGTGGAAACACACCCTGCACACGATGAAGACGTAATAACCTCAGCCTGGCTCTGTTGTTGTTGGCTGAGGCTCCTGAGATCAAAGGAAGGAGGCCGAGGCCCAAGGCACACCCCTCCCTCAGCTCTGGTATCTGGCAGCAGGATCTTAAAGGAGCAGAGACAAAACCTAAGCTACTTTTATGAACACCAACCAAAATCTACCCTTAAAGAAATTCAGTTGAGCCCCCACATGTGAAAGATAAAGTGTTAGGAGGAAACCCGACCACGTATTTGGTACGAGACGATCTTGTCCTGAATCCAGGCAGCTGCAAGGTCTGGGAAACTGGGGGCAGGGCCCAGGATGAGCCGGAGTGTAGGACACTCACACTGGCAGCACTTCTGGGGGTTGTTCCCAACACTACAGAGCAGGGAAGACGGCCCAGCATGGGGTTCTTTGGATGAAGTCAGGTTTGGCACCATGATGTATAAAGCCGGCTGGCCCACCAAGGACCATTGTCTGGACACTCGGGGCAGCAGCCTGGTCACACAGTCCTTTCACTAACCCACGCTTGCCTGCTGGGGCTCTGAGCCCCCTAGATGAGCCATGACTGATGTGGTCAGTGTCCGCTGCCCCCACCTGGTGACCCTGAAAAACCTAAAAGCAGGAACTGTGTTCCCTCTGTCCTTGCATCCAGAGGACGAGGAGATACCTTCTCCATCTGGGCCACGTTCTCTCCACGAGGAGCCAAAAGGAAGGGGAACCCTGAGCACCAAGCCCAGCACCTTCCAAGCAGCTTCCCCTCAATGCAGCCAGAAGGCCAACGCCACCCTGAGCTCCCTGAACAGCACTGGACAGACCCAGTGGAAGGGCCCGAGTCTTAGCCAGGCTGGGGCAGGTCCTCCTGACCACAGGATGGAAGCAATAGGACCATTATGGCGTTCCAGCTGAGGGCCTTTCCACTGGGCAGCTGTCCGCCCCTGTAGCCTTTCCCTGCTCACCTCCGGGACAAGGCGACTGCAGTGCCACCACCTCCACACCAGGACCACAGATGTGGTTGATCTGTCACCCTAACCACTGCCCGAGCTCCTGAAGAAAGCAGAGCCGGCCTCTGCTTAAAATACAGCTCAGGCTTCTGGGGAAGCCTCTTGGGACAGCCATAAGCTCCGCATTTCCTGAGAGCTAAAAACAGTTTTGTTTTAAAGAAAACCTAAACCACTTTAAACAAATCAATGGAAAGAGAGAAAGGGCAAGTTGCCCCTCTTTTTGGCTCCAACCAACTTTTCCGAAACTGAGAAGATGGGGTCTGGGAACCCTGAGAATGCTGACTCAGTGGGTATGGGGCCCAAGGATCCACCCGGCCCTTCTCCCACCAGGAGTGACTCGTCACAGACAAAGTGTCCAGCCCCCAGAGCTGCAGGGAAGTCCGAGAGGCACCCACGCTGACAGCGCATTCAGTGTCGCTGCTTCTGGGAGGTGGGCTTGGGGTGCAGGTCCTGGTTGTTCTCTTCACCCCATTTTCACCACAGTCCCCTGCACATACAGCCTCAATGGCAAACGTGGCAAAGCCCAGGCAGCACCCTGCCCTGCCATGTCCTATCCGCTCCTCGAGCCTGGAGAGGCAGGACGGCTGCCCTGACTTCCATCAGACCTCCCATCCATGCCATGTCCCCTCGGCCATGCAGCCTCCACCCCCATCTGGCTTCTCATGCTCCCTTGCTTTAGTTCCCCAGGCACCAGGGGGCACCTATGCTGTCACCCCCTGTCTGGCTCCCTCACAGTCTATGAGCAGCACGTACAGTGCCTGGGGCAGGCAGGGAAGCCTGCTGGTCAGAGCACATGCTGTGGGGACTACCTGACTGGGCCCTGGCTGCACGCCTCCATGCAGTGTGCTTTTGGGCAAATAGCCTTACCCCGCAGAGCCTTGGTTTCCTCTCTGTGAAAGGGGAAGTGACTGTTACGAAGGGTAACCAATGATTGTGCTGAGTGCTGTGAACACATCACACTCCTGAGTTAATGAGTGGAGACCTGTGCATGTCACGTCAGGTGCACCAGGTATGCACAGAGCTTCAGGGGCTGGGGGATTGGTGGGAAGATGTTGACAGGCTGGCTGACCATGGAGGGTTGGGCCATCCAGGTCCTCAGGCAGAAGGGAAGGATGTGCCAAAGGCTACCAGGATTGATGTACCACCTCTAGGGAGGTCCTCCTTGTGCACTAGGATCAGATAAGTTTTTCTGTTTTGTTTTGTTTTTTGTTGTTTTGTTTTCAGAAGACAGACTGTACCTGGGCCTTACCTGCCCCTGAGCTTATGCGAGAGGCTGTGTCCCAGAGGGCTGATCACTTAAGACCTGAGACACGCGGGGTTACAGGGAGGACACGGCCTGGGGAGGTCCTGCCACTGCGGACCGACTGCCCAGGACCCAGGCCAGCAGACCACGCTGGCAAGCACTGCCAGCAGGAGGGGCCTCCCGCCGGAGTGAGCTGCTCAGCGCCGGCCTTCTGAGGGCTCTGCCGCAGGAGCACTCCAAAACCGAACCTGCCAAGGCACGGCAAGGGTTGTGAGAAAATAATCTTCGGTTTGCATTTTTATATTAAAGTATGCCATTTTTTGGTTTTGTTTTTTTGTGGGTTTTTTTTTGTGCCTCTGATTTTAGAGCTCAAAACTTGTTATAATTTCCTTGGGAGGCACTGCAGAACAAAAGGAAGTCCTTCCCCTCCGGCTGCCGAAGGCTGGCCGTCATCATGAGCAAATTCCAGCTGGCACAGCAGACAGGATCGAACAGACCCAATTTGTTTCATTCTGGCATGAAAAAGGCTGCCAGCGGTGCCTGCCACACACCCATCAACATGAAAGTGGACGCAGAGCTCACAGGCCGGCAGTAATGTAGTTCACGGGGAGGCAGATGGTGTCCCTGCAAGGTCTCGGCTCCATTACACTCAGGCCTCTCAATGGAGACGCAGCTCAGCAAGGCACTCAGCCCAGAGAAGCAGGCAGCCCAGCAAGGCTGGCAGCCCCAGGAGAGGCAGCCCTGAGGCAGCCAACACTGCGTCTTGCTGCTTGGTTTCCAGGACTGCACGATGAACTCCACCCAAACGGGCAACCATCACATGCTTGGTGAGACAGCCGGGTCTGCGGGCAGGATCAATCTCACCTCGTGTGGAAGTTAAATGGCTGTCCCTCCTATTTAAGGGGGATGATCCCAAGTGCCAGGCATTGTGGCAGCTTTGCCTGCTGTCCAGTTGGACAAATTAGGCAGAACTGAGCCTGTGAAGGCCCTGCGGCCTCTCTGGGGAACAGCTGATCACCAGGTCTGTAGGCGCCAGCCCAGCACTACAAAGAGAAATGAGAGGGGAGGTGTGGAGGGTGCCAAGCGGCCATCCTACAAGGCTTCTGGGGAAGGACGTGTGAGCAGACACCTGAAGGCAGGAGGCAGTGAGCCAAGCTGTGAGGGATGGGCCTCTACGCGGAGGGGCAGCATGTGCAAAGGTGCTGGGGCAGGACCAGCAAGGAGGCCAGAGCAGAGTGGGCACTCTCTGAGGAGGTGCAGGGGCAAGACACAGGGTGAGGGGTGTCAGCCTCCTGGGCTTTCAGTCCAAGGAGGTGCTGACATTGGCTGGCCTTATGCTTGAAACACCACCCATTTGGCTCGCAGAGACAGAGGGGAGAAGTGGAGGTCTGGTTCAAAGGAAGGATGTGGGGGATGGGGCACGGTAGAAGGGGAGGTGGTAGAAATGGCAAATTCTGAGAGGCCAAGTTGACGGGTTTCCTGGGGAATGGGACCTGGGTGTGACAGACAGAAGGTGAAGGACCACTTTGCTGAGAAGGAGGAACTGGCCAGTTACATCATGTCCTTATTCCCACAGGGTGCAGGCAGCTTCCTCCTACCTCAGCTGCACTATGAAGAGGAAAACTGCAAGGCGGTAAGTCTCCTTAACATTTGGGGACACTACTGTGCACACAGTGACCTGTAGCCTGTGTCAGCATCTGCCTGGTGAAGGAGGCTGCCTCAGTCTAAAGTGCATCCCTGAGGGACTTCTTCTCAAGGTAGATAATTCTATGTGCTCACATTGGCCCTAAGCTAGTTAAAAGTTGTTCCAAATGTAGAGACAACCACGTCCACAATCCTGCTTCTAAAAGGTCCAGATGTGGAACTGAGCTGGACGGCCAAGAGGGGCCCACCCTGCCAGCCGCCCTCCCTTCCAGGCCGGGCTACCAAAGAATCATAGAGCTGACCCAGATGGGGACCAAATGGCAATGTGCAGAGAATGGCCCTGGAGTTCACTGCGGCTAAAACAGGACTCGTCATTACACCAGAGGTATGTCCACAGTCATGGTTTAGCAACTTTGGTGCCTGAGCACGGAGCTCAGGTCTGGATACGCTCTTAAATCAACAAATGCGAAAACGCAGCAGCGTTAACTGTCGCTCCACATGGACACTGAAGGGATGACCTCAAAATGAGGATTTAAGACCGAAACACTAATGTGAAAGCAGAAGACAGCAGGCATTCTGACGGTACGTTTTCGTGGGTAATGTACTGGGCTGAACAGCACCCCCCAAATCCATGTCCACCCAGAACCTCAGAACGTGACTGTGTGTGAAAGTATTTGCAGATGTGATTAGTTAAGAGGAGGTCCTGCTGGATTTAGGGTCAGCCCTGATCCAATGACTAAGTGTCCAGGTGAGAGGAGAGGACACAGACCCACACAGGCAGGAGGCCAGGTGAAAATGGAGGCAGAAACTGGAGCCATTTGGCCAGAAGCCCAGGGGAACCTGGAGCTCCCAGGAGTTGGAAGAGACTAGAAAGGACCCTCCGTGAGAGTCTGCGGAGACCACAGCCCTGCCGACAGCTTGATCTCAGACTTCTGGCTTTGAGAGCCACAAGAGAATAAACGTTTGTTGGTTTAGGCCACCCAGTTTGTGAAACTTTGTCACAGCAGCCCCAGGACACCAACATGGGTTGGTTCAGGCTGCATGTTCATTATTTATTAATATTTAACCCTAAGGTCCTCCCAGCATGTGCTCACACTGGTTGGCTACAGAAGCCCAGTAATTCCTGAATGACCTACCATCAGACATCATTGCTGAGCACCTGACAAGACCACGCGTCTGGCTTCCTTCAGGAAGAATTACCCAAACAGTCTGGTGGGATCTGGGATGGAGTCTGCTCCAAACTTCTCCTGAGCATTCAGGAACCCTATGGCCCTCTGGGGTTTAGGACACACGTGTGGACATCTGTAACCCTG
The DNA here is from genome assembly GCA_007922815.1 of Macrotus californicus. Taxonomy (NCBI): domain Eukaryota; kingdom Metazoa; phylum Chordata; class Mammalia; order Chiroptera; family Phyllostomidae; genus Macrotus; species Macrotus californicus. Next base: position 59,822 of record VMDR010000209.1, on the reverse strand, counting down.
CGGGCTGGGAATGCTTGTCCTCTTTGGGGAGCAGGACCTCAGAGAAGCAGATGTCCCTGCAGACCAGGAGGATGGCAACACGCCCCAGATGGTTGGGGTCTGCTGGGCTTCCGAACGGGAAGAGGAAGAGGAAAGAAGAAGGAGGAGCAGGAGGAGGGGGAGGCGGGGCAGAGGGGAGAGGAAGAGGAGGGGGAGAGCAATGCCCAGCTCCTGAGAAGAGAGTGGGGCAGAAGCAAGCTCAGCCTCTGCCTCACGTGAGCCATGTCCAGCAGGCAGACCGAGAAAGCCCAGCCCGGCCCGCACAGCGGTTCTTTCTGTCTGTCGGAGGGAAAGGAAATGAGCACTCAGAGAGGGAGGCACGTTCCAGTGCGTTTTCTCCTCCAGAAGGGAACAGGGAGACACTTTCTCACAGGAGCTGAAGCGGGGATAGTTGGACCACAGAAAAATACCCACCCTTCCTTCTTCCAAACAAAACAGCCCAAAGGAGCTACAGGAATTGGCTCTGGAAACAGGAAACAGAAAATGCAGCTCACAGTTCCTCTCCCCAGCACCACCTCCTCTGGAACTCTTCCGGGGGACCTACAGTGGCAGCAGGGGACGCTCATGGAGGAGCAGTGATGCCCTGAGACCTTCCCCAAAACAGGGTGCAGGCGGCCACCTGGCTGGGACGTGAGGAGCTCCAGTGCTAGGGGGCACCGGTCTGTGACAGGTTGGAGGAAGAGGTCATGGCAGCCTCCGCCATCTGAGGCCCAGACACCCCTTGAATCTGCTCTCCCAAATGACAGGTCAGGGGACAGCAGAGCCAAGGAAAACGGAAAACCCTCTTACAATGGGGTGAGCAATGCAGAGAGATCAACTCAGGATGGACAAACAGCATTTCTAGCCCTATGTACCTGGGGGGCTCAGGAAACGGGAAGGGGCCATGGAAGGTGCTGAGGATCAGCGTTCAGCAAAAAAGACTCAGTTTAGAAAGTAAAATGATAGGAAAAGGTACCCAGGGGCCAAGGCTGAGAGTGGGCTGCATCCTTCGGCTGGGATGGACTGCGTCTCCACTCACCATCACGGACAGGCCAGCAGCTGGCAGAGACAGCAAGGAGAGCAGGGTGGGGGGAGAAGGTTGCCCAGGAAACCTTGTGGCCTGTCAGGGCTTCACTGTGCCCCACTCTGCATTCATATGTTGAAGTCCCGCCCCCAGAGCCTGTGGATGTGACCTTATTTGGGGTTAGGGTCATTGCAGAAGTTATTGGTAATATTAGGGTGGTGCCTCATCCAGTATGACCTGTGTCCGGACAAAAAGAACATCTCATGAAAAGGAAGACACACAGAGGGATGACCACGTGAGGATGTGGGTAGGGGATGGTCTTCAGTCCCAGGAGAGAGGCCTCAGGGGAAACCATCTTGATCTCAGACTACCGGCCTCCAGGACAGAGAGACAGTACATTCCTGCCACTTAAGCCGCCCCCCACCCCATCTGTGGTGCTGGTTACAGCTGCCCCAGGAAACCCATACCCCAAGGCCCACCCTCTTCCACACGGGCGGTGGGGGGCACCTTCTCTACTTCTCACACCAGGTGGGTTTTCTACTGTGAAGCTGTCAGCTCCTCCCTCCACATGTGTGGAATCATTAAAAAAGCACCTTGCTGGGTGGAACATCAGGGGCCAGGAGGATGTCCCCACATGAGGCAGGGAGCAGACCCTGCCTGCACACTTCCCTCTGCTCTCCTGGAAGCTCAGCATTAACCCAACAGCACAAAGGGTGTTTTACCTGTTCTACCTCCCAGCTCTCCTCATAGGTAAAGGGATGAAACTGCAGTGGGTGCAGGCCAGGTGGCCAGGACAACCCAGTGAGGTTGTGATGGGGACTTGCATGGCCCAGGAGAGGACCCTGGGGCAGGGGTGTGGCGGGCTGCCCCTGAACAGCCCTTTGCCTACAGTTCCCCAGAGAGCAGCTCTGCAGGGGCCTGGGGTCTATCCCGGCTGGGCCTCCTATGGGCTTCCTCAGGCCTCAGAGGCTGCCTTGAGAACTTCCAGGACAATATGGGCCGTTCCTTCCAAATTCAGACACTTTCTGAGGCAGATGCCCACCAGGGAGAGGTTCCACTTCACATCTGCAGGAATAGCCGAGGGTGATGACATCACCGTGACTCAGCCAGTGGCTTTCCTCATATCCCGCCTATTGGACAACTCACTTCAGGAGATGAACTGCCGAGGTCAGGCCCGAACTGCTGCTTCCATAAACCAAGCCTCTGCTACCTCAAGGGCAGTGTTATAGGCTTCCTTTCTTGGGAAGAGGAGAGTCAGGGCCACATGACCCCACGTCCCCCACACCTGCTCAGTGCGCCTGCCCACACAACACGACGCTCCTTCGTCAGCAGGATGACCATTGGGGCACAGCTCACCAGTCCTGGTACGAATGCAAGCCGCATGCCCTCCAGCCCAGAAGCACTTGGTGCCAGAGCTCGAGAAGGTCAGAAATGGAGCCTGACATCGGTGATTACTGCCCACGTGTGGGCCGCTGTCCAGTAGCCACCCTTGCAGCCCACCTGTGCCAGAGGATGCAGAACTGCCCCTGCCCAGCAGTGCCAGAGCCAGCCCTTCCTCCAGACTCTTCACATCTGTCTCTTCAACTTCCCTCGCAGGACTCCCAGCAGAAACACACGGCCTGTGAGCCATGGACAACAAGCTGTGACCTTGAGACATGAAGGTGAGCAGCAGCACCAGGCCTGGACTGGGTGTGGGTGGCTGAGTGGCCACACAGGCCACCTCTCACTAACAACAATCATATAAGGGAAACCTCAGGTGGGCGAGCCTGCCACATTTAAAATGACCATGGCACGGGGTTCCTAGTTGTTATCTTTGGCAATTTGGTGGGGTGACCAGGTTGGTGCCCCTTGACCATACAGTGGGGCGGGGGAGGGGGGAGGACAGGGGACATGGGCCTTGACCTTTCACCTCCTGAGGAAAAAAATGACCAAACCCCTGACCCCAGCCTAGAGAGACAGGATGGAAAGTGGTAGGGCAGGGCCATCCCATTCCCACACCCAGGGAAGGTCTGTGGCCTGGCACAGCCAGGGATATGCTGCCCCATTCCAGCCAGGTCGGGACAAGTACTGGTCCCCCAGGTGACAATGGGTGAAGGAGGACTGGGTACTGTTTAAAAGAAAGGTGATTCTAAAAATCCCAAAACACCAATTCAAAAGAACCTATGCACCCCAGTGTTCATAGCAGCACAATTTACAATAGCCAAGGGCTGGAAACAGCCTAAGTGCCCATCAGTAGATGAGTGGGTCAAAACCTGTGGTACATTTACACGATAGAATACTACGCAGCAGAAAGAAGGAAGGAGCTCCTACCCTTTGCAACAGCATGGATGGAACTGGAGAGCATTATGCTAAGTGAAATAAGCCAGGCACTGAAAGACAAATACCATATGATCTCACCTATAAGAGGAATTTCTAAAATACAAAGTTCACCAGTCACTTTGCTGCTCAAATAAATGAGAGATTAGTCTGTTCCTTGCCAGCATGGCAGGATCATGGTGCTTAGGAAGATGATTCGGGAGGCTTGGTGTCCTGTGTGCGTGGTGGGGTCACGGTGCCCAGGACAGAGCAGTCGCTGACAGCCGGTGTCCATCACCCCAAGCTCACCTCAGGCCCTACAGTGTTAGAGTCAGAAGGACCAGGCTCACTCCTCACTAGGGCTCTGTCTAGCTCACACCAATTTCTGGACCAGGGTCGGGGTCAGGAGCTGCCATCTGGTCACGCCCATGGCTCTGTGGTTTCCCTGCACCAGCAGCAGCCCTCCACCCCTGCTCAGGAGTTTACACGTCTCGGTCTGTGCTCTCACCCGCTCTGAAGTCAGCCGTTTGGCTATCAGGGCTGAGCGCTGATTTCTGAAGACTGCAAAGTAGCATGGATTTTTAAGGCAAAGATAAGGTGTAAGCTTTTCAACAGCGAGCACCCTCAGAGTTATTCAAACGACTTAGCCACAGTAAAAATGTAGGAGAAATAAGTGACAGGAATGACTTGGATGCAGTAAGGTGTTTTCCCGTGGCAGCTGATCATCACCTCCCTGATGAGGGCAGTGTGGCTTAGGTCTGTTCTTTTCCTTTTGGGCAGCTGAAATCTCAGCTCACTCAGCAGCCACGTGGGCTGTTTGTGCCTGAGGAAGCTGCCACAGAGCTCTCCTGCAGTCTCTGTCCCTATGTTCCCATGCAGTCAGAGTTCCTTCACTCTGTCTGTGAAATCCCCCGGCTCCAAACTGCAGTGATGCTCCTCGTACTTCCTGAACTCTCCATCTAAGCCCTGGCTTTGTCTGCGTGTGGGGCCCAAGTGTCCCTGTGGACATAGAGAGTCAACGTTCTCTGAAGCCACTACCCCATGAGAACACATCTTCACATGTCTAGGTGCCGTGTCCCTTGGGCAGGCCGGGAGCACGTGCTGCGTCTCCAAGAGCTTTCTGGGAGCTTCTCTTGAAACCAGCATCTCAGGGGAAGTGCCTCTGCTGACCACTGTCCTGGCATGGGGGAAAGGCTCTGCAGCTGGCCTCTGGCCCCACCGTGGCCATCACAGATCTGCTAGCCTAGCCCCAAGGCCAGGGTCCCAGCTTAGGCTCACCTTGTAGACATCAGAGTCCTTGACACACACCATAAGGGTGCCCATGACTGAGCTAATGAGAGGTGGGCACACACACTGCCCCTGGGTGGCTGAACTACCATCCACAGCAGCCCCTCCGTGGGCACCTGGTTGGGGTGGGTGCAGGTGCACGGCATACAGCCATCCATACTGCCCTCATCCCCTCCTGAGTATCTGATACTGTTGGCTGCATGCCCACAGATGGCCCCAGCACCTCCTGCAATCCCCACCGACACAGGGGACAGCCAGGTGAGTACGGTGGATCCTTCCCTCTCTGAGAGTCCTGCCTGCAGACAGCACCTGTCCATGTTTCCAGGTGAGGAAAGAACACCAACTTCAGCTATGTACTCCGGAAACACACCCAGAGCAGTAAGCTCCCTAACAGGGACCTTCGGTCAGTCCCATCACCTCTTTCCAGGAGGCATTTCTCACAGAATGGCCTGGTGGCTCCTCAGGTGTGAATTAGTTGGGACCACTTGGCTCATCCTTAGGTACAGTGGGGTCCAGGAGAACCATCTGCAATTTCAGAAGCATGGGTGGGGGTGGGGGGCTGATGCAGCTGACCTTGGGAAGAGGCCCCCAGTGCTTGGTGAGGCCTGGACCCCCAGGACGGTTGTCAGCATCCCCACATCCACGTGAGCCTACAGGCTTCTGTGCATATCTGTGCACAGCAGGGCCACATGTGAGGGCAGAGACACGGCTGCTGGCATCACAGGTTCCCATGGTGGATGCCAAAAGAAAGTGAAGAGCTCCCAGCCCTGATGCCCAGACACCTCGCAAAGGCTGGCACTCCATGAGGTTAGCATCCCAGAGCACAGGTCACAGAAGACCGAAGGTCATCCTGAGGAGTTGCACTGTGGCTGGAGATCTCCACCTGTTTCACTGAAAGTCTCCTTTCATGAGGCCTGTGGCCAGACAGCCAAGGACAAGCCATGGCATCCACACCTCCTCATCCCTCTTGGGTGTCTCCTGCAAACCTGTGGTTTACTCCCCAACCCCAGTTTGCTGTGTTGATTGCAGATGCAGTGGTGTCCAGACTTTGCGCAAAGCCAAGGGAATTTCCCAGGAATTTCAACAAGAAGCCACAGAGTTACCATCTCCACCATTCTTAACTAAGATCTGTAAATCCTGCTGCTGCCATGTGCACTGGTGGTTTGGTGGGTAGATGGGTAGGTGAGCACTAGCTCCTGGGCTACCAGGCGAGCAGGACAGAGCAGCCCCACCGCACCACCGTGGGATGAAAGCCTGCTGCCAGGACAAGAGGGGTACGATCCCTAGATCCCAAAAGCAGTGAGAGGCCACCTGTGGACAAGACCATATGTAGGGCAGATGGAGTTCGCTGGAAGCCAGAGCCTTGTCCAGAGGTCAGTCTCTCTGTGGGGTTTCAGGGCTCACCCTCTTGAGTCCCTGCAAGGCTGCCTTCCTCAGGAACATGTGCAAAGTGTCCGTGCACACAAAATTGCCACATGCACACGTGTGGAACTGGTGTGTAGATCCTTAAAGCTGAGACTCACCCAAGCCAGGATGAGCAGAGCCCTTCCCAGCTGCCTGTCACAAAGCCTTGGGAGCTGAGAAGCACAGACAGCTGGGAGTCCCACCATTCAGGAGGCCAAGGCCCTAGTGGCCTCCTGGACTCATGCACTTCTGTCTCAAGTCTCAGTTAAATTGCCACTCCAAAGTTGCCAAAACATCCCTTTCTCAGGCTTACTTAATGGAAATCTGTGTTTTATCCACAACGAAATTTCAACTGTTAGCAATGATTCTTATCTCCTGAACTCTTCCGTTGGAGAAATTGCAGAGAGGCAGACAGATGGTGAGCGATGGTGTGCAGGGGAGGGCATGTTTCCAGCTTGGGGCCAGCCACGTCTCCGCAGAGCCTCACCGCAATTCCTCTGTTCCGGGCCTGGCCCCACCTGCAACCCTGGCCCTTGCCTTCAGAAACAGCACTGCCAAGCACTGCTGGTGCTACTGCCTGTCACTTCTCATCATTTTAACACATGCATGACCTCAGTTACTCCGCTTCTTAGATTCCCTCTGCTGTACTTGCCAACATCCCACATCACCCTGGCACAGCCCTGGCCCTTCGGGGGTACTCAGCAATGAATTGATGCAGCTCCTGCCATGAGCAGACTGCAGCTTTTCTCAGAATCAACAAGGAACACTATTTTACTCTTTGAAGCAGGGAGCGCACCTGCCTGGAAAATGCTAATATTTATAAGAAATTTTTAGATGTGCACTAAGAAGATACCAGGAGCCAACATAGCTCACTAAAAATTAATGGGCAAAACAAACTTCATTTCCTTTATTTTGGGAGGTGGAGGATGGCAGGTGATAGTTAGATGCACTTTATTACCCTGTGGTCATCTGCCACAGTTTTTGGGCAACATGGTGCACCGAGGTTGACCTGCCTGGACATATAAGGTGAACATCAGGGAAAGGAGGAGCATGTCACACTCACTGGGTGCGCTGCCTGATCCAGGCTGGCTTTCCTTAGGGGTATCACCTGGGAGGGCAGAGAAGAAGGATGGAGTTCTGGGCACCACACAAAGGGAAGGGCAGAGGATGCTGGGCTGGAAACAGGAGATTTGTAGGACATGACACCCAAACGTCCTCCAATCAAGCAACTTCCAGGAGCAGAACCAGGAGCAGGGATGGTTAGGCACGGTTTACACTGAATCTGGGTGGGAGCCACCCACGTGTGTGCCCGGTTTTGCCTGGCAAGCAAGGGAGCAGCCACGTGGTGGTGGTGAAGACACCTGTGAATAGGTGGCAGGGTGTGCCTGGCCCAGGAGGTCTAAACTTCAGGCTGGTGCTTGGCCAGGGGCTTGCAGCACCATGGCCAAAGGAGGAAGATATGGAAAAAGTAGAACTATTGTCACAAAGCTAAAATGTATTTAATTTAAAGGACCATCTTCTATTCTGAGATTTTGCTCTTTCTACATCTTGGTGTTAAAAGGAACTTGCTTTCCTGGAATGAGCACATCTTAATCCATTCAGGCTGCTTCAACAAATACCATAGACTGGGTGGCTTATAAACAGCAGAAATTTATTCCTCACAGTTCTGGAGGCTGGACGTCCAAGATCAGGGTTCCAGCAGATTCAGCATGCGCTGAGAGCCCTTTTCTGACTCAGAGACAGTGCCCTCCTGCTGCGTCCTCATATGGCAGACCTGACAGGGAGCTCTCTGGGGCAGCAATCCATCAGGGCTCCACCCTGGGGACCTACTCACCTCCTCATTGCTTTCACCTCCTAACACCATCACTCTGGGGGTTAGATTTCAACATCTGAATTGGGGGGGGAGGGACACAAACATTCAGACCACGGCAGAGGGCAAAAGGAAAAGGCAACAACCCAAGCCAACTCTCACGCCATTATTTAAAAAAATGTCCCAGGAGTGTGGAGTCCATCAGCCAGTTCCAACTCCAGCTCTGACCATCGCACAGCGACACCAGCATGTTTTCATTTTCAAGAATGTACTCCAAGTGAGCCCCTCAGCCCAGAAGCAGCGCTGCGTGGTGCCACTGGAACTGCCGTCTTTATTGCCACCGCCTTCTGAACAAACGAGAGCAAGTGCCCAGAGAGTCCTAAGGACTGAGTGAACACTGCCAGGTCCAGCATGCCCATGCCCCTAGGGAAGAGGCCCCAGGCAGTACAGCTGGTGGAACCTGGCACAGCCTAAACCCTTGACCATGAAGCTAAGGCCCACACAGCTTCCTGCCTGCCCCATTTATATGCCACACAGAGGAGAACCAAGCTAAGAGGCACCATCCGGTTATCAACACCCCCACCATCCTCGGAGGGAGGAGGTGGGCCTGGGCTGCTCCCTGGGTACCTGCCCTTATCCTTCAGTACCGAGAAGCACAGGTCCATCCAACATTACCATCCGATGTTACTATGATGCACCCAGAAAATTTCTTAAAATGTATTTCCTGCCTTCACAGGTGTGGGGTTAAACCTCCATTTCCAGAAAGCAGGAACTCTAACTCCAGTATGGGTTTGATTTCAGGGCAAATCTGGGCCCTTCCCAGGGTGAGCTGCAGTGTTTTCAAATACACTCAGAACTTTTCACTTATCAAGTGGCAGGAAGAATGTCATTCCAAAAACAGATGACTTCTGTGAGCAGTGGAACAGGGTGTTGGGGCAAGCAGTGGGGGAGGAGGGGTCTCAGCCATCTGCTGTGGCCATCTACCTGGATCCAGTTTGCACTAATGCCCATCTAACATCCACCTTCTCCTGCTGGGCAAACCTGTGCAGGTCTGGTTTACCCAAGGCCCCTCTGGTACTCCCCCGCAACCCCCTGGCTAGCAGTTCTCTGCTTCTGGATGCAACACCTTCCAAATCCACCTGAGCAGGACCCTTGCAGCCTCTGGGAGCACCTGCAGTCTGGGTGCCCCTGCCCCTCCCTAGTCCATATGGAGCCTGGCTTTCCCATGAGCCTCCCTGTAGGCCAGTGGTCACCCACCCTGCAGATGGGAGGCCTCTAATTTGGGCCATCTTTGTTGTGCAAGCAAATGGTGCCCTCTCCCCCAAGCCTCCAGCCTGGGATATTAACGGTTCACCGTTGGGACCCCCACCCAGCCTGGCCTGTGGAGGCTGGGAGGGACAGGTTCTCTCGGCCCTGCTGGCATCACTCCCGCCCCGCCATCTCAGGCTGCGCCTTCTAGGTCTGGTTCCAGCGAGGGGGCACAACTCTGGTACTGGCGTCCCCTGGCCCCGCGGGGTCCGGCCCCCTGGCCGAATCCCGCCACGCCTACCTGCTTGTCCCGCGCGCGGTGCTCCATGCCGCCGCGCCGCTCTGCCTCCACCATGCCTTTGCGGCCACTTGAGTACGAAGACACCACGAAGCTGTCCCCTGCGGCCCGGGGAGAGGAAGCGCGGGAACAGGGCACCAAGGAGGGAAGGAGATGTGAGGTGAGCCCCGCGGGCGCTGTGCCTTAAAGGTGCCCCGCCGCCAGGCGCGCCCACCCCATCTCCGTGAGGCCTGGGGTGCAGGGCTCCAGCTGGGGAGCGGGAGCCGGGGCCAGGGGCGGGGTGGAATGGGGTGGGGGCCTACACGCTCTCGGAGACCCCGCCGCAACGTCCCCCCATCTGATGGCACTAGGGCATGTCTGGCTCTGGGCTCGGGGTCCCGGCCAGGTCGCCGCCCCACCCGGCCCGCTCACCTTCAGGGCTCTCTCTCCTCTTGAAGGCTGCAGCGGCTGCGGCGCGCCAGAGGGAGGGCGCGGGAGAGGGAAGGGTCAGTAAGTGGCCGGCGCCCGCCCCTCCCGCCCTCCCGCCCTGGGCCCGCGTCTCACCGTGCTTGGACTGAAATTTCCCCATCTTGCCCCAGCCCCCGGCTGCCGCCTGCGCTCTGGGCGCGCGCTCAGGTGCGGGTCTGGGGTCCGGTGCCCTGGCTAGGCGTGCACGGGGTCTGCATGGACCGGGCGCCTGGCCTCCGCTCCAAGTCGGAGGAGTGGGGTTCCGGCGGCCGGTGCTGCCGGGACGCTGGGGTGGGCTGGCGGGCGGCGCGGCGACAGCAGCTACAGAAACGGCCCGGCTCCCTCTGAGCGCGCACGCCCGCGCTCGGGCTTTAACGTCGGCCCCCGCAGCGCCCCCCGCGGCCACCGTCCGTAGCGCACCGCCCCCCAGACCTCGACCCCCACCCACATCCAGGCCCCAAGTCGCCAGGTCTGGGCCTGGCCCTGCTGGGGCGTGTGCCAGTTCCGGGACTTGGCGGGAAAGGTGCCCGTCGGCGACGAGGATCCAGGCCGCCTATGAGAGTGGTCAGGGGCTGCAGTGGCCTCTTCGATTCTGTGCTGACCTTTTTAGGGAAAGCCTCTGACTAGGCCATCCTAGGTCATGGGGTCCCCAATTCTAGAGGAGCGGAGAGTTCCTCCTTTCACAGGAGATGACCCTGGGGCATCGCCCAGGACTTTAGAAACACGACCTGCATCCTTGTGACTGATGATGTGGGTGGAGGAGTAATCTTGGGGAGGAGGGAGTTGGATTCAGAAGACAGGAGTCTCATGGGAGCCCGACCTTGGAGAAGAAGCCAAAGAGAGGGCTGTCTCTCCACAGGACCAACTCCCAGCTGTGACCTTGCTGGTATGGACCAGCTGACTTCTTTCCAGAGGTGCAACCCCAGCCTCTTTCTGCCCCACAGTAATCCAGGGCAGGAAACGATTAGCACTGGGCTGTGGGCTGGATACACTCTGACTCCCCACCCCAACTTTGGCCTTGGCTGGGGCAGGGCCTTTCCTGGATGCCTGGGCAATGCGGGAGCATGCAGCTGCCTCTGGGAGCCCTGGGCCCGGCCACCTGTGCTCAACCCCCTCTACATAAGGGATAGGCTGCCAGCACACCTTTCCCTCCCTCTCTGTTCGTTGCCCTGCATCCTTCACCATGTGGGGACCCCTTGCCCTCTTCCGTATATTTCTCTGGAGAAACCATCCTTTCTCACTTCCTCCCTGGGCCCCAGCTTGCCACTTCTGTTCAACTTTTCCCCTTGCCTTCCCCGAACTTCCCTTACCCACCAAGCTCCTGTGTCTCCCACAGTGGTTTCAACTCAACAGGTGCTGTAACTGTGTGGTCACTCTCACATCTCCAGTCATGGATGACCCCACCATGGCCTGTGCCAGCTGCATACTCTGGAGGTGCACGGCCATGGTGAGGTTACTTATCTGCCCAGGTGCCCACCTCCTTTTCCTTGACAGAGCTGGGCCTCCCCAGCTCACCAATGTAGCTAGACCCCTCCGCCACCAGGACCCCCTTGCCTCTGGGATAACAGGCATCAAAGAGTTGATGCCCAGCCAAGCCCAGTGGATGATTCACATGTTTCATCTTGTCCAATTCTCAGGCCATCAAGGGGCAAAGGCTGTCATCACCCACTTTACAGTGGCCCAAAGAGCCATGTGATTCCCCCAGGCACATGGCTGGTCAATGACAAAACCAGAGTCCTGTCCCTGACCCCTGCAGGCCCCTGTGGTGACTGCAGCCTGGAACCAAGCTGCACACAGAGGTGTGAATACAGGGCATGTGAACTGTACAGTGGGCACACTCACCTGCGAGCCATTCTCACCAGCCCTCCTGCAGGACCCCAGCTGGAGGTCTGGCCACAGAGTAGGCTACTTCATGCAAGCAGACATCCTGGCACCCAGGGGACAGGGACCTCTGCTGGGCCTGCACCTGGGCCAGGCTCTCGCCCTGAAGATGGGCACCTTCCAGCTCCAGGACCTGGGTCCAGGACCCCTCTCTCTGGGCAACCCTCCCAGACTCTCCTAGCCCCTTTCTCTGTCTCCCACAAACTTATATGCACCTTTAACCCTCAATTTTGTCATCTTCAATGGTTTCATGTGTCCTATTAATGTATTTTTGTCAATAGTAATAACACTCTTGTGGGTTATACAAAATAACAGCTCAGAGATTAAAGCCCTTCCAAATGCTTTGTGTCTCTGTCCATCACCCTGTACCAACTCGAGGATGGGCATGCAAACTGTGTGCAGATACAGTCCTGTATGGAGCCGTGCAGAAGAATGCAGAGGGAAGGAAAGGTGTGCTGGCAGCCTATCCCTTATGTAGAGGGGGTTGAGCACAGGTGACCAGGCCCAGGGCTCCAAGAGGTGGCTGACACACTCCCCCGTTGCTCAGGTGTCCATCGACGATGCTCACAGATGCCAGGAAGCCTGCCACTGCACACTGTCTCAGGGGAGGCTGGCTGGGATACCCAGCAGGCCCTGTTGAGTCTCATTGCTGAGGCTCTGGTCATTGTAAATGTAGATGGCTTGAGGGCTGGAGAGGGCCAGGATAGTGTGTGAGTGCTCCCGGAAGCAATCCCTACTCCGTCATGCCCCCCAGGCTGGCCTGCCCTGGACTGGCCAGTGTCTGGGGTCACATCTACCTGGTCACACAGAGCTAGGCAGCAGAAAGTTCTCATGTGTTCCACGTTGACCTGGATTACCTGGAAGAGATTTTAAATTTATTCTTTACCAGCTTTATCGATATGTAATTCATATACTCTCTAACTTACCCTCTTAAAGTGTACAATTCAAGGGTTTTTAGTACCTTTGCAGATTTGTGTGGCCATCATTAGTCAATTTTAGAACACCTTTGTCACCTCACCTCTAATCTTCCTGTCAAGCCCAGCCCCAGGGAGCCAGTCTGTTCCCCTTCTGTGGATTTCCCCGCTCTGGACATTTTGTGTGAATGGAATCAGGTGATATGTGGCCTTCCGTGTCTGGCTTCTTTCACTGAGCACAGTATTTCCAAGGCTCATCCATGATGCAGCACGTGTCAGATATGACAACGCAGCTCTCGGGAGCCCCGTTCACACCCAGAAACTGAAGAAGTGAGGATGGCCCACCAGCTTTTGCGGTGAGGGTCCCATGGAAGGGCCTGTGTGCAGGACAGGAAGGTGGGGCAGAGGTGGCCATCCTGGTCAATGTCCACCCCTATGCCAGGGGGGATGATGGACTGATGCAGACAGTTCCTGGTAAGGCCCGAAGGCAGCTAACAGGGCTAGGCCAGCCCACAAGCTTTACATATTGCTCCTGTGTCCTGGTCACTCTGCCTCGTGGTACCATCACCTCAGCCAGTGACCTCCATCAGTTCCTTGGACAGTTGTCCAGGACTCCAAGGGGTATGTTCCTTGTCCCCACAGCTGCTCCATCCACCTGAGGCCCAGGCCTCTCCTGAGCCACATGCTGACTTTTGGGAAAGAGCATCAGCTTTGTTCCTCATCTGGGCACCACAATCTAGAAGCATCTATGAAAAGCCTGTCCACATGCCCTGTCGCATGGAAATCGTGTTTCCCACATTCCTCTGTGCAGCCCATGGGGCTCTGTGAACATCATCCTCACAGGGTCACAGGGTGTCCCAAGTGTCCTGCCAACCTCCCGGGCAGCAGCAACAGGCTTCCCCACATCTGCAGCTCCGTGGGAGCTGGGAAGGTGAAAGGAGCTTGAGGGTGTGGCCCTCACTGTGGACCCCTGACTCTTGGTTTTGGGCTGCACTCACTGCTTGAGCTCAGGAAGGAGGGGCTGGAGTGATGGCTGGAAAAATTACATGTACACTTGCCCATGAGCAAGGCTTCCCTTCAGAAGGCATCCATCTGGCTGTCCTGCTCCCGGGCCCAGAACAGGGGTCTGCAGGACTTTGGGGGACCAGTGAGCACCATGTACATTGGCCTTCAGAGGCTCCATTCTTCATAAAAATTCTAAAAACTGTATCTTAGAACCATGTCTCCCCTTGTCACCTGCCTGGTTCAGTGGTGTCAGGTTTGCATGGTGGTGCTGTGACAATGTGGATGCTACAAGGTGTGTCTGCTTTCCCAGAGTCTCTGCACCAGCGCTGTTTGCATCACCCTGCTTCCACGACACCACGCAGCATGTTCTTGCTGAGGTCTATTTGTGGGCCAGCCATCTACCCCCTTTGCCTGTGGAGCGGGCCTGCAGGGACTTTGCCTCTGGACACACTGCTCTGCCCTCCCCTGAGCTTGGGCCCCTGAGCATCCTCATCCCCCAGGGATGACCAGTGTGGGAAGGGACATTTGCAGCATTCTGTCCACTGAAGCCCAGAGAGGGATAATGGGGAATACAAGATGCACCAGGAGCTGGGACCAGCTCTGGCACACAGCAGCTGCGGCCCAAGCCTGGCCCAGAGCCTCTGGCTGCCCTGCACCCTCCAGTCCTGGGCAGCTGTCAGGAAGGTGGAGCAGGGTGGGGCCTCACTGTGTCCTACACTCTCCCTTCTGCATCATGGAGCCTCCAGGACAGTTTTGCCTGTTGATAAAATCAGTTCTCAGTACTTTCAAAGAGAAGGGCTATACTGCAGCCATATCTTCGGTCATTAATCTGCATTGTTGCAGGTGTTCAAAGCCTTCTCATTACCACTTCAATGCTTCAAAACCCAGAGGTGGATGTGGGCAGGATGGGCCACCTTGTCTCTGAGAGGAGGAGATGCTTCTTGAAGTCTGGACAACCCAGTCTCCCTGGGCCTGAAGGACATGCCCAAGAGGTGAATCTCGTGATGCCCACATCTGTGCCCACAGCTGCACTGACTGTATACCGTGGGGTATCAGTCTTCCTGGTGTGGCCTCAGGATGGAATGGCCCAGGAACCCTTAGTCTAAACAGGAATGTGTCTGTGCGGATCCCCCCCTAGGGGCTTGAGTGTCCCTGCTGTCAGCTGGTGCTTCCAGTAGGAAGGGAAAACACTGGGCCAGGCATTTGGAGGTGAATGTGCAGCAGGACACCTTTGTACTCATGAAGCCTTTGCAAATGAAGCGCAGGTGTGTTCTTCATTAAATCAGGACAAAATGCATCAAATGTGAGGTCCTCACCTGAAAGGGGCCACTGGCCCACTGAATGTCACTGGAGCACAAGGCATCCAGAGCTAGGACTCATCTGTTTCAGTGGTTTTACTGTCCCCATCTGCTCCCTTTTAAGGAGAAGCAGATGATGCCGTTCTTTGTGGTCTGCGCTGCTCACAGCCTGCACCATGGACCAGGGCTGTCCTCTCTGAAACTGCAACCACACACTGGAAATGCTGTTTTGTTGGGTGCAACCAGGGGCCCTTCAGGTCCCAGGTGGTCATTCAAAGCCCTGTGCGTGGCCTAGGGAACGCTGCCACCGTCCACACAGTGACCATCTTCTGTTTATTGAGATGCAGGGTGCTTCCTGTAAAGTGTACCCTGATGGAGATGTGGACGTGTCCACACCGCTGAGCCAGCCCCAGATCAGCCCACTGACCCCTAGTGACCTCAGCCCTTAGTCCCTCCAGCCACATCTCCCCTCCCGGTCAGCAACAGGAGAAGTGGGCTGGGAGTGGGGCTAGCATAACCTCCACAGCTCTCATCTCTAAGAAAAGCAAGCCCAAAGGAACTCAAATGGGTTTCAGACTATTGCTACCTTTATCTGGTTGCTTCTTGCTTGCATAAGATTTTTAGGAAAAAAACACAAATTTAGTCATCCAGGCTGACTAGGGTGGGGACGGATTGTATGGGTGAACTCTCACCTCCCACTCCTCTGCCCACTCAGTGCTCCTCCCACAAGTGGTTCTGGCAGGAACAGAAGGGCTGCACTGGGATGCGGGCGCGGACCCTATGCAGGTCCAGCTGTTAACAACAGCTGCTCAGCCGTCTGGTGTCTGATGTCACTTCCTTCTTCTGAAACAAGGTCCCTGATCCCAGTTCTCTTGCTGTGGGCGTCCAGGCACAAGACAAGGGGTGTCCTAGCCATCTGTCCTGGTGCCCTTCAGAGCAGGTCTGGGCAGGGGAAGGGGAGCGTTTGAGGGGGAGACCCCATGTGGCCACTGCTGTGGAAGGCAGAGGCTCAGACAGGGATGTGACTCAGACTGTCTTCAGCGCCTTAGAACACCAGACCCCCAACTAGCCCTTCAGTAACTTACAATTACTGAGGGTGTCATGTTGTCCTGGAGGGCAGGTACCCTGTCTTATTCAGGGCACACAATAGGTGTTTAATAACTGTGCTGCTCTGTCAAACTGAACTGCTCTCTTTTCTTTTCTAGGCTTTCCAAGTGTCCTGGGTTTTCCAAGTTGGGGATGCTGACTGAGTGCCTCCCTTGGTCACTGGTCACCTGGTTGATGCCCCCAGGTGAGGGTGAGTGGTTCTGAAGCTCCTGGGCTCTGGGCGGCCCCTCTGGCCTCCGAACTCCCAGGGGGCCTCCTCCCTGTATGCTGACACTCAGCATTAAACATTTATTTCCTGGCAGAAGTTGTCTCTTTAATTTGAATGCTTGTAATTCTCAAGAGCATCATCAAAGTCTCTTCCTGAACGAACTCGGTTGTCCGCTTTCAGCCTTTGCTGGCCATCGCCAGGCGCCCCCAGACGCATTCTCCTCGGCCCCCAGAGCTGACTGACCAGTCTGTCTGCTCCAGTCACCGTTCTGGCCTCGACAAGGAATCACATACTCGGCATGTTTTATGGGAATGAGACATGGACCAAAGAGCCCTGCTTTTCAAAGGAGAAAACAGAACGAAGCATCGCACGCCCACCCAGCTGCGATCCTTCATCTTCAGGCCCCGCCCCTCCGGTTCTCTGCCCCAGACTCAGCACAGCTGTTTCTCCTGAGGGGGCTTGTGCAGACAGAACCTCCACTAAGGGCTCCCCATGGAGACGGTCCTCTTAGCCCATAGGTTTTATCTCTCTGCTCCCCTCGGAAGGGGGTTCAGTCTTTACATGCTGAACCCCAGGGGCCCACAGCCATGGGCCTGCTTATCCTTCTCTCCTCAGACATTGGAAATGGGGTGACGAGAGCCAGCACAGAGAGGAGGAGGGCTTACAGCAGGCTTTGTGACCAGGCCCCCTGCTGGGTGCCACCTGGCTCAGCCCCATCCATCTCCCGTGGGACAGAGCCGGGAAGCAGCTGGACTGGTCTCCTGACCTTCAGGGACAACCCAAGGTCAGGCCCCTTCTGTTGGCCCCTGTGCCAGGGGAGACATCAACATCTAGGATGCTGAGAAGTGGTGTCAGGGGCAGAGGGGAGGGGAGCAGAAGCAGACCATTGAGGCTGCAGTGTGCAATGGGTGGGCACCTGGGGAAACTGAGTGCTACAGGGGGCCCCCCGATGGCCTCTGTGGGGAAAGGGCAAGATCTGGGTTTCTCTCTGGTCATCAGATGGCCAGATGTGTCTGAGGGCTCTGCCAACCAGAAACACTCTCTCCAAGGCCCCGAGGGAGCTGGCACCTTCCCCGGTCACCGGGCCTGGAGGGAAGACTGAGGTATCCCACCAGGTGTGTGAGATAGGGAAGGCCAGCTGGGATTTGGAAGCCTCTGCCCAGAGAGGCGAGGGGTGGCTGAGCTGGGTCTCTGTTGACCGTGGGGGAGGCAGTCCTGGCCAGGGAAGGGACATGGGGCAGTGACTCTTTTCTGGTGAGAAACTTTAATTGTCCAGTGACCCCTGAGCATGGGGGTGGGGGTTGAGTGGGGAGTACTGCTGGCTGGTCCAGGGAGTCCAGGGGTGTGGTCAGCCCTGCTCCTGAAGGTTCCAGGTGCCTGGCAGCCACCAGGAGTCTCTTGTCTCCTAGAGTGCACCTTGTGGGGAGTAGGGACCTCAGGCAAGGATTCCAGCCTTTCCAAGCTTCACTGTAAATATCCTGTCAATATGACATTAGGTGAGGAAAAGCCTGCTAACCCTGGTACAGCACCAGCCAGGGTGGGGGCTCCCTGCTGCGCCAGGACGCCTGTCCTGAGGCCAATGTGCACCTGCTCCCTCCTCAGCCTGGTGGGGGTAGGGACTGGGTTACCAGAGAGAGGTGGGTGGTGGGAGGCTGCACTCACTTTCACTGAGGTCTTCCCTGTCTTGGCTGCCAGCAAGGCCCCTGGCAGGCTTCCCAGGACTCTGAGTCAGAGTACACATTCGTGTTTCTCAGCTGCTTGGGTGCCCCTATGCAGAGCTGGTGCTGAGACCCTGTTTAGTTGTGTGACAATGTGGGTCCCTCCACGTTTTCATCCTTGTGATGGGTGTAGTTATGGTGGCCATCAGCCAAAAGACGGACTGAAGATAAAGCAAGATAAGCATCAGCAATTGGGACAAAGGAAGCCAGAAGTTGCCTCACTCCAGCTTACCTGGCCTCCAAGAGCACCCGGCTTTGCACGTCGCCCACACCTGTGCGAGGGTGCTGGCTCAGGCTCTCACAGGGGTGTGGGGGCCTAGGGAGGTGGCCTGAGAGGGGAGGGACACTGCTCAAGTCTCCTACCAGGGCTGTCCAAGCCTCTCAGCAAGTGTCTCAGAAGAAGGTGGGAGCCTCTTCTAGCCCAGCCCCCAGTTAGGCAGGGCCCCTCCTGCTGTGCTCAGCCCTTTGAGGCCTTCAGAACTGCCTTCCATGTTGGAGGGGGCGGGGGCTGGGTCACCCCTGGTTCACAAAAAGTTGAGTCCCTCAGGGAGCCCTCTGTGTGAGAAGTGCACAGGCAGGTCATTGTCATTCCTCTTGGACAGAGAGGTAGGAACCTTCTCCGAATGAAGGGCAGCCTTCTTCATGAACTCTCGTTAGCCCTTACCGAAAGAACCATCCTCTGGTGCTGTTTTTCTTGTTTTCACCACAGACGGAGGAAAATTGCATTATGGGCTCTCACTGGCTGGGGACCAGTTTCTGGGAACCACCGAGCAAGCGCCTCCCTGGAAGAATTAAGGAGAAAAGACTGAAATATGACCGCAGGGCTGGCACTAGCGGCCGTTCCTCTGTGGCCAGAGCAGCCTGACAACGCAGCCAGGGTGATTGTCCCTTCTTCCTGCTGACAGGGGGAAACAAAAATGACACTCAGGTCAAAGTCCATGTGAGCCGCCAGGTCCCCAGCTTTTCCCTCTGGGAAGGGGTTCTGTTGCTTCTAGGGCCCTGGAAGTCTTGGGGCCAGCAGAGCCCTGGGTAGGGGGCCAGCCTGTCCTGAGGCCAGCCAGGCGCCCCAGGAGTGAGGCCTTCTCAGCCCAGCCACCCGTTAGAATCAACCTGGCACTTTGTCTTCCCGGTGCCTGGGGTCTCTCCAAAAGGGCCTAAGTGTCCCTGTTTCAAAAGACCCCCTAATCCTGCTGGGCTGCCAGAAGAACACCTTGGACCCACTGGCAGCCCCTGGGGTCGTGGCAGCGCGCTGCGGAAGCCACCCAAGAATGAACTAGACTGAGTTTGATTCTGCTCATAACGTGGATTGATGTGGGACGACGGGAGTGGTGACATTTGTCCAGTTCAGATTTACGGAGCTCTGTCAGTGGCCTCTTAGACATCCAGTGTCCTCAGCTCAACTCTGGTCTCACTGCTGACTGCTGACAGTCAGCGTTTGAGGACTGCATGCAGACCCGCAAGGTGTTTTGTTGGTCATGGTGTGAGCTAGTGGCTGTCGTACAGACTGGCGTCTCGGGCTCACCCTGGATGAAATTGTGAAGTAGGAGGAAGGGGCTTCAGGCCTCAGTGACCACTCGTCTCAGTGGGCTCGTTTATTCTGGGTGGAATGTTTGAGACGAGAATGTGGTAAGTTAGTCATGCTGAGGAGTTCCACACTGAGAAACTCGTGGGTCAGGGTGCCAGCCTTGGGAAATTTTCCTACAGACACGCTTGTGTGTGTGTGTGCTTGTGCACGTTCACTTGTATGGGAGTTGTGTCCCACTGCAGCCCTCCTTGCAAATAGATGAAATCACTGGAAACACCCTCAACACCCACCAATGGGAACATGAGTTAAACGATCACATCCATGTGATGGAATACTACGCAGCCTTTAAAAATGGTCAAGCTGTGAGCAGACTCAAGTGGACGCATGTCCAGGGCTGATTGTGGATGAAAACCAGTCACTCTCACAGCCTACTTTTGCTATGACTCCACGTACACAACAACAGGCCTATCTGCAGACGCGTGGGAAAGGTCTGCATGATACGCACATTAAATTGGTAACAGAAGCGGCTTCTATTAGAAGGAGGATGGGAGACCTTTGTGTCAGTTCTGAACTTTTGTTTTTACAATAAACACATGTTTTTTAATAGACGGGGGGAAAATTTAAAAATTACAAATGTAAGCAGAGACAGATGTCAGAGAGTGCACCACGCAAATCCAGAAGTGCCCATTCTCAGGAACATACGTGGTCGATTCTAAGCAAGGATCCTTCTGCAGCCCTCACTCCAAGGACTGGTTAACCAGTTAACTGGTTAATTGATTAACTAGTCCTCATGCAGTCTGCTCTGGTTCTAAGGTAACTGATTAACTTCTGCGACTCCAAGCCAGGAGGCTCCACAGGGAAGTCTGAGGAGAGTGGAAACCAGAGAAAGAGGGCTTTAAGGACTGGAATGCTTCTAGGCAAGTTTTGTTTTCTTTAGAGACTCGTCCACGGGGACCGACTAGCTTGAATGGCTTGGGTTGGTCCTATTTTATCATTTGTTTTGCTCTAAAGATATAAGTCTGAAATCTGTGTTGAAAACTGAGCAAAATGTCTCAGTGCAGGAGGGGTTGTGACAGAAAACGGAAGACGTTTGCCCAAGCAGGTGGGTTTCAGGCTGTGCCGGTCTGGAGACCGGCACCCAAGGAAACTGCTGCTTGTCTGGCTGTCAGGGGGACTGGAACCCTGACCCCCAGTGCTGCCTCTCAGCAATGAACGTGGAACGGGGGTGAGGGGCCTGCTGGGGGCAGATCTGGAGCAGGTCTTTTGCTTTTGAGGTCGTTTTACACGTCAACCAGCACAAAGTCATGCGCTTTTCCAGGAAAGGCTTGCTGTAAAAACTGTTCGGTCTCCTCTCAATAAGAAGAGAAAAAACAGAGCTTCTTTCTGTCTCTGAAGACAGGAATGGTTCAGACTCAAGAGAAGTTGAAGGAGAGGAATCTATATTATTCTTTTGTCCTTTACCCCAACCTTCCCTGAGGTGCATGACTGCTTAGAGACAGCAGATAAATGGTGGGGTCACCACCAGAAACCTGATCTACAGGACCAGATCCCCGAGGTCCCACACACCACGTGGCCCCCACTTTGTTTTGAAGGGACGTTATATGTGGAGCAGGGGAGCGTGCTTCAGTTCCCCAGAGCTCCTGCCAGCCTCCAGAGAAAAGGCAGCTTTTCTTCCCTGGAAAATTGGCAGAACAAAGAAGGAAGTCAGCTCGCAAAACACCAGCGGAAAAACATCATTCTTATCTTCCTGGGGTGGTCCCTTTGGAGGAGCTATGAATGGCTCCTTTTGGCTTGGAGGACATAGGGGAGCCCCAGGCCCCATCTGCCCAGCAGGCGCCCGGTGGGCTTCTCTTTAATGTTCCCATGTCCTCCCACCTGTGGGAAGAGCTGCTAGATGCCTTGCAACACAAGCTTCCTCTCCAGACTGGAAAAGACACACATCTTTTTTTTAATTTTAAAAAAGATTTTATTTTCAGAGAGAGGGAAAGGGAGGGAGAAAGAGAGGGAGAGAAACATGGATGTGTGGGAGAAACATCAATCAGTTGCCTCTTGCATGCCCCCAAATGGGGACCTGGCCCACAACCCAGGCATGTGCTCTGACAGGGAATTGAACTGGAGACCCTCTGGTTCACAGGCCAGCACTCAATTCACTGAGCCACACCAACCAGGGCAAGGGAAAAGACACACATCTTGTTCAGCCATCATGGAAGAGGGACTTCTCTTTAAAATGTGGCCAGACACTTCCAACCACCCCCAAGATGTCCCAGGAGAATGACACTGTGTTCACCCACTTCTGCAGCACATGGTGCAGCCCGGCCAGCCCAGTCACTGGGAGTGGAGGCTGAGTAAGGCACGTGGGTTTAACCCAGTCAGTGCAGGCGAAGGGGACAGCTGGAAGGGGAGAAAGAGCCAGGCAGGATTGGCTGAAGATCTCCAGGAGCTGAGTCTGCTGGGGCGGGAGGGGAGTTCCCTGTCCTCCCTGGCTGGATTGAAGAGGGAAGGGAAAGTGTTGGCATCGTTTGGAAATTGCTGATCAGCATCCCTGCAAACTTAGAATGAAGATCTGAAAACCATGAAAGAGAGGTGACACTTCATCTTGGGGGCACAGAGTAAGGTGTCCCTAGGTTGACCAAGAGTAGACCTCAGAGCCTGCAGGGCGTGGGGACCCCAAATTTAACAGGAAGAGAGCTGTGGCCATGTGCGGTGGGTGGGGGTCTGCGTCTCCTCCCATCTGCAGGAGCGAGGTGTGGGACGGCCCCCAGGCGTTCACACGTACTGCTGGAAGGGTTTCATGCTCTAACATCATTTCTGCAAAATGTCCCATTTCCCCAAGAAGGTGGCCAGCTCCCCACAGGTATGAGAGAAGGAGGTATTCCCAGTGAGACTCTTCACTGGGTTGTTTTGTCCAAAATACAGCTGAGTTGCTGAAGAAAACACCCAGCCTGCAACACCCCTCCCTCCAGGCCGTCCTGCAGGGTCTTCCTGGGCTGCTCCCTGAGCTGGGTTTTCAACTAGAGGGACAGTGTCCTCTCCCTCCACATCAGTCACTCCCTAGGACGCTGGACCCTCCTCATTGCCCCTTCCAGTGTCCAGTCCACCCCTTCCCCCTGTGCTGTGACAGTCCCAGCAGGTCCTACCTTCGTACCTACAGAATCACTGTGCCATGTGCCTCCAAACCCCTGCTTCTTGGGGACTCTCCCTGGCCTCCCGGGCTGCATGATCCCCAACCTGGTGGACAAGGTTCATCTCAGGTCCTAGCACTGGCTCTTTCCTCTGTCTTCTTGCTCTTCTCTCCCCCCGCCCCCGGTAACGTGGCCCCTCGCCCACCATCACTCTGCACTTGTCTACCCTGCTTTTCAAGCTTCCTTCCCATCAGGAGTCTGTTGTCCATCCCCTACCCCCAGGCTCCAAGAGACCAGCACGGTTGGCCTGACCTGGGGGTCTAGAAGCAGTTTGGCCAGGAGGGGATATCAGGGGTGGATCTGCACATGCCACACACATACACAGGTACCCACATATGCATGTGCACCCGAGGCACACACAGGCTCTCACATGCACACACATGTGCACAGTATTGCTCTCTGCTGGCCTGGCAGCCAGGTCTGGAGGCAGTAGAGACCACCCAGGACACCAGAGTCAAGACCAGGGAGAGGAATATTCAGAGAGAGACAGAGAGAAAGGGAGACAGAGACAGAGAAAGAGAGAAACAGAGAGACAGAAACTGAGAGACAGAGACAGAGAGACAGAGCCTGAGAGGGAGAGAGAGACAGAGAAAAAGACACACAGAGACAGAAAAAGACAGCGAAAGAGACAGAGAGGGAGAGTCAGTGTCTGCTGCCCCGCCCCCCCACCGGCTTGTTGGATGGGCCCTCTTGCTGGTGAAATGCTCTTTCCCACACAGGCTCAGTGAGGCTCTGGGGCATCTGGGCTGTGCGGCACCCAGCAGAGCAGGCAGTTACCTGTGGCCCTGCAAGCCCAGGTCAACTGCTGTCATCCCATTTGAAAACCAGCAGTTATTAAATGTTCCCTGAGAAAGTTTTCACTTTGTGTTTTTATTTCCCAATCACTTTAACCCGAGGGAAGAAACCGGAGTCAGGGCTCTCTGGTGGGGCGGTGGGCGCCTGCCAGAACCCTCCCCCTCAGCCCAGCTGCGCTGGCCGCACCCAGACACACCTGTGGTTTCCCAGGAGTGGATGTGCAGTCACCTGGGAGCAGGACCAGCAAACACTGTGCACTGTGTATCCTTTGAACTGAGGGAGCCCATGTCCAGGAGTGCATGCAGCTCCTAACTGCGGAGTTTGATGGAACTATATATGTAAGTACACCTACATACACAGTGTGGGGCAAAAGTAGGTTTACAGTTATTCGTATGAAAATAATACAATAATTAATAAGTAATAATACAAGAATGAACTGTCTCACGTACTCTACAACTGTAAACCTAATTCTGCCCTACCCTGTATACATGTATTCATCTTTCCAAATCAGGACAGACAGAGGTGCCCACACCCCAGAGGCCGCTCCTGGTCAGTGCCTGGCCCAGACATCCCACCATCCCCATTCCTGTCGCCTGGACCAGTGCCCGCTGTTCCTCAGCTTCCAGAGAGAGCCACGCTGGCCACAGGCTGGCCTCCTTCTACCCTCACAGCTCAAGGAGCTGTCTCCTGTGATGTGACATTCCCCACCCTGCAGGTGACCGAGTGTCATTTCCACTCAGTGCTGTGGCTGACGCAGCCCCGGGGTCATGGGTGCTGGCATGTTGGCCTCTCACACATTTACTCTGGGTGTCAGCCCTGGGTGGACATGGGCGCAGGGATTGGCATGTGTCCAGCTTTGGGGGATGTGCCCAGCAGATTACCCCATCCTTGACATCACTGTGTTTGACCCTGTCCTCTCCCCAGCCCCCTCCCGGTGCTTGGCGCTCAGTCTCCCCAATGCCTCTGTCCTTGGCCCTGAGTCCTTGGCCCCTGTTCTTGGCACTGCCCCACTCCCGGCCTCCTCAGCCCCCTGCACACCAGCGGCGCAGCCTGTGCAGCATTGGCCTGTTGTGGTTTCAGTGTGTTTCCCTGATTATTAGTGTTATTGAGCGCTTGCCCACACGGGTGATGGTCATTTGGAAGTCCTCCCGTGGGACGTGCCAGGTCAACCCCTGATCACTTTTAAGTCTCCTGGGTCCAAGCTCTGGATGTCTCCTGTCAGTTCTAACATCTCCCCAGACTGGGCTGGGCTCCTCCCTCCAATGGAGCTTTCAGATGAACAGGCATTCTTAATTGTAATGAAGTCCCATTTATCCTGATTTTTCTTTTAGGATTAAGTGCTTTCTCTGTCTGAGAAATCTGCCCCCAGGTCATGAGCATATTTTCCTGCTTCCTTTCAGAAGTTTTGTGTTTTTCACATTCCCATAAGGTCCATGATCCATTTCAAGTTTATTTCTGTATTTGATGTGAACTGTGGGGCCCGGCTCATTCCTCCCTCCCACGCAGATATTCTGCTCAGCTGCTGAAAAGACCATCCTGCCCCACTGGTTTGCAGCCGTGTCTTCCTCAGGAGCAGCTGTTCTATCTCGCTGCCTCGCCTTCCCTGCACCAAAGCCACGCTCCCTGGGAGCAAAGCCTGGCACTGCTTCCTCTGCTCCAGCCCCGAGCAGGACGGTGAGCAAAGATGCCGGTCCGGAACAGGCTGCCCTGCGGGCCCACCTCGCCCGGTGTGGACGTCAACTCCGGGCGCCCCGACAGGCTCAACACTGGGCTCCTCAGAGGGCCCCTTATGAGCGTGGGGATGTCCACAGTGCCTGGGGAAAGAAGAATGCATTGTTTTCCAGGAAAGCATTTAACGAGACTCCTCAGCCAAGACACTGTAAGAGAAATAAATAAGGCACAATCGGATCCTTTATTCTACAGCATCCCCGGCTCCGGTGTTTTTACAGACTGCGCTCTGGCATGCTTTTCCTGCCCGGCTCCCCCTTTGCCTCTCGCCCCTTCAGCTCTCACGGTGAGCAGCCTGGTATTTCCCTCTGACCATAGTGTTTATTAAATATCGATTGCAGTAATAAGAAACGATTTGTACCAAAGTCAAAAGGAAAAGAAAACATATCAAGTAAACCAGAACGTTTTCGCCTCGCTCCTGCTTTAAGAGGCAGTGCCCGTGGAAACAAAGCAGACATTTGACGCGCGGCCGCGGAACCACGGCTCCTCTGCGGATGGCGTTTGGGGGCGGGGTGGGGGGAGTGAAACGTGGGCTCAACACTGCTTTTGTCATACTTGTCGTGGCGAGGCACGCCTTGGCAGGGCTTTGACATGCATGAAAAATAGGAAAAGCAAGCTCCTGAAAGAAAATTGGGTCCTGGGGCGGGGAAGCCACAGGACTCCATGAGGAGCCATCCCCTCCCCCACTCCCGCAAGCCCCCCAGTGGGTGGGCCAGACACGGCGGGTCCTGGGCCATCTGGGCCTATGGACTTGTTAGCTGAACCTGGGTTGTCAGGAGGGTGAGGGGTGACCATCGGCAGAGCCAGGCCGGCCGCTGGGTGGCCCTCGCTCCTGGTGAAGTGGTGATGTTGCTGAAATCGTGTATCAGTTAATAGTTGTTTGCAGATTCCTTTCTATTTAATACGTGTTGTCCATAAATAAAGATAGTGTTAGTTCCTCCTTTCTTTTCCTTTCTGTTTCTCTTACTCGTATTGTTGCACTGGAAGGAGCCTGTAGTAAAATGTTCAATGTAAGTGATAAAGACTGGTGTTCACGGCCCTTCATGTGAAATCTCAGCATTTCAGCATTCCGCACAATGTTTATAGAAACTTCGTTATGTAAAGGGGTTTACTTGCTTTTCTTTCATTTCTTGGAGTTGTAATGAATGGGAGTTGAATGTTTAAGAGCTTTTTACCAGCATTGTGGAGAGGATTATTTTTATTCACTTGGTTATTGGTGACATATATTGATTTATTTTTAATGTTTTGCCATTCCATTTTTTTTAAGATTTTATTTATTTATTTCTAGAGAAGGGAAGGGAGGGAGAAAGAGAGGGAGAGAAACATCAATGTGTGGTTGCCTCTCATGTGGCCCTCATTGGGGACCTGGCCCACAACCCAGGCATGTGCCCTGACCGGGAACCGAACCGCCGACCCCTTGGTTCACAGCCCATGCTCAATCCACTGAGCTACGCCAGCCAGGGCTGCTTTGCCATTCTTGCGTGTCCGCATTGCACCTCAGTTAGCTGTGCGGCAGGTCTCATTCCGTTGACTGTGACTTGCTCATTTTTAGAGCATAATTGTGTCCGTGTTTCAATAGGATTCTTCACCCTTGCATCAGTTTTGTCAAGTTGCATTTTTCAGAATTTGTCCACTTCATCTAAACTGTTGAAATTATCGACACGAATTGGTCAGCATACTTTCTTTATGATCTCACATCTGCGAGATCTTTAGTGACGTTTCCATTCTCATCTTTCACATTGTCGGTTTGTGCCTCGTTTTCCCCTTGGTCAAACTTTCCAGGAGTTTATCATTTTGTTTTTAACTACACTCTTTTAAGCAAACCACATTTGGCTGTTATTTTTTCTTGTGTAACATCTTCTATTTCATTAATTACTGATGTTATCATAATTGTTCTCTCTCTTCTAATTTATTGACTGTGATAGTGTAGTTTTGTGTTCTCTTTCCAAGTTCTTGACACACATACTAGTTCTTTGATGCCCAGCGTTTTTCCTGACCCGGGCGTGGAAGGCTGTCTACTTCTCAGTACGGCCCTTGTCAGTGCATCACACGCGTGTTTGTACGTTACCTTTTCATCCTCGTCCAAGTCAAAATACTTCCTAGTTTCCCTTGGAACCTCTTTGACTGTTGGATTTTTTAGATGTTTATCACTTTGTATTCAAACATTTAGCATTTTCCTACATATTTTTTCTTTTTTAAAATTAAATTATTGAGGTGACACGCGTGGATAAAATGACAGATTGTAAGTGTACAATTCTGTGACACACCATCTGCATATTGCATTGTGTTCACCCCGCAAAGTCAAATCTCATTTCCATCCCTGCCTACTCGACCCTTTTTACTCTTTGTTACCCTCAACCTCCCTTTCCCCCTGGTAACCACCATACTCTGGTCAGTGTCTATGAGTTTTTGTTTGTTTGTTTATCTTGCTGGTGCATTTGTTGCTTTCAGGTTACCCCATATCCTTTGCCATCGATTCCACTGTGGTCGTGGGCTATTCTCCCTGTGTTCTCAACCCTTAACAATTAGCTGAGGCCTTCTACTGGCCCGGCATGTCATTGAGTTGGGTTTATGAGTCTTCTGCACTTGAAGACAAAGGGCACACTGCAGTCATCTCTTAGATTCACGGTTCTCGGCATGTCAACCAGGTAAAATTTGCTTGCCACGTTTGTCACATCTGAAATATTTCTGCTGGTTTCTGTGTGTGCGTGGTGCATCTCCTCCCACACTTACGTGTGTCTGCACTTTCACTTACATGTCGTCCGAAGAAGCGAAGTGTGTTTCGTTTTATTTTTGTAATGCTGCCTGACAGTCTTTGCCGTTTAATTAATTAAAGCATTATATAATTTAATGGTGTGATGAAATAATGATTGCATTATTATATCGCAACTGATGGTGTTTAAATTCACCACACGACAGTTTGCTTTTTAGTAGTCTCCTCTGAGCCTTTTTATCCTTCTCTGCCAATTTCTGACTAATCAAATATGTCTTATTATTTCTTCCATATTAGATTTTTATTATGCTTTTAATGATTTCCCACATGCATCCTTTAAAAAATTTTTGTTGAATTTAGTGAGGTGAAAGGTGTTAATAAAATTATATAGGTTTCAGGTGTACAGTTCTATAACACATCATCTGCACATTGTATTGTGTGTTCATGACCCCAAGGCAAGTCTCCTTCCATTTACTATTCAACCCCGCATACCCTCTTCTTCCTCCCCCCACCACCCCCTTTCCCTCTGATACTCACCACACTGTTGTCTGTGTCTACGAGTTGTTTTTCTTTGCTTAATCCCTTCACCTTTTCATCCAGCCCTCCAACCCTCCTCCTCTCGAACAGCTGCCAGTCTGTTCTCTACATGTAGAAGTCTGTTTCTATTTTATTTGTTACTTTATTTGGGTCATTAGACTCCACAGATATGTGAAATCATATGATCCTTGTCTTTTGCTGACTGGTTTATTTCCTTTATTTCACATAATAATCTCCAGGTCCATCCATGCTGATGCAAAAGGTAAGATTTTCTTTTTTGTGGTTGAGTCGTATTCCATTGTGTAAATGTACCACAGCTTTCTTGTCCACTCATCTACTAATGGGCACTCAGGCTACTCCCAAATCTTGGCTATTGTAAGTGATGCTGCAATGAACATAGGGGTGCATATATTCTTTCAAATCAGTGTTTTGTGTTTCTTTGGATATATTTCCAGAAGTGGAATTCCTTGGTCACAAGGCAATTCCATTTTTAATTTTTTTGAGGAAATGCCATACTTTTTTCCACAGTGGCTGCACCAGTCTGCATTCCCACCAACAGTGCACAAGGGTTCCCCTTTCTCCACATCCTCACCAGCACTTGTTGTTTGTTGATTTATTGATGATGGCCATTCTGACAGGTGGGAGATGATATTTCATTCTGGTTTTAATTTGCATTTCTCTGATGATTAGTAACATTGAGCATCTTTTCATATGTCTATTGGCCATCTGTATGTCTTCTTTGGAGAAGTGTCTATTCAGGTCCTTTGCCCATTCTTAATTGGATTGTCTGTTTTGGGGTTTTTTTGGCGTTGAGTTGTATATGTTCATGAGTTGTATACGTGAACATGCTCTCAGCTTCCCACCCTTCACCAGATGGCTTTATCCTGGGCCCCATGGCAGGGCAGCCCCACAGTGTGGGAGTTTAGTGCCCCCAGGGCAAAGGTGAGTAGAGAACACCCCTGCTCTCCTATCCACTATTAGGGAATGCAGACCACTTCTTCTTTCTGGGACTACCTCCTAGTATGACCCTGTATCTCAGTTTCTGTCCTGGGGTCTGCTTGGGGGGACACCCCCTTGGGCTTTAGATAAAGCAGCAGCCCCTGCTTCCCTTCTCTGCATGCATGTGGGCCTCTGCCATCGCATCTATGTGCTTACCATGCCCCCTGGGAGGATAGGTCCTCTTTATCTTTCTGCCGGCCCCCAGAGCCTAGAAGACACCCCTCCCATAGCACGTGCTCCAGAAATTTCTGATGAAAGGAAAGGAAAGGGAAGGGAAGGGAAGGGAAGGGAAGGAAGGAAGGAAGGAAGGAAGGAAGGAAGGAAGGAAGGAAGGAAGGAAGGAAGGAAGGAAGGGAGGAAGAGGAGATGGACGATTGAGTGAGGGAGCACTGGCCGTTCGTTCTGTGTAGGCACAGGGGCATCTGCTGGGAAGCAGAGTAAGATGGAAACTGAAGCTCCTCTCCAGCCAGGCCTGTGGGATTTGTCACCCCACAGAGACCCAGAGTGAAGATGTGCTCTGCACATGCCCCAGGTAGAGCCTCAGCTGAAGAGGATGCGTAAGTAGAGTTGTCCCAGGTCCCAGCAGGGCCGCGGGTCACCGTCCAGACCGGCTGCTCTGTCCTAACCACTTTCTTTCCAGCTCTGTTCCTCATATGGAAATAATATTGGGCCTCACAAAAGGTTCAGGTTCTTGTTTCAAATTATGAAACAAACATTCTCCTTGGATAGTACCATGTCAAGCCGCGAGTGAGGTTTTGAATTCCAACTTCAAGGGGAAGTTGAGATGAGCTCTAAACCGGAGCATGTGAGTTTGTAATAAACTGGAGGCCACATTCTGCTGCCAATTAGAAGTAGCTGTGGGGTCCGTTCCTTTGAATTATTTGAATCTATGCACATGTTAGGCCCTTTGCAAAGCCTTAAAGTTGTGCACAAAAGTACAAATTAAAAAGTAATTAATGCAACTTAATGTCAATGAGTAAACTTCAAAGCCCTGCAAAACAGCAGAAACTCATCAAAGCAGAAAAACAAATATGTTTCCAGTTCAGATCTGAAATCCTCCCAGCGGCCCAGCATTTAATCTTGTGGGAAGGCTTGCGAAACCCTCTGGACTGAGGGTGTGCGCCTGCTCCCTGCCTTCTCCTCCCAACACTGAGACACGGTCACATGTGTAGCCTGAGTGTCCCAGAAAAGAACATAACTGTTCCTAACATTGTAAAGAGAGTGCTTCACTGAGTAAGCTGCCAGGGCTGAAGCTCCAGACGCATCCCCTAGTTTAGCAAAATGGTGTTTAAACTTTTGCTTTAACTAAATGTTACTTTTAAAAGCAACCAGCTTCTCCACTTTGGGCATTTGCTAGTAAACTTCAGCTCAGGGCTTTGCAAACAAAATGAGTATTAACTAAAAGTTAGAGTTGAGAAGAGGAGCGTTCAGGAGCTCTGTGCCAAATGCATGCAGATTGCTTTTAAGCATGCATCATTTAGAACTACTCAGGAACTAACAAAGGGCTCCCTCGCGAGCCTGCATGCCTTGTTTTGTAACTCACTGGTACTCTGGAAAGCACACAAACATCACTTAAAATGTGTGCATAGCTGTGAGTGCTGTGGCCTTTCTTTCAGTGACTCTGGTGGCCCAGAAGGGTCAAAGTCATCCAACTTCAAAGGCCTTGATGACGTCTTCCCAAGTCTTTCTCTGCCCGGAATTGACCCAAACACCTTCCCATGAGCCTCCAGAGAGGAGAATAATGCAGTCTTTCTTGGAAATCTGTTCTTCTGTTTAAGCCCCTGTCAGGAAGTTATTCCTTGTCTTGTCTCCATGACAGCAATACATTAAGTCAATTGGGGCAAAAATTGAGTCACTCGCCCACATATTTTGTCTGCATGGGGCTCAACAATGGGGGACTGAGTTGACAGGAGGTTTTGACATCACTGAAACCCAGACGTTATGTCTCAACAAACATTCTTTTGATACAATGTAGACCAATGTTTCCTTTCCATGTTCATTAGAACATTTTGCTCCTAGAAAACCTCTTTGAGCCAACCCAGAGTCACAGGCTTTTCTGTGTCTTTGAGGAAATTGGACGTGCACTCACGGTCGCATTGCCCCTGGTCTGGGCACAGGAACAAGCGACATCCTCTGCCCAGGTGGGTCAAGCCCAGCCCTTACCTGCCCCTCAGCTCCTGAGGGAAGGAGCATGCGCAGTGGGCCACCTGGCCGGGCCAAGTCCACACCGTGCCAGCTGTGGCTGGGAGAACTCGGCAAGGCCCTGAATCTCCCCTCCATTCCTCTTTCCTTATTGTTCATCCATCAGTTTATTGAGTGCCTACTGTGTGCCAGGCCCCGGGGTGGACATGAGGACATTAGGGATGATCGTTCCTGCTTTAACAGAACTGGAAGCTGAGAGGGAGGGTAACACAGCACTGAACTAGAGGACAGTGGGGTCCCTCCCTCTATGGGCCCCAGCGTGCAGCCCCGCCATCCATCCAGCAGTCTCCTCAGATGAGAGGGGCCCCTGTGTGCATCACTGTCCCAGTGTCCCAGCCATAGCCACTGAGCCCATCTGTCCCTGGTGTTTCTCACAGTCCACCCTCTTTGCTGGGTGTGGTACAGATGGTGGGGCTTTGTCATTCTCTAGATCCCGTGTTCCAGGGAGATCTGGGGCCATGGCTGCCTGGAACCCGGCTCACTGCCATCTTTGTAGGAACTGGCCCTCCTCTGGCCCCAATCTGAGTCATAAAAACAGGATTTAGATGCAAATCAGCAGGTGCCACTCAACCCAAAAGGAATACTGGCTTGAAACAGCTGAAGCAACGTCCTCTTCCTCAGCAGACATCCGGAGGGAGCACAGACTCCTGAGGAGGGAGCCCCATCTCCTCCTGTCTGGCTCTCTGGAAAAGGTGGGACATAACCAGGTGCACACAGCGGTGCAGCTGCACCAGGGCGTCGGAGGGACTGCAGAGCTCAGGGATTCACGGCTGCCCACCTGGCTCCCTTTTGACAAAACGAAAAGTGAGGTTTAAGCCATGTGTGCAGGTGCAGGAATGTGATCCTCACGACAGTGAGCTGTGCCTCTGCTATTGTTCCATAATCACCTGGCTTTTCCTTCACTGCGAAGACCCGTGAGGACACGTGACATTTGGCTAAAGGAAGACAACTATGTGTAGTTGTTTGGAAGTTGAAGTTCTCATGTGAATGTGTGAGTGAATGTGCATGTGAGGGTATGTGCTTGTGTGTGTGAGTGTGAGTGTGGGTGTGGGTGTGTGTACAATCTCCTAGTGAACCTCAGCCAGGTACAGCTGTGTGGCCCTGAGGCATGGAACTTTCTCCACCAAGAAAAGCAGGCTCTTCTCCAAGGCTGCAGTTCAGTCACCACAGGGGCCTGTGGCTG
This sequence comes from Macrotus californicus, assembly GCA_007922815.1. Lineage (NCBI taxonomy): Eukaryota > Metazoa > Chordata > Mammalia > Chiroptera > Phyllostomidae > Macrotus > Macrotus californicus. Next base: position 26,996 of record VMDR010000209.1, on the reverse strand, counting down.
CTCCTGGCTCTCCTGGGCCTTTATGGGAGGGGTTGCTCCTCGTACCCAGCCCTGGGCATCCTGGGTCCACTCCAGCTGCGTGAGCTCACTCTCGCGCTCTCGTCTAGCCCCTGCAGCCCTGGGGCGTGGAGCCATGAGGCTGTCCTTCGTGCTGACAGCAGCAGGACATGCAGGAGAACCTGTGGAGATTCAGGAATGCGACCTTATCCACGGCCCTGGAGCACTAATGTGGTCACCACACCCTGGTCCTGAGGGAGGGGGTGCTCTGGGTGGGGCCAGCATCCCAACATTTCCTTGGCAATGACAGCTCCAGGGCTGGGTCCTCAGAAGGCCAAGCCCCAGGCCACAAAGTACACTGGCTCAACCACCACGAACAAAATAAAACCCAAGTTACAGCAGCCCAGCGAGTGGTACCCCCGGTGTGGCTATTTCTCCCACTCCCACTGCCGGGGACCCCCTCTGTAGCATGGAAAATTGTAGCATTGGGGAATTGTAACTGTGGGAAACTGTAGCACACCCCGCCATTCTTCCGACATCGTTTCTGTAAGTGGGGACTCTGACTAACATATGGCTTGTAGATGAACGGCGTGTTTGTATAAGAATCCTGGGAAAACTAACTTTAAAAGATACAGACCCTGACCTTCAGGCACCCCAGCTCTGGGAGATTTGCTGACCTTCAACCATGGGTCCAGGATGACTAAACCAGGCTGATGCACACAGAACCATCACTTGCCTTACTGGAATGGACTCCGCTCGTCTGCACATAGAGAACTTCTCAACCCCCTCCTTGATCTCTTTGTTCTATTCCCCTTTCCTTCCTTATAAAAACCTCTGCCTCCACTGAGATGGGAGATGGGCTTTGAGACGTCAGCCCCCCATCTTTTAGATGCCATCTGAATAAACCACTTTCCTTTATATCAGCACCTGCCTCTTGAATATTGGCTTTTGGAGTGGCAGGCAGTGGACCTGCTTTCGGTGACATCACCACGCCACAGGTTAGGGGCTGCCCAGGAGGGCAAGTCAGCATTCACCGGTATTAACCTACAAGTAAAAGGCCTTTCAAAGTGAGAGACAACAAGCACTTAACTGAGATCAAGAAGAACAGCAGAGGCCCAAATCGTGATCCAATTAGGAGGCAAAGACAAGGGGTGTTTATGAGAAAGGGAAGGGAAACAGTTATCAGTGCAAGGCATCGCTGTTGGTGCAGATAACATAGTATCACTAATTCTAAACAGTGTTTTTAATCTTCAGTCCCGTAGTCATAATAACTGCTTTCTTGTTATCTTTGCAAACAGATCTTTGGGATACAATGTTGCCCTAGGCCCAGTCCAAATGTTATTTTGCCCTGTTTTTAACATTCCAAGGTTTGAGGTATCAGACACCCAAGGCAGCTCCTCTGGGGTAGCAGCTCCCATTCTGTTTTAAAGTGGCTCTTTTCCCAGTTATTGTTTACACCCGCTTGCAGGAGGGGCCACAGCTGCTGGCTGTGTGAGGAGCACCTGAAACCTAGTCCCCAAAGGCCCATCAGTGTCACACAGACACTTCAGGTACAGTGAGATGGGCATGGGCTTGTACCATTGTGTTTTGTATTGTCTTCATATCTAGAAATGGGAGTGGCGTTTCTAAGAGGCCTTTCACATCAGGCAAATGCAGTCCCAACCAAGGTGGTTTCTAGCATTTTTAACCCTCTCAGGTGCATCTTGTTATTTCAATGATTCCGTGGAAAGCAGCCTTCTCCTCTGCAATCAGATCTGAAACCTCCCGACCTCCCACCTCTGCCCCAGCGCTGCCAGGTGTGTTTCGACCCCAGGCCCCCGTGGCTGCCTCCTGCTCCCAGTGGTGTAGGCATGAGACCGTGAAGCCCCAGACCAGCTGGAGCTGTGGGCCTGGTAACCTTAACTCCCAGGGGACCTCCCCTCCCTCATGAGCAAAGTCAGAATAATGCCTCTGACGTCACAGGTTGTTGAGGGTGAATGCGCCTGGCCCATCATGTAGTTCTCTCTACCTGCCGGGGGCGGGGAGGCACGGAAATTGTGCATGGAGGGGAGGATTTGGAGCCAGTGCAGAGAGGCCGATGCCAGGGCAGCATGTGACCAGAGGGCATCTGTCCTCCAGGTCCTGCCGGACATCCCAGGAGCCCCCACCCTGCCCCCGCTCCATGCTGAGCTGGCAGGCAGGGAGGGGGTGAAGAGGGAGTTCTCACTGAGGCTGTCACCAGCACACAGAGATGCCTACAATGAGGGAGAGGCCAGCTTCCTTCATACCTTTTACTCAGCTGCAGGGAGAGAGGAGAAATTGCTGGCCTGTCAGAAATGTCACAGCCCAGGGCCCTTGGACAGCCTAGACAAAGACAGAGAGGTGCAGGCCCAGGGGAGCAAGAGGCACTGTTATGAATCACAGTTCTGGTGATCCCTTCTCCATGGGCTACAGCAGATGGGACTTTTCCAGAAGGGCTGCAAAAAGGAGCTGTAGGCCCTAAATGGCTTGAGGGTGGGGACAGAGGGGACCTTGGGACAAAGTACAGGTTTCATGCACAGGTGAGGTAGCAGTAGCCAAGGGCATGGGCTTCCCCGGGACAGAAGTAGGGACCGACGAAGCCTCACCTTACAAAGACCCTCACTGGCTGGAGATAAAACAGAAGCAGACCCTTGATACACCCACCGGTCCTTCCCTGTTGGGCTAGGAGCCACTTTCCTCCTCTCTTCCTTCTAAGTCACACAGCAGGGCTCGCATTCCCGCAAGGACCAGGCCATCTTCCTGAGGAAACGGTAGGGTAGAGTCCGATGTCCACAGTGGGCGCAAGCTGGGCACCAGGCCCCCGTTTGTCCCGGCCATCCGCCCCACTGTTTCTTCCTCACGGCCTCTTTTACCATCCGCCCCACTTTCCCATCTGCTGGGATCTTCATTCCACTTCTGAGGAAAGTCTCTGGAACTCGGGGCCTCCCCTCAGAACCCCAGGAAAGCGCAACAAGGCATTTGTGGTTTTCCAGAGCCTGGGTTTGTCAGGCTCATGATTTTCTGTGTGGAGACGGAACACACAGGTGGTCGGATTTCCCAGAGCACGTGTGCTGCTGGAGATGCTGTGTTTGGAGACCTGCTCACCCTTTTCTTCTAGAGTGTAGAACCATAACTTTGATATCGACTTGTACCCGATAACCTTGTAAATGCCGTGATTAATTCTAATAGCATTCTGGACAGTTTTCTGATGGCGGAGTTCAGTTTTCTGGGAGGGGCAGTTTCATCCTACTTGACCTCTTTTTTTTACTGTAGGACCTGTTCAGTAGGAGAGGCGGGAGCTGGTGTCCTGTGTTTTTCCTGCCACAGGGACAGTGTTCCGTGTTTTCCTGATGTCCTAGGGCTGTAGGTGCCTGTCACCAAGTGGGAGGCCCACGCCCCACCCATTTGGCCTCAGATTTTTTTTTCTATGAGTGGTGCTGGCTTGTAGTAAATGCTTTCTTAAAAACAGCAGTTGAGATGATTTATGGCTTTTCTCCTTTATTCTAGTAACATAGTGAATTACCAACCTTGAATTTCTTGAAAAAGACAACTTTGTTATAAATTAACCTTTTTCTGTAAACAATGAGATATGTGATCTGATTTCGTTTGCCAATATTTTGTGTGGGACTCTTGCATTCATGTTCATGAGATCGATTTGTAGATTTGTTTCTTGTAATTTCTCTGGTTGTTGGGTACCGAGGTTATGCTGCTCATGGAATTATTTGGGAAATGTTTCCTCTTTCTATTCTATGGACTAATTTATGCAAGTTTTATATTAATTCTTTCCTAAGTGTTGGGAAAAATTCCCTACTGAAGCCATTAAGGCCTAGAGCAGGAGATTTTAAGGCAGGGCCTATTTCTTTAATGGAGTCCATTTTTTCCTCGTTTCTAGCGTCAGTTTTGGAAATTTTTGCTTATCTAGGAATTCATCTATTTCCTCTATATTTTAAAATATGTAGCATAAAGTGTTTCTAAGTAATCACATTACACTTAAGTATCCACAGAAGGTGTGGTGGCCGTTCTCTTTTTATTTTCATAAAAAGTCTGTGCCTTTTTTCCTTTTCTCTTTGCTTTGTCAGGGTGTTCTTGGTCTTCCCAAGACTCATCTTTTGAAAACAATACTTTATTGTGTGGTTTTTATTGTATTAGCCTCTATCTTGCCTTTATTACTTGGTTCCTCCTGTTTCATTGGTGAATTTCTGCGGGTGCTGGCTCCAGACACACAGTCTGAGGCCCATGGCCAGCTAGGCCCACAGCAGCCTTCTTGGGTGACAGGGAAGACCAGCTGTGCTAGGTCCTGGGCCCTTTTCCTCCCATTGATGCCAAGCGTGTGTGGGGACAAGGCAGGGTACCGCTCAGGCCTCCACCTTCTTCCTCCAGGCTCTGCAAGCACTCATTGGCCATCGGACAAGCTTGCAAGGGTCCAGCACAAGCCAGACTCTGGAAGGAGAACAGCAAAGACTGCAGGGTTCACCCTCAGGGGGACCAGGCCCAGGTGGGGTGCTACACATCCACCCCCAGCAGAAGCACGAGGGAGCAGAACTTCCAGTCTGTCTGCACACCTGGCCCCTCACTGGTGAGTAGGAGTGGGGGCCCTTGGATGAGAGTGGAACCCCGGGAGGTATCGCGGGCCTTCTCCCCGGGCTCTGCCCTCCTGAATGGTCTCCGAAGCTCCAGGTGACCGGTTCTGAGTGGGAGGAGAGGTGGGTTCGGCCCGAGCAATCTGGAGGGTCACCCTCATGCTGCCTTGCCTGTTTGTGCCACTACATGCTTCTAAATCTAGCACCACTGCCTCATGTCGGTCCCTTTGGCACCAAAGGGAGACCATGGACAAGAGGACCACAATTCTATGTGGACCTGGGTAGAGAGCAGCCCTGGAGCCGCTGAACTAGGAGCCACCTGGCTCTGGGGCCAGTTATGAGACAGCCTGGTCTCAGGCCATCCTCCAGCTGCCAGGGGTCACTTCCCCAGCAATGGAAGACCGTGGGTCTGGGACATGTTCTCCAGGATTCACATGAAAGGGGGGATCCACGTAACAGATGTGTGACTCTAGCTGCTATCATCAGCACTGGCCCTGGCAGTTTATGTGTTTTTCCTGGTGGTGACAGGAGCCGGCCGACACTGTGTACAGGGGAGGGTCTGGAGAACAGATGGCATTTGCAGTTTAGCCTTGAGCCTGGGGTCTACCTGGGCATGTGAGAAACCTCTGTCTCTCCGCGCCTAGTGCCCCATCCCACATCTGTGTTGGCTCAGAGGCTGGCAGGCTCATGCCTTCATTATACCTGGGCTTTCCCAGGCCCAGCAGGCTATTTCCTGGTGTGGACAGAGCAGGAACACAGCAGGGACCTCTGAGAGGACAGACTGCACCAGTCACTTACACGGTTTATGTCACTTATGGATGCGTCAGCTCAGGCTACCATAAACCCACTACAGGCAGGGGCTTAACCTACAACAGCTTATTCCTCATAGTTCCGGAGGCTGGAAGGTCTAAGACACCACGTGCGGCTCTAATGTAGCTATAAGCGGGCCAATGAGGCAGCCACAGGGCCAACATTCCCTGCCCCGACTGCCCCGGCTTCACTTGTGGTTCATAGACTCCTTTTCAGGGTGTTCACTCAAGGATTTTCTTTCTTTTGTGTGACATTTTTAACTATTATAAATCTATAAAATTATACTTCTCCCTTGCACTCCATTCTGATTCTTCAGAAATGTCTTCTCTCTCTCATCTTCACTCACTGCCTGGGTTTCTGATGAGCAAACACAGTCGTACAGAGGGCCCTGTTGCCCCAGCTCTTGTTCCATTGAAGGCACCTGCTGGGTGGGGGAGGAGAGTCAGAGTTGAACGTCATCAGCACCAGGTGCATCCAAAGCCATGGGCTTGAGGCCGAGCCCAGAGAAGTCCTCTGGTGAGGGAGAGGAGGCTGGGTCTGAGAAAGAGCAGGAATTGAGGCATTACATGGCAGGCTCTGCTCATGTCTCCAAACTCCTAAAAACCAACATGGGCAATCAGGGAGTGATATCAAGACCCATGGACAACCTCCTCCAGGACTGGCCACTCCACCCGAGCATACCACAGCCAACAAGGGGTCAGTGCATGCCCAGGTCAGTGGGAAGTCAAAGGGGCCCAGGATGGCCCTGGGCAGTGCACCTTGAATCACCAACACCACTCACCCCAAAAGGAGAGGACCACCAGGAGTGGAGCAGGGTATTGGGCTGGATAGAGGAAGGCACAGGTCAGAGGGGTCACGAAGACAGCCGGGACAGAGTGAGAACAATGCCACACAGCTGGGCTAAGGACAGTGCTCTGCAAACAAGGCTGTGGAATGTCCCTGAGGACATTTGTGGAGAGCAGGGCTGAGTTCCATGAGGAGGACCGTTGGAGTCTAGTAAGAACCCAGAGAAACTCAGCTTGGAGGACACTACTTTCCCTACCGTGTCCCAGGTGCTAAATCCATCAGAGTGCACAGAAGGGCACACCACACATATAGATGCATCGGATGCACACACACCACACATGTGTGCCTGCCATGCACACACATACATCACACATGCACATCACACAGTCATCACACACACCTGTACACATGTGTACCAGAGAAGACACACATACATAGCACACAGAGATACACATTCAAGCACCCTCATACACACATGCACACACAGACACATCACATCCAAATACACACCACACTCACATAAATGCACACATCATACACAGGCAGACACACACTGGACACCATAAATACACACTCAGAGACATACAAACACAGGCAGGCAGACACACGATACACACATCTGGCACACACTCACAATCACCTTTCTCTGCTTCTGAGACTCACGACTTTCTCACAGACCTTTACATTTTTTTCTGTTTCTGTTTAATTCTCCTCATTCTGATCATTTTCATTTCCTTTTTCCTTGCTTTCTATGGTGTCCATTCTTCTTAGATTGTTTTAAATCTAGTCTCCATTTCTGAAATTGCCTTTCTTTTGTTTTTCACAGTGTTTCCTGATTTCTTTAGTTATTTCATGTGTCCCTGTTTTCTGGCCATATGGCTGCGAGCGTTTCCATTTCTGACTTGCACTCTTGTCTCAAAGTTTAAATGTTGCCTTAATTTTTAAAATTCATGTTGAAATATTAGGATACAATTTTCATCTGCTTTTCAGTCATATTTTCTGATATGTTTTTGTTGTCTGTTGGAAAATGATTAAATTCTTTTTTGTTGTAACAACTTTTATGGGGGAGGTTGCGGTCTCAGAGTGTGTGTGTCCCAAACAGCACAAGAGACATTCTGACAAACTATCACACTCTAAAGATAGGGGGATGATCCTTTGGACATTCAAACAAAAAGAGCCCAAATTTGTTTACAAAGGAAAGAACATGAGATTAGCATTAAATGTCTCAATAGCAACTCTTTGCTAGAAAACAATGAAGCAACATTTAAAAAATACTCTGGGGAAGAAAATGTGAGCCAAGAAGGCTGAGTCCAGCCAAGCAGCTCTGCAAGAATAAAGGCAGAAGAAGCCATAAATTTGCAAGCTCTCAGGGAGTACCGTCCCCACCAGCCCTTCCTGAGGAATTTACTAGAGAACCAACTTCCAACAACCACAAAACAACTGGAGAAGCTTCAGTATCGGCTCTGAGGGCGGGCCTGGGACGCATGCGCTTGCAGAGCTCAGATGAGGGGTCCAGACAAGGGTGACTAGAGAGGATGCACATGTTCTGTGTAGAAATACAGAAATGGTGCGGCTAACATGAATAAAATAAGCTTTGTAATTGCCACACAGTGTCCCCTCACTGCACTGACTAATGTGTGCAGGGCTTGGGAGAGGAGGAAGAGATCCCTTGGCCACAGGGCCCGCTCTCAGGGACTCACCTCCCTGGACCCTCTGAGCAAGGCCTCTGCGCCCACCTGCACCACGGACCCTCATCTCTAACTGCACCTGGATGGCACCAAGCGCTCCGCACGAGCGTATGTCCGCTGTATGTCAGTCATCCTGTGGCTGCCTCAATGTCAACTCCTTACATAAGATTATGTCATGTTTGTCTTTTAGTGAACTACTACCATGAACTTGTCCAGGCAGGACCACACACTTTCAGGGTTCCTTCCTCTGAACCCCCTTATCAATAAATCAGAGGTGTCGAGATTCATCACCCAGATGGTCCTCTATTTGGAGCAGTGCCGTCCAACAGAATGCAATGTGAGCACATGAGCAAATGTAGACTTCCTGGGAGTCACATGAAAACACCCAAAAGAAATAGAGGACAGTAACTTTATTATGTTGTTTAACCCCCAATGCTATTACTTCAGCATGTAACCCAAATTTAAAGTTGTTTTGCATTCTTTCCCGATCTGGGTCTCACACGTGTGGTATAGCTCTCTGTGGGGAGGGGGCGGGTTTCCTGTCAGTGGCCACCGTTGAGGACACTCAGGCCTTGACTCGTCCCTTCACCTTCAGATGCTGCCAAGCCCACCACAGAGGGGCTAAGTCAGCTTTGAATCTAAGCTTGGTTTATGTGGCCCAGTAGGAGGGTTGGGGAGCCAGTGTAAGCCCTGCCCAGTCCCATGGGGCCCCAGGCTGGGGCATGTGTGGGATCTAGTGTAGGGGACACATAGTCAGGAAGGGTAAGGGTCCCAGAGGACCTGCCTTGCCCTCCATGCCCCATGCATAGACTGTGAGCCCTGCAAAGGCAGCTGGCACCCAGCTCTGAGTCAGCACCCAGGGATGTGCGCACCCCATCTGCTGAGGCCCTACAGGAGCTGTCCTGGGCTCAGGGCACCCCTGCCCCTGCCCCTGCCCCTCTTGAATATTCCTCACACCCAGGGCCACAGACCATCCTTCCAGAGGGTCCCCACATACCCACCTAGGATGTGCAAGATGCTTTCCTTTTGGCCCAGGGCCTGTGTTTCCTGAAAAGAAGAACTTGTGTCCAATGAGGCGTCTCAGCTCCCCAAATGTCTCCCTGGGATGGAGCCTTAGATGTGCCCCGGCCTTTGTTCCTGAGAACCAGCAGTGCCCTCTGACCCTGGCCTGTAGTTGGAGAGGAGGCAACGAGGGGGAGATGACAAGTAGAGGGAATGTCCTCGAGGACAGAGTAGGCACCGAGAGTGGGGCAAAGCCTCAGTGGGTGGGCCCTGATCCCTGGATAACGGTGGAACTGGTCCTGGCTTCTCCGAACTGCAGCGTGGTCACGAGAGGCCATCACCAGAGCCCTCGTGGCCCACTGCAGATTTGAGCACTGGCAGGAGCGTTCTGCAGCCCCGTGTCCTCGCCCGGGACCTGACCCTGGTTTCAAACCCCTGACTTTGAGGAGCAGCTGTTTTCTGCACATATCTTTATGCCTGAGAAAGCTCTCCCAGCCACCTCCTGGCTGTGTTGCTCCAGAAGCCACTCCATCTCTCTGGGCCTCCAGTGTCACCAGCAAAGCAAAGTGTCTGACCAAGACAGACCCCTGGTTTATCCCTGTTCAGCACTCTTTGGCTCCTGTTGAGTTGGACAGGGTCTCTCAACTCTGCCCCTTGGGCCTAAACTGCTATGTTTGGGAAGAGTGTGTTCCTGTGATGACCATAGGGTCATAAATTAAATTTCTGGATAGGACCTGGGGCCCTCCTCACAAGGCAGGAAGCATGATGAAGAGCATGTTCAAGGTCACGGAACTCAGTGAGCCTAGGATTTCAGGGCCAGGTCCATGCTGTCCTGGCTGCATGACCACAAGCACACCACTTATCTCCCCAGGCCCCATGACCACATCTGCAAGATGATTATAATGCAGGCCCAGGGGCTGGGGACCTGGAGACAGCAGGAGCTCAGAGCTGGTGCTGGCCCGGGGTCGGTGCTCAAGAAATGGTTGCCTTTTCCCCCAAAAGACAGCTGCCCAGGTATGTTATGTGAGCTCCAAGGCTCATAGAGCTGGTCGATATTGAGACCCAAGCCTGTGCCTCACCCGCAATCCTGACTCTGTGTCCCCACCCAGCCTCAGCCCGTGTCACTTAGCTGCTCCTCCATTTCCCTGCTACTCTGTGGGCCGCTGACCACACCTGGCTTCCCCTGGCCAGTGCCCATGCTGGTCTGCAGAACTGAGGTCACTAGAGAACTGAGGCTGTGGGTGTCCTTGAAGCTGATTGGGGTGCAAACCCCACGTGGGCTGGTCACCTGCCTTTGGTGGCCTGAAATGCAAAGCACTGGGTTGACAGGTAGCTATAGGGGCAGCCAGCAAACCCAACATAAGGAGGACACAGCCCAAAGTGGACTCAGAGAAGCCCCAGGGACCCCTTACTTCACGCTGACACTGAGGACCTAACTCAGAAGACCTGCATTTTCTATGGGGCTGAGGGCCGTTGGACTTGAAAGGCCCTCCTGTGGCGTGAGATTCAAAGAAGAGGTTTTAAAACCATGTAATTGAATGCAGAAGTTCATTTCATTAAAACAATTTGTAGGACATAGCAGAGAATCCTTGCAGCTCTAAGATTACAAAACCCACATGGAAACAAAAGGGACATGCGTCAGGTTGGGTACACACAGTGAGGAGGGCGCTCAGACATGTGCTCCCAGCCTGTTCTGTATGCATCCATGTTTACCGTCCAAAACAGCGCAGCTCAGAACAAAAACTGGCACTCATTAGACGAGGCAGCCTCTGCCAGCTGTGGTTATTTCCAGACCCACACTGCCCGAGGGGAGAACTAGGGGAATGGCCCCCCTTTCCACGCCCCCCACCCTGAGGAGCCACCTTTTGTTGAACTACAAAGGGAAAATAAACGAGGCCATGCTTGATTTAAAGCTGAGTCTGTTGTGTCTCGAGCTGGATTGATCTCCAGCCAGCCAGATGTGGGGCCAGACTCTGCCCTGAGAGCCCCAGCGTGGCTGGGTGTGTTTCTGGCAGGGAGATGCCGGTTTGGGGCCACATTGTCTCAATGAACAATTTATTCCCTGCCGCAGTCTTGGAGACTAACGTTTTCACAGGTGGCCTGGGGGTGGGCAATCGGTGACAGGTGCCCCATCCAGCATTTTTCACTTTGCAGTCTGGGCAGGAGATGGGGAGACGCGACAGAGTGAGGCTGCGGCGTCCGCTCCCTGCTATCTGGCAGCGCTGGGCTCCGCAGCTCGTGCACCCGTAGAGCAAAGAGGAGCCTTGTGCTCAGCTGACAGACAGGTGAGGTGCCCTTTGCCAGGCCTCTCGTATCTGAGGGCCACGTCCCCAGGTGAGGTCCAGCCTCAACTGTCAGCCATCCAGGCCCCACCTGGGACCACTTCCTGGGCCCTAATCTCCTCGGGGAATCTTGGTGGTGGAGTAAATCAGTGCTGTCATGACCTCACTGCCAACATCACATTGTGTGTCAGGTTGAAGGGAGGGTAGATGCCTCCCACTTTTGGAGGCTGATGAGGGACCAAAGAGCCCTTTGCAGTCACACTCTGGCTGAGTGACATCTGATGTAGCTGTTGGGGGTGGGGGTCTACATTAGGACCTATGGATCCTCCCTTTCAGCTTCAGCAGAACCAGAGAATATAGACCCCACATCTGTGCCCAGAGACCTGTTCCAGAGCACGTTTTCTGATAGTCTGAGCTCATGTTACAGCTTTGCAAGTGACCCTTTGAATCTATTACCATGGGGCCAGGTATTTATGCGAAGCCGTACAAGGACAGAGTCTGTAGGTTCACAGGTCCTGGGAGGGCCTTGTAATGCGCTTGCTAAGGTTAGGTAAAACCTGCAAAGGAAAGATTCTGTCAGTCAAGGCCACTGCCTCTCAGTGAGTGCCCCAGGCCCAGTTCGAGAAGACCCAGCCTGGCTGAGTTGACGGCTCTTGGGGACCTGCTGTTTCAGCTGTCTGAACTCCCATGGAGCTCAACGCAGTTTTTCTGCAGCAATGTCCTTGTTGCGGGGCTCAGTGCTGTGGAACGTGGGGTCTGGGATCTCAGCAGCTGAGCCACAGACACTCTCCAGCAGGTCCCAGGGGGACCAGGGCACACGGCCATTGGCCCAGCAACCTCAACCCACCTGTCTTCTCTTTTTCATTCAAGGTGGTGAAGAGGTTGACAGACTCCCTGACAGCTCACAGGTAAGCCTCTCCTGGAACCAACCGCTGAGTGCTTCCCTGGAACCAGTCCCCAGCACAGGCCTCTCCCAGCCTGTTCTCCCCTTTATTGTGTTTTTCCCACCACAAAGGAGACAGACAGGAATTTATCCATCCTGAAAGGCAGCTTGAAATAGAGGCCTAGGCGTGTTGCCAACCTACCATGGAGGAGCCATGTGCTGGAGCCACCACGAGAGGGTCATGCAGATGCCGCAGCCAACCCCAGGGCCCAGGCTCCACCTGTCCCTTTAGGCAGAGAAGCTTTGTTTCATTTCACCCACAGATTGGGCTTCTGGATGAGACTTCTTTTGAAGGAAATTTTAGTGGATTTAAAAAAGTATGAAAACTGCTGGTAAAGGGGTAAAGTGCTGAGTTCTTTGTGTGTGTGTTTTAAAGGATTTTATTTACTTATTTTTAGACAGAGGAAGAATGGGAAAAAAGAGAGGGAGAGAAACATCAGTGTGTGGTTGCCTGTCATGCACCCTATACTGGGGACCTGGCCCGCAACCCAGGCAGGGGCCCTGACTAGGAATCAAACCAGGGACCCTTTGGTTCGTAGGCCAGCATTCAATCCACTGAGCCACACCAGCCAGGGTGAGTGCTGAGTTCTTTACCAGGGAAAATCTGGTTTCTGATCCCAGACCTCACTTGTGACTGATCCACATTGAACAATTGACGTTCCCTCAACCCCAGGCTCCTGTCTGAGGTGTCATGATGCCTCTGGGGGCTGTTGAGAGCTTTCGTAAGGATCTTGGGAGGCCAGTCACGCATGTCCGCCTTCGCTGCACGTGTTGTCTGCCCAAGTATCTGTGCCCTGGGCACATGGCGGCTCACAATGCTTGCTTTGGTGAGTTCCAGCCTGTGTCCGGGCACCACACAGGTGGAATGAAGGTGGTACCTGAGAACCAGCTGCTATGTCAGCCACACTACCTAGGTGTACCCTCTATACTCCAGGAACCCAGATTCAGAGGAGGCTAAACTTGACAAGAAGGAGAAAAAACTTCTCTTTCAGAGATGAATCAAACAGCCCAGAGACTCTGCTTGGAACAGCTGTTGATTCATCCTGCGGCCAACCAACTCAGGAATCCAGTCCCAGCTCAGGCTCTTTCTGGCCGGCAGCCTCAGATGGGTTATTTCATCTCAAAAGCCACATTTTCCTGTGCTGTAATATGTTTAATATGTTATACATCCTTCCGCCCCCACATTTCTCACACTCACCAGACTAAGGTTTCCTTGGGATGGGAGAAGGGAAGGAAGGAAGCTGGAGGAGACACAGAAGGAGCTGAACTTGGCTTGGGTCTAGCCGTCACCCCACATCGAGCCAAATCTAAGAAACCACGTGGGTTCACGGACCTGAGAGGAGATCAGCCCATCATCGCCTCCCGGTGGAGTTTGGGAAGCCAGATTTTCCTCCCAGTCCCCACCCTGCACCTATGCTGCAGGGGGCAGGGATGGGCCTGCCACCATCTGACATGGCCTCTCAGAGCAGCCAGCGAGTGTGCAGCAGGAGGCAAGACTGCATAAATCTCGGTGTCGGCCCCATCCCCACCCCAACTCCACTGTGTACCTAGGAGTCCAAACCGAGGAGTGTAGCCTGGATGGAACCAAGATGACAGCTGAACAGCCCCGCCTGAGCCGGACATGGTGGGACAGCAAGAATGTGGAGTTAAACAGTGCATAACAAACATCCTTAGGGAAACTGGGACCAGCAAGTTAGCAGGCCAGGCACCTGCTAAAAGAGCAAAGCACCAGTGACACTGAGTCCCTCCTCAAAGGCCTCTGTCCGTTGGCAAGGACAGAAGGATGCTCAGAGCTGCCATGGGGAAGCCACAGCCCCGAGGCAGAAGTAGCTTTGCTATGGGGACATCTGCCCGCCTGCACTTGAACACCAGGCTCTCGACCTGATAAAAAATGTGACGATGGCTTTGACAGAGCCCAGATGAGACATCACAGCAAGGAAGGGGAGGAGTGCAGACGTCTCTGAGTAGGTGTGAGTAGACCTACACAGTCGGTGGCTGTGAAAAGGAGGGCAACCAGGACGTGGGGTCCCAGGTTGAATGCAGTGGCAACACAAGCACTAGGAGGGAGCGATGCGAGCAAAGCTTCCAGGTGCTTTGTACATTCCAGAGGGGACCCAGGTGTTAAGAATCTGGGAAGCACATCACACATGAGAGCAGCCACGTCAACAGAAACGAGTGTAATTTCCAAGTTAACGGAATGACAAGAAAAAGGCATCAAATAACACCAGAGACAAGGAAGGAGGTATAACACGGAGGGAACAGTTATGAAGAGAATGAGTCACCATTGGGAATAAGATACCCAGTAGCTGAAAAACAGAACTCAGAAGTGATAATGACATCTGGAGCCCCAGTGGCCGGATGAGTCCAACCAAGTGCAGGTGCTTGAAAGAGGGCCAAGAACGAAGGTGGCACTAAGGACAAAAGGGGACATCCACACCCAACAGGTCCCAGAGGAGAGAAACAAAGTAGTAAAAACAGAAACATAAAAAGATTTACGAAAAGAGAAACAAGGCTGTGTGGATGGCAGGGTGCGCTGAGGTCGAAGAGCACAGGGAATACAACACTGTCACCTATAACCATTGTCCTGAAAATCAAGAGCATAAGACCCAGGAGAAAAGTCCAGAGATGCTCAAGGGCAGGGACCCCACAAACAGCAGGATGGGTGTCAGCTGCACCTATCAGCTGAGAACAATGGAGCTAGGTACCAAGTACACGGGGGCCTCAGATCTTACCTGAGCCGCAGTGGAAGGAGGACACAAGGGTGGAATGGCCTGGGGAGCTCAGCACAGACAGCCTCTGTCAGGAGAGCATGAGGGTGACATGAGGGACACCAGAAGGTGGCACCAATGGTGGCCAGTGCAGGTTGTCGAGGGGAAAGAGCCCAACTGTGATCCCGACCAGTCCAGAGCAACAGAAGAATAAAGATGAATGTGCAACTTCCAAACCATTCAAACCAGCTCAAGAAAACCTGGTCTTCACAGTAGAACACAAAAAAGGAAGAAGGAAAAGGAGGAGGAGGAGGAGGAGGAGGAGGAGGAGGAGGAGAAGGAGAAGGGGAGGAAGAGGAAGAGGAAGAGGAGGAAGAGGAAGAGGAGGAAGAGGAAGAGGAAGAGGAAGAAGAAGAAGAAGAAGAAGAAGAAGAAGAAGAAGAAGAAGAAGAAGAAGAAGAAGAAGAAGAAGGAGAAGAAGAAGAAGAAAAGAGAAAGCCACAGAGACAAAGTGTGTGCAGCTGAGCAGACGGAACCCTGGAACTGAGGGGACGACGGCGAGCCTTCCGGTTCAGACGCTTCTGCTCTAAGAGGAGGCAAAGAGCGGCGCCCGCACTCCTGCCCTGCTTGGAGCTCCCGGTCAACTCAAGACAAGGAAAAAGCAAGGTTGGCTGAGAATCGCTCTCTTAGATTTGAACTTCTTAGTGTTGTTTCATGTTTCAAAAAACCTGGAGCCTCCTGGAGAACAGCGTCTGGCAACTAACTGCCCGCAGACTCGGTGTTCTGTGCACTGCGTGCTGTGTGTCCCCACAGCCACCACTGCTAGTCACATGACCTTTTCCAACCCTGTCACTCACCAGCAAAATGTAGATAATAACAGGAAAGCCTCAGATTGAGTTTATGCATATGACAAATGGGGCACCCGTAAGAATAACATGATCCATGAGGTGGGCGGCTGGCCTCACGCCCATCATGCTCATCCTCGGAGCATTTCAAGAAATACTTTCTGAAATGCTCCCTGTAACCCATGAAGCCATTACCCCATCATTTGGGTTAGGCGCTTGGACTGAGCCAAGGGAATGGACTCACCCAACCACTGCAGGTCAGACAAGGCCAGGCCAGCTCAGAATGTTGGGGCCTTTGGGATATGAGCGGGTCCCCAGGACCCTGGTTTGTCATTGAGGGTTCAGGCTTTGTGCTTGGGAGCACCCCACTTGTTAAGTGTCTCGATGACTGGAGGGTTTACGCTGTGCAGACAAGCTGTCAACTCCAGTTTCTTACAAAAATAAGATGAAGGTTCTGCTTGGTAGATACACACAATTTAAGACCAAAGCTTTGATCTGACAGTTCCCCATTTGCTGGCTGAAAATTCAGCTCCCAGTAATTATACTTACTTCTTGTGCTAAGTAAACATTGAGCCATTCATTTTGCAATAGGAGACACTGGAAAGCATGCAAAGGCCTAACTTCAGGTTGACTTCGGAAAGAGAAGAGGACCTTAGCCATTGTCCACACAGCACCGCTTCCTGCCAGAAGTGCTGTCTTTGTAACCGGGACGCAAGGGTACAGGGTTTCGCCATCTGTCTGTCCAGCCTAAGAAATGGCCCTACTTCCCTTTTATTCCAAACATTAAGCTGAGTGAAAAGCAGCTGGAACAGTTGCCAACTGTTCTTCAAAGAGAAGTAAAAGAAGTCACGTGTCTCAGCAGAAGACGTGATAACTCTGTGATAGGCCGGTGGGTGCGCCAGGAGCTGGCTTTCCTGCCAGGTCCTGAGACTCCCACTGTCCTGACACAAAAGGTGCCAAAGCTTCCCAAACCCTGGTGCCAGCAGCCAGCTTTTCTGTCTGGAGTGCCCAGGAAGGAGTTAATAGTTGATGATGTTGTACTATCTTATTATCACCATTAGTTCTCTGATTTACTCCAAGAAGTGAATAGCAAGGCTGCAGTTCACCCTCAGAGCCAAGTCCAAAGCAGCTGGTGTTATAGGCAGGGGATGGGGGGTGCTGAAAGTAGGGTGAGGGCCGCTGGCCACGTGGCCACCGTGTTCTCTGCACAGGCCCCTCTGTTTCTTTGAGAAGGAATGCAGCATGTGGCTGAACAGTGGACCCCAGGGTAGCAGCCAACCTCCCTCTGAGCACAGGTACAGAACACAAACACAATGGTAAGTGGGCGCTGAGACCCAAGTACGGAGAATGACTCAAAGGAAGACTGAGCGAGTTTTGCCAAGTGTATGCAAAGAGAAGTAAATTGAGGCCAAACAGCCGATTCTCCCTGGACGATGGCCTCCTCACCAAGTGCTACCTGCCTTGCCCTGAGGTGAGGACCTGCTGGCCAGGTCCATCTCAGAAACAAGGGCCATGCAGGGTGGGCCAGTCCCTAGCAGAGAGCCCACCTGTGATGCAGAGAGTCTGGGCCCGGCATTCCTTACCTTAGACAACGGCTGCTTCATGCTCCTCAACGTCAACGCCCCTCCCTCGGACGGAGGGCCCCAGAGCAACAGACCCACAATAGTTTGCAGTCAGTCCCCCACTGAGTCACTGAGCAGGTGCTCCCATCTCCCTTGGCATTGTTCCATGAAGGCTTCTGCTCTCAGGGTCGCTGATGGGGGGGTTACTCAATTTGGGGTCTTCTGGTGCCCAGAGGCAGGAGAAGGACTCTTCCTAGAACTGTCCAAAAGGAAAAAAAATGTTTAAAGAAATAGCTGACAGATTTGGCCCCTTAATCGAGTTTGAGGCTGTCCCTGCTAGTGGGACCCCAATGCCACTCAGATATCAGTCATTTATCTTCAAGTAGGGAAGTGTGACTGGGTTGCTTGAGACTTAAAGTATGACAGGAGAGACAGGGTGGCGGGCTGGGTGCAGTGGAGTCAGCGGCAACCAGGCCCTGAGCCGTTGGAGGATAGAGCTGCCAGTCTGGTGCAGGAGGGACACTGAGACTCTGCCTGGGGAGCTGACCGGTAGGAAAAACATAGACACCAGCATCAGAAGAAAGACAGTGGCTTCTGATGGAGGGAGAAGCCGTGGTGTGCTGACCATCGACACCCCAACCCAAGCCCACAGCCACCTTACAAGGCAGGCCGGTGGTTTCTCAGCCCTTCCCACCTGCCTGCAGTCGTGCACAGGACTGATGGAGTGTAAGTCTCACCGGTGTGTGTCCAGGCAAAACCGGAGAGGGCACAGTGGCCATGGGCCAACACTCCTCTTCAGACAATGGGAAGCTCACACCAGACCACATGTACATATGTGAGATTGTGTGTGCGATCACAGGCATTTGACTGTGTGCCTATGGTTGTGTGCATACAGTTGTCTGTGTGCCCTGAGCCTGCCCAGGGACATGCAGACCAAGTCCTGCCATCTGTCCATCCTGTTGGAGTCTCTCTGGCACAGTCACTCCTGTCCGCACGAGGAAAGCTGACCTAAACACTCAGGGCGTGGGTGCTTGGTTTCCTGAGAATAGGGTCACTTGGACTTAGGTCCTCTTAACCGACACAAGGGCCATGAAATGCAGAGCACCGTCCAAACCGGGCAGAGCCTGTCCCTCCAGCCACATCGCCCCCACATACCCTGTCCCACAGTGAGCAGTGCCCCTCATGCACAGGCTGGAGCTCCTCTTGCAGATGCACCCACCACTCGAGTGACAGGTAACAACAACTGGTAAGTAAATGAGGGAAAAAGAGTCCTCACCCATTCCCCACATAGCTTCAGGTTCAGCAAAAGCGTGGCTGGGGTGGCAGTGCAGAGAGAATCATGTTTATGTTTTCTGCTAAGTCTGAAGGTGTGCTCTGGCTCCGGCCACCTGGTCAGGGCAGGGGAGCCCCAGCATCCTCTAAGCCAGACACACAGCTACGTGCTTCTGAAAACTTACATGAAGTCAGAGCAAATACTTCCTCCACAGAAACTTTCCATGGAGCCACCTGGGGTCACAGAGCCTGGAGTGAGTGAGGGGGCTAGCTGGCAGGTGGAAGCCTGTCCGAGTAGGTATGTGGGATGGACTTGTCAGTTAAAGGTGGCCTGTCCCCATTGTGTCAGTGGACAGGGCCCTCTGCTTCTCGAAAATACCAGCCGCCCATAGGTCTCAAGACCTGCTGGATATAACTGCTCTTCCCTGTGAACAAAGCAGACAGATCACCCTGACTGGAAGGCTGGTGTGTCCCAGGAAACAGCGTGGCCTTTGCTGGAGGAGACGGCATGTCTGGGACTGGTCTTACATTTCACATCCCTGCTTAGTGGCTCTGGGCAACTTGGAGCAAATAGTTGATCCACTAGGAGTCTGAGTTCCTCTCTTGTCAATAAAGTTATGATCACACATCTTTACAGAGTTGCTGTGGACTCAAGACGAGCCACTCTGGGAGCTCCAGTCTCCTCTACGCCAGCCCAGAGGGAGCTGAGTGGGTCACACATGCCCAAGTTCCAAGCCAAAGGGAAGAGCAGTAGTGTGCTGGCATGCCCACAGCAAGGAAGCTGACAAAACAGGGCATACACGTGACCCTTATTTTCTGAAAAACTCAAAGAGAAAAAAACAAAACAAACTTATGTTGGAGCAATTGCTACCCTAAACCCAGGTGGTTGAAAGATAGGCTCCCTCTTTTTAATACCTCAAGAAGACTAAACAAAATCATTAGGAGAAACATAAACTTTTCTAGGATAACCTGGTGACATATTTTGTTGTTTTGAGCAATTTCACCTGGTATGGCATTTTGCAAGTCTACCAAGTACATGGTATTGGGAGAAATATTTATACTGGTATCTTTCCCAAATGAGTGCAAAAAAAGGGCAGTGGGGGGGGGGCGGTAAAACTCTGTACCTCAAACAAAGAGCAGAAAGTCAGTCAGGACATGAATTCATAGCTATATTTCTCAAACTTCTGTTTAACACTTTTTCTTTTTCCAGGTAAACCATTAACTTAAGAAAATAAAACAAGGTGTGCAATGTATTTCTGGGAACATAAAAGAAAACTCAAGACATAGGGAAAGGAAGATCTTTAACCATAAATGATATTTAGATCATAGAGAAAGAAAGTTTCCAGTCATAAATAACAAGTCACATGATAAGAAAGCAGGTTGCAGTCATAAATGATAATAGAGAAAGAAAGGTATCAATTAATAAATGCTAACTCATGTGATCAAGTTTTCCAGTCATAAATGATAACTCAGGTGATAAAAATAAGTTTTCCTGTCATAGTAAAAATTCTGGTGATAATAAAGGTTCCTGTGATGGAGGGGAGGGCCAGTGGCCCTGGCCTGCTGCTTCAGGGAGGGGCTCAGCAGTGGCCACCAGGCCCGATGCTTTTCTGGGGGCCACGCCTCCTGCCAGCCTGACACGATTCTGCCAGTAGCGTGACGCCGATTCCTGTATGGCTCTTGGATGCTGCTGTGAACAGTGCCACCCTTTCTTTACCCTGGAAAGCTGGCGAGCACTACGGGGGGCGGGGGGGGGTTGGGGGGGGGCCGGAACAAAACTGGAAGAAAGCGGAGGAGGTGCTAGAAAAGGAGGAAGAGGAATGTGTGGTGGGAAAAGTTCTCAGCCGTGGGAGCCAGAAGAGAACCCAGATTGTGCCCACTTCATTTTCAAGTTTCTACAATCACAGAAAACAGCCCACAGGGGAGAAACATCAGGGGGAGGCAAGCACGACGCTGACTCTGACTCTGAAGAAAAGGGAGAGGAGAGCAAACCCATGACGAAAGGAGAGTCAGAAAAGCAATGAGGCTTTGCCTGGGGTTTGGAGCTGGAGTGAATTATTGGAACTACAGACTCTGGTGGAGAACTCTTGTTCCTAATGAATTGGGAAAACTCTGACGAGGCTGACCTGGTCCCTGCCAAAAAAGCCAAGGTCAGGTGCTGCCAGGTTGTCACATTCTTCTATGAGGAAAGGCTGATGTGGCATTCCTACTGCTTGGAGGATGATGGCAGAAGAGATGACAAGAGTCACATTTGACTCTGGGATTCAAGTAAGGAGGGAAATGAGTTCTATTTGTCATGCCACTATGAAGGTGGCTTGAGAAGATGTTCTTTGAAGAGTCAGTCTAGTTTCTGGGCCCTCCAGCAGGTCAAAGACTGTGTAGGGGAAGGAGGCTATGGGTTTCAAAACAACTCATTCTGTACTTTGCTGAGAAAAGCAAAGGGCCTTCTATGAAGGACAAAGCCTGCAGAATGGGGGTGTGGGAGAGCAAAAAGGTATTGTAGATCTTCAAATAGCATTCCTGCAGCACACAGCCTTCTTCCTCCTATGTGTTAACTCTGCATTTTCACAGCTTAGAGCATGTGTGCCGTTTTTTGGCTTACTGTGTATTATTTGGGGGTGAAAGGGATGGGGTGGGAAGGAAGGGCAATGGGTAAGATTGTTTTTGTTAAAATTTGGGGCCTGACTGGGGAAATGAAAAACAAGTACGTTAAGGATGATTCGGTTCTGTGTCCAGAATATTTTATCTTTCCCAGAATATGTCGTTGGCAATCTAAACGGACTGTGAGAAGCTGTTTAAAAGCTGCGAATGCCTGAAACTTGCAAGCCAAGGTGTTCCCTGCCTGAGCTGAATGCTGTCGGTAAAAAGGACTAAGCTAGTTGACCAGTTACCAAAGCTGCCCTCTGGGGGTGGAAACTGGTTGAGGAGGGAACTTCTTTTATTGGAGCATATATGTAGGCAGATCATTCTGTCTTAGAGGTACTAATTCTTGAAACTAGCAAGAAGACCCTTTCTTTCCAGTTACGAAGTTATAAATATCAGCTTATTCATCCAAACCACTGGTTGAGGTATGTGGGGAGGGTAAGAGGGTGGCATAGGAGGTGTGAAAGTAAACAAAAAGGCCCAGGCTCTTAGGGTAGAAAACTCTTGGACCCTCTCTGGTTACTGAACATTGAACCCTAGCACTATGGGTGGCAAGGAGCAGTCATTGACAACACAGGCTCATCAAATCACTTCAGGAGTTGAAATATTCCAAAAGCCCTGGTCTCAGGAGAAGATTAAACTTTCATACTGCGGCAGCAGTTCACTTAAAAACACAAAACAAAAAAATTCTTTTTTAATCCTAAGAATTATTTAATACCCAAAATGCTGTTTTAAATCATGAGATCCATCAGACTTGACGTCATCTGGACCTGCACCTAGAACCTCATTGTAAAATCTTTTTAGACCTGTGTTAGGTTTTTGTGAAACCTTTGTTTAAATGTAAACTTCATACCACACTGTCAGTTTTTGTCTTAATAAAACTATATAGATTTATTTTATTTTCTTTTTTAAATTATATTTTATTGATTATGCTATTATAGTTTTCCCAATTTTCCCCCTTTATCCACCCTCCACCCTGCACCCCCCAAGCCTCCATCATTCCCCCTTTAGTTCATGTCCATGGGTTGTACATATAAGTTCTTTGAGTCCTCTGTTTCCTATACCATTTTTGACCTCTCCCCGTCTATTTTATGCCTACCAGTTATGCTTATTCTTCCCTGTATCTTTCCCCTCCTATTCCTCCCCTCCCCCGCCAGCTCCCCACTGAAATCCCTCCATGTGATGTCCATTTCTCTGATTCTGTTCCTGTTCTAGTTGTTTGCTTAGTTTTTGTTTTCATTGTTTTTCTTTCTTTTATTTTCTCAGATTCATTTGTTGATATTGGTGAGTTTGTTGTCATTTTACTGATCAGAGTTTGATCTTCTTTTTCTTAGAAAGCCCCTTTAACATTTCATATAATAAGGGCTTGGTGATGATGAACTCCTTTAACTTGACCTTATCTGGGAAGCACTTTATCTGCCCTTCCGTTCTAAATGATAGCTTTGCTGGATAGAGTAATCTTGGATGTAGGTCCTTGTCTTTCATGACCTCACATACTTCTTTCCAGCCCCTTCTTGCCTGCAAGATTTCTTTTGAGAAATCAGCTGACAGTCTGATGGGCACTCCTTTGTAGGTTACTATCTCCTTTTCTCTTGTTGCTTTTAAGATTCTCTCTTTTATCTTTAATCTTGGGTAACTTAATGACGATGTGCCTTGGTGTGTTTCTCCTTGGGTCCAACTTCTTTGGGACTCTCTGAGCTTCCTGGACTCGCTAGAAGTCTATTTCCTTTGCCAGACTGAGGAAGTTCTCCTTCATTATTTGTTCAAGTAAGTTTTCAATTTCTTTCTCTTCCTTTTCTCCTTCTGGTACCCCTATGATTCGGATGTTGGAACGTTTAAAGACATCCTAGAGGTTCCTAAGCCTCTTCTCATTCTTTTGAATTCTTGTTTCTTCATTGCATTTTAGTTGAATGTTTCTTTCTTCCTTCTGGTCCACACTGTTGATTTTAGTCCCGGTTTCCTTCCCATCACTGTTGGTTCCCTGTACATTTTCCTTTATTTCACTTAGCATAGCCTTCATTTGTTCATCTAATTTGCGACCATATTCAACCAATTCTGTGGGCATCCTGATTACCAGTGTTTTGAAATGTGCATCTGATAGGTTGGCTATCTCTTCATTGCTTAGTTGTATTTTTTTCTGGAGCTTTGATCTGTTCTTTCATTTGGGCCATTTTTTTTTGTCTTGGTGCGCCTGTTACATAGTAAGGGGCGGAGCCTTAGGTGTTCACAAGGGCAGGGCAACCACGTCACTGCGTTGTGACGCTGTTTGTGGGGGAGGGTCCGAGAGAGAACAGTGCTGCTTACTCGGCTCTCTGCCAGTTTTCAGTCACTTTCCCCACTACCCACAATCAAATTGGGCCTTTCTGGTGCTGATTCCCAGGTGGGTGGGCTTGTGTAAGTTCTAGGACCCTATGGGTCTCTCCAACGAGCTCTCCTCTGAGGCTGGGAGTTTCTCCCGCTGCTGCCGCCTCAACCCTCACAGATGTTTTCAATCAGAGATTTGAGGCTTTACTTTCCGGAGCTGGAACCCTGGGTTGTGTGGTCTATCCTGTTCCCCAGTTGTTCCTCCTGGTTTATCTGCACGTGAACAGGAGACTACCCAGTCCACCAGCCGCCTCCTCACCAGGTTTGCCAGCTCCCGCCTTGCTGTGAGTCCTCTCCGCCCTGCTGCCCGTCTCCACCCCTCCTACCGGTCTGGATGAATGTTTCTTCTTTAACTCCTTGGTTGTTGGATTTCCATACAGTTCGATTTTCTGTCAGTTCTGGTTGTTTTCGTTTTTAAATTTGTTGTTGTCCTTCTTTTGGTTGTGCGAGGAGGCATAGTGTCTCTACCTACACCTCCATCTTGGCCAGAAGTCTCCCTGATGGTCTTATGAGAACTCCTTTGTAGGTAACTCTCCTTTTCCCTTGCTGCTTTTAAGATTATCTTCTTAACTTTAATCTTGGGTAATTTGATTATGATGTGTCTTGGTGTGTTCCTCCTTGGGTCTAACTTTTTTGGGACCCTGAGCTTCCTGGACTTGCATGTCTATTTCCTTCATTATTTTTTCAAATAAGTTTTCAATTTCTTGGTCTTCCTCTTCTCCTTGTGGCACCCCTATGGTTTGGATGTTGGGAAGTTTAAAGTTGTCCCAGAGGTTCCTAAGCCTCTCCTCACTTTTTTTTTTTTTAATTCTTGTTTTTCTATTCTGTTCTGGTTGAATGTTTATTTCTTCCTTCTGTTCCAAATTGTTGATTTGAGTCCTGGTTTCCTTCCCTTCACTGTTGGTTCCCTGTATATTTTGCTTTATTTCATTTTGTATAGCCTTCAGTTCTTCCTTTATTTTGTGTCTATACTCAATCATTTCTGTGAGCATCCTGATCACCAGTGTTTTGAACTCTGCATCTGATAGGTTGGCTATCTCCTCATTGCTTAGTTCTTTTTCTGGAATTTTTATCTGTTCTTTTATTTGGGCCATATTTCTTTGTCTCGGTACACCTGTTATATTGTAAAAGGCGGAGCCTTAGGTATCAACCAGGGCTGGGCAGCCCACTTTGCTGTGTTGTGGCACTGTGTGTTGGAGAGGGTTCAGAGAAGGAACATTGCATTTGCTTGACTCTCGCCCCACTTTCAGTCACCTCTCCTATCCACAAGCGAATTGCGCCTTTCTGGTGCTGATTCATGGGTGGGTGGGTTTGTGTACATTCTAGGACCCCATCAGTCCCTCCAATGGCCTCTCTAGTGAGGCTGGCAGTTTCTCCCGCCACTGCAACCAGGTTTTTACAGTCAGAGGTTTTGAGGCTTTATTTCCCAGCACTGGAACCCTGGGTTGCACAATCTGTCTTGCTCCCCAGTTGTTCCTCCCAGTTTATCTGCACATGAATGTGGGACCACCTGGTCCACCAGCCACCACCTTGCCATGTGTCCTCTCCACACCACCTGCCCACCTCTGCCCTTCCTATGAGTCTAGATGAATGTTTCTTCTTTAACTCCTTGGTTGTCGGACTTTCATACAGTTTGATTTTCTGGCAGTTCTGGTTGATTTTGTTTTTAAATTGGTTGTTGCCTTTCTTTTGTTTGTGTGAGGAAGCAAAGCATATCTACCTACACCTCCATCTTGCCCTATTTTTAATTGGTTTTTTTTTTCTTTTTGCTGGTCTCATTAGGTGTTTTCTGCTTCCTTGTCTTCCAAATTTCTGATTTGGTCTTCTGTTCCTTCTCCTTCACTGCTGATTCCCTATAATGTATTCTTCATTTCAGCTAGTGTATTCTTTATTTCTGTTTTATTTTGGTTTCTTTCTTGATTTTTATGTTTCTATTTCTTTGTTGAAGTTCTCACTAAGTTCATCTATCTTTCTTCTATGTTCATTGAGCATTCTTACAGTCATTGTTTTGAACTCTGCTTGTCTCCATTTTGTTTAGTTCTTTTTCTGGAGTTTTGTTTTGTTCTTTCATTTGCCTCCTCATTTTGGCTGCCTCCCTATGTTTATTTCTATGCATTAGGTAGAGCTCCTATGTCTCTCAGGCTTGGTAGAGTGGTCTAATAGCTGTCCTGTAGGGCCCTGTGGCACAGCCTTTCCAATCACCAGAGCTGGGCATTCCAAGTGCAACCTCTGTGTGAGCTGTGTACACCCACCTGTTGCAGTTGCATCTTAATTGTTATAGGCACCTCAACGGGAGTGATTTATCCCTCAATTGGCTGTGAGGACCAGCTTCAATCACCATTGAGGATCAGCTGTGCAGGGGCCAATCTCATGGAGCAGGACTTACTTCAGCTGGGCTCTGGTGCCTACTGAGTCTGCCCCTTGAGAATGTCCCTTTTGGAGGAGGTTGCTTCATGCTTCGATGTGGTCTGAAGCTGTTCACAGGGTGCACTGTCTCTGGAGCCTTTTTGGAGGTGTAGGTCACATCAGCCACCAACTGTACCCTACTGGTGTCGCTCAGAATGAGCTACAAAGCAATCTGTAGATGGCTGCTACTTGTGCTGGACTTGGAGGTGCCCAGGAGAGGCAAGCTGCAAACCAAGACCAGCTGCCACTAGTGCTGGGCCTAGGGCCACTTAGCAAGATGTATATAGCAGGCTGAGGTCAGATCCTGCTTGTTTGAGAGATTTTAGGAAAGTCTAAAGCATAAACCAAGACAGGCCATTTGCATGGAAAAGCCACTGAACAGTCTGCATGGGCCTGCAAGTTGGGTAAGGCAGGGTCTCAGGAAATCACTAAGGCCAGGTGAACAGTGATAGCCATGTTGATGGAGACTCAGATATGGTGCCTGCTTGCTGGCTCTGTGGGGGAAATGTCCATAAAAGAAACAATGGCTTATGCCAGTACTTCCATCTGGGAGAAAGCTGCCCCCCATTTCTCTCTCCAGTGCCAGATTACTCAGTTCCTCCTTTTATGTTCCTGCTGCCCCAGCGCTGGAACTCAGAGGGAGTGAATCTGAGAATGTCTATGTATAGGCCCTGTAAGAGGAATTGCCTGGGACTCCAGAAGCCCTCCATCTCACTCAGCTACAATTCAAACTTGTTTTTAAAGCCAGAAGTTATGGGGACTTCTCTTCCTGGCATGGGAACTCGGCATCGGGGGTTATGGTGTGAGGCTTGGACCCCTTGCTCCTCATGGGGGGCTTCTGCAGCAGATATTCCTCCTGATTTTTATCTGACATATGTGAGCGTATGACCAACCTATTCTGCATTTTTGCCCCTCCTTCCAGTCTCGATGTGGCTTCTTCTGTATATCCTTAGTTATAGGACTTTTGTTCAGTTAGATTCCAGATGATTCTCAAAAGTGATTGTTCTATAGTTTAATTATAATTTTCATGTGGTTGTGGGAGGATTCCAATGTTTCAATCATAAAAAAATAACAGATTATAAAAATAAAAGTATCGAAGCATAAATAA
>VMDR010000208.1:0-330717 GCA_007922815.1 Macrotus californicus | reverse complement strand
TTGGGGAAGTTTTCCTTCATTATTTTCTTCAAATAAGTTTTCAATTTCTTTCTGTTCCTCTTCTCCTTTTAGTACCCCTATGATTCAGATGTTGGAATGTTTAAAGACGTCCTGGAGGTTCCTAAGCTTCTCCTCACTTTTTGAATTCTTGTTTCTTCATTGTGTTCTGGTTGAGTGTTTCTTCCTTCTGGTCCACACCATTGATTTGAGTCCCAGTTTTCTTCCCATCACTGTTGGTTCCCTGTACATTTTCCTTTTTTTCACTTAGCAAGGCCTTCATTTTTTCATCTAATTTGCGACCATATTCTGTGAGCATCCTGATTACCAGTGTTTTGAACTGTGCATCTCATAGGTTGGCTATTTCTTCGTCGCTTAGTTGTATTTTTTTTCTGGAGCTTTGATCTGTTCTTTCACTTGGGCCATTTTTTTCTTTTTTTTTTTTTTGTCTTGGCGTGCCTGTTATATTAAAGGGCGGAGCCTTAGGTGTTCACCAGGACGAGGCAGCCACGTCACTGCGTTGTGACGCTGTTTGTGGGGGAGGATCCGAGAGGGAACAGTGCTGCTTACTCAGCTCTCTGTCGGTTTTCAGTCGCTTCCCCCACTACCCATAATCAAATTGGGTCCTTCTGGTGCTGATTCCTGGGTGGGTGGGCTTGCGTAAATTCTAGGACCCTGTGGGTCTCTCCAATGAACTCTCCTGTGAGGCAGAGTTTCTCCCACTGTTGCCTCAACCCCCACAGGGGTTTTCAGTCAGAGGTTTGAGGTTTTACTTCCCTGCACTGGAACTCTGGGTTGCGTGGTCTGTCTTGCTCCCCAGTTGTTCCTCCCGGTTTATCCGCACACAACTGTGGGACCGCCCAGTCCACAACCCGCCACCACGCCTGGCCTGCCAGCCTCTGCCTTGCCTTGAGTCCTCTCCACCTGGCTGCCCATCTCCGCCCCTCCTACCCATCTGGATGAATGTTTCTTCTTTAACTCCTTGACTGTCGGACTTCCATACAGTTCAATTTTCTGTCAGTTCTGGTTGTTGTATTTTAAATTTGTTGTTGTCCTTCTTTTGGTTGTGCAAGGAGACACAGTGTGTCTACCTATGCCTCCATCTTGACTGAAAGTCTCTTATCACCCTTTTTTTAAAGGAAGAAGACAACTGATGTTGAGACAGATCCAGAAAGCATCATTTGGGTTTCTGAGTCCACCTATGCCTAAAGGCAGCCTGGCTGCTGGGGTAAGGCAGCAAGGGATGGACTTTCTCTCCATGAAACCTGGTTTCAGAGATCAGCTGCCTTTGTTCACTCCCATGTCCCCATCAGGATGAAAACAGTCCTCACTGAAGGTGGCAGGGCCTCAGAAGGGGGAGAACCCCACTCTCTGGCCCTCTGCTTTCCCATTTGTAAGATGGGAGTGGGGCAAGGTCCTCACATGCCAGCAATACCAGGTCCCAGTGTGCACTCACTGTGATCACATTTTGTCCCCACCTCAGCCCTCGTCAGCAAGATGCTCTGAGCTCAGTGGAAGGGAGACATTACTGAGCCTCATGCCCTGGCTTTCTTGCTGTGCCATGTCTGGAAGCAAATGACCGGGGCTCCAGGAGGAGGCAGGCTGGGGCCCCAAGAGGCAGTCTGGCTGGGTGCTGATGAACTCAAGCTTAGCATCCGATGGACAGGGGTTTGAGTCCTGCCTCTGGCCCTCTGTGATCCTGGGCCAGCAGTCTCCTCTGGACCTCAGTTTTCCCTCTCCAAAACAGACCAATTGTTTAGGGCATCAGGGGTGGGATCTGCTGGGAGAAGTTACTGTCCCAGGAGAGCTCAGTAATACACGGACATGTCTGGTGGAATCTAAGCTGGGTTGTGACTCCTGGCGTGGGCGGAGGTGGGAGCTGAGCTGGGGGTGGGGGAGGTGCAGCTCAGCAGTCTACCACTGCCCAGAGCGGGCATGCCAGGGTACAGTTTCCCCTCTATGCTGTGTTGCTGTTGGCTTTTAAAAGGATATGGATGTAGAAGTAACTTGTTGATTCTTTTTCCACTTGCTACTGAGCACTCAGTGTCCCGGTGTGCCTGGCTGGAGGTTGGCACTGTTTCCCGACACCTGGACAGCCTCACTTGGCACAGGGATTCAGAGTGGTGGTTGGCTGGCTGCAGGAGTCAATGATGGTGTGGTCCTCCTCTCCTGTAGTTTCCCCAGACATGGGGGAGAAAGCACTTCATAGCTCCCGTGGCCCCTGGGAGCTTCCTTGGACCAGCGACTAGTGAGGGTGTAGCTGAGAGAGTGGTTCTGTTGGGGTCAATTCTGAGACTCCATCCTGTGGCACCTCAGGATGTGGGATGCCCCAGCGCGGTGTCTCAGCCCTCCTGGGTCCTGTGGCTACCATCCTATAGCTCTGTGCTTCTGGGGGACATATCACCCTGGGTGCATGGCTCTCTAACACTGTGGTCCCATGGCTCTAGGGTCCCACAGTTTTGTGGCTCTGGCACTCTGTGGTCCTGTGGCTCCATCAGCCCATGATGTTTTGCCTCTGTAATTTCTCAGTTCTGTGGCTCCTTGTTCTGTGGTCTCATGGCTCTTGGATTCTTTGGAACTCCTTGGCTCTAGTAATTATTTAACCTAGTGGGAAACAAGGTCAGCAAGGCTCGACAGGTGGGTGCCTACTATGTGCTTCACCTTCACTATTTTATTGAACCCTCACAGTGACCTCTGAATGGGGTTGCCACACAGCCAGAGAAGTCCTGAAGAGAGTCCATCTACACATCTACCCACAGGCCCACCTATCCACTCATCCATCCAATCATCTGCTCACCCATCTGTCTGTCCATCCATCCCCCCCCACAGTCATCCCATCTATTCATCCATCCATCCATCCATCCTCTCATCCATCCGCCCATGTTCATCTACCCATCCATTCATCCATTTGTCCATCCACTCATCCACATGCCCATCTATCCACTCACTCATCTATCCATCTACCCACCTATCCATCTATTCACCCACCAGCCAACCATTTTCACCTACCTGTACATCCACCCATCATCCATCTACCCATCTATCTATTCATCCCCTGACCCATCCATCTGTCCATCTTCCCTCTATTCAATCATCCAACCATCTACCCATCCACCCACCCACCCACCCATCCATCCATACAACCATCCATTCACCCATCTGTATATCCGTCCATCATTCATTTATTCCATCGTGTGTGCATGATGCTGCAGACACGGTGGGGAAGAAGATGGTGGGGCTCAGCTGACATAGACACATACCCCATGTAACCCAGCAGTGCTACACAGTGTGGCCAAGCTGTGATGGAGGACGCTGAGAGCACTTTGGAGGACAGAAGAGGCCACTAACCCAGCTGGAACAAGAAAAAATGACCCATGTTAAAGGGAGTGGTGCACCAGAGAGCAGTCACAGCCCAGGTAAAGGGGCTTGAGGGTAGAAAGAGATGGGCTGGAGAGGCCTGTGAAGCCCAAGCATGGCTCCCAGCTCGTAGCTTTGTCCCTGCACAGGCCCCCATCCCCACACGCCTCCCTGTGGTCCCGCCCTTCTCCTCCTCCAGGGCCCCTCTGCTTCAGCTGTACCTGCCTTCTCGCTGGACACATCAGACACTTCCCGCCATGGCCTTTGGCTCTGCTGTGCCCTCTGCCTTGGGGGGCTTCAAGTTAGCCAGAACAATTCGCCTGTTCAAGTCTTGACACCAGCACCCCCCCTGCAGAGGGGCCTCCCTGACCCCCTGGCTCCTTCCTCCAGCCCAGCCATCCCTCCTCCTGTGTGATGAGTGTTCCATGCAGCTTGTGTGCACTTGCCAGCCTTTGAAGCCACCCACCGCAGGGGTGAGGGTACCTCTTCCACCCTGCTCAGTGTGTGGGGAGGGGTCCATGCCTGTCCAGTGGATGAAGTTATTTAATTTCATCGCACTGATCAATAGTCATTTATTTAGCACATATTGTGTGCCAGTCTTCCCCCTTTGAGGCTGGGGCTCCTCCCTGCTTGGTAGCTCCCTCCCCGACTGGCCCATGCCCCAGTCAGGCCCCCGCTGGCCAGGCAACTAATGGGTAAACACACTCCACCCTCAGCCTCCATCCATCCATCACTGCACTAAACAAGGGCCTCCTGTTAATGAGCTGGGATGGGGGCTGGAGAGACACTGGAGGAGGAGCTTGAGGAGGTAAGCTCTGACTACCCACCCACCATCCCCAGATGGAGGCTCAGAAACTTGAGTAGGGGAACCCTCTTCCTGCGACCAGGCTATGTGCTGCCACGAGGAAGGGAGGGAGTGTGTGACTTCCTTCTCTGAGCATCCAGTGCCCAAATCGAGGAACGGGAGAACCTGCTTGCTGAGCCTCAGTTTGCCCATCTGGAAAATGGAGATGTTACCAACTGAGGGCTCATCGCTTTCCACGGACTAATTCATTCAGTTCTCACAACGACCATAAGAGTTGGGTTTCCTGTGACCTTCATGTTCACCTTGATTTTGACTGCTACTGTTACTGTGTGAAAATCTATAGGCATTTCCATTTTTCACTTCATTAGGCAGAGAAGAGAGAGGAACTGAGGGACAGAAAAACAGCCCTGCAGTAGTCCCACAGGCAGTCTCTCTGTAACACAGACACAGTTGTTTTATTAAAATTCTTGGCCCTGGCTGGGTTGCTCAGTTGGTTAGAGCGTCATTTGATGCCAAGGTTGCAGGTTCAATCCCCGGACAGGGCACATACAAAAACCAACCAATGAATGCATAAATAAGTGGAACAACAAAATCGATGTTTGTCTCTCTTTCTCCCTTCCTCTCTCTCTCTAAAATCAATAAATTTTTAAAAAATAAAAGGAAAAGAAAATTCTCATTAAATGTGAGTGGAAAGGTGGGGGAAGAGCAGGAAATCAGTACCCACCGAATACTGCATCATTAAATTCCAGTGGGCCTCCTATTCCTAGAGAAGTTCTTGCTCTTCTGAAGGAACTTTGCTTGCTAACCTTGAGAAGTATAAAATTTATGTTATAATAGACTTTAAATTTTAAAAAAAGTTTATTGATTTTAGAGAGAGAGAAAGAGAGAAACATCGATTGGTTGCCTACCATATGTGCCCCGACCAGGGATCGAACCCACAACCAAGTATGTGCCCTGACAGGGATCGAACCCACAACCTTTGGTGTAGGGAATGATGCTCCAACCAACTGAGCCACACTGGCCAGGGCATAATAAATTTTGAAGGTGATTTTCTCTACTATCAGAAAGAAAGAGAGAGGGAGAGAGAGAGAGAGAGAGAGAGAGAACAAAAGGAAAAATCTGAGGCACAGAGAAGTCAAGCAACTTGTCTCAGGTCCCACAGCAGGGCTGGGATATGAAACTCAGGGCCCAAATGCCAGAGACCAAGACCTTAATTGCCGTGCCCTGCTCCCTCCATGATGACCAGTTCCTGCCTCCTGGGGCCACAGAGGGTGCAGGAGAGGAGAACAGAAAGAGAAACCCTACAAAAGTGGTTGGCAAAGTTTTAAGTGTTTGGGACTTAATAAATAAAATTGTAGCCACTAAATTTATTGTTACCATCTTTCTTTATCATCACCCTTCAGGAAGCCTGGGATGGAATGGGGGTAAATGGAGGGTGAAGGTCACAGAGCAAGTCAGGGTGAGTCTATTAGGCTCCAGTGCCAGAATGGCACCCTGTCCCCTGCCACTGGGTCCTTCTGGAGAGATGGGCCCAGTGGGGCTGTCAGAGGCAGGCTGGGTCAGGCTGCTCGGCTGTGGCCTCCATCTCCGCCCTGATGAATTCCCCAGACTCTGAGCCTGTGGCCAGGCCCGCCCAGGGCAGGGCAGCTGCCTTCCCGACATATTTTCCCTCTGGATTCACCAGAGGAGGCAGCTGGGCAAGCTGGGGGCGCCCACATGTCTCCTGGCCCAACAGACCTCTGCCAGGAGGGGCCCAGGGGGCCCCATCACGCAGGCCCCAGCCCCTCAGCCCCCGCCTGGCCAGGCTCCCGGAACCATTGGGTCTGGTGTGGTGAGAAGGGGAGCTGGCTGGGGCACTGGCCAAAGGCTCAACCCAGGAGGTCCCAGGCAGTAGCGGCTTTACAGCTAATGAGGGCCCTGGGCCAGCATTTCTCGTCTGGTTTCTGTGGCCAAGGGCAGGGAGGAGGGGTGTGTGAAAGCCTTAGGGGTCCCGCCTTCCCCAGTTCTAATCCTGGCTATGTGACCTTGAGGTGTCTCATCTTCTCTCCCAGGAAAATGTGAATAAAAACCCTCTAAGGTGTAAGTGACATAGTGTATAATTCCCATATTGTATAAGGAGGCTGACACTGGAGCCAGATGCTGCTTACAGGTTTGCTCACGCAATCCTCTCAACAAAGATCATGCTCATTTTACAGGTGAGGAAACTGAGGCACAGACAGGTCAAGCAACGTGGCTAGATCACATAGCAAAGCTGTGCCTAGCTGAAGTTCCAGCGCAGGCCAAGTGGCCCCCAAGTGTGTCCTAAAGAACAGGATTGGCAAGGGTTACTGTTATCAATAGCAATGATGTTGCGTTACTTATAAGGAATAATAACAACGTTACATTAATGGTAGCAGGTGTTTTCACAGATTACCAAACCCTCCACCTTCCTTCTCTACACCAGCCCCCAGGCTCCTGAGGAACCCCCAGGCTGGGAGGGATAGAACTAAACACAGTCCCCGGGGTCAGGCCACTCCTTCTCTGCCAGGAATCCTCTGCTGCAGGTCACACAAGCACAAGCCCCTGAGCTCTGGCCAAGCAGGGAGGGCTTCCTGAAGGAGGAGGCATCAGATCCAGGACTAGAAGGACAGAGGAAGGTATTTGGAGTGGCAGGGAACAGCAGGTACAAAGGCTGGGAAAGACTTAGAATGAGGAGGAAGGGGACACTGCCTAGAAAATATATTTCAGGGCTGGTAAGATCCAGGATGCAAGAATGTGAAACCAGAATGCCCATCTCTGGTCATCTGTTGTGTGATATGCAAACTGGGACATCCTCAGTTTGTTGTTCCCTCTGCCTGGAGTGCCCTTCCCCGCTGCTCCCCATGGCCTGAACAAGGCCACGTGTGTCCAAGCCCCAGCCTCGTGCCAAGCCTGTGGCAGGGGCCTGGCTTCCATGTGCTCTTGTCCCAGCTGCATGAGGCACACGCATGCCTGCTGGCCCTGCTGGAACCATAGTTTTCCCAAGAATTCCAGCACCAGCCAGGACCGGCCCCCAGGTGTGCCAGGTGCCAAGGAAAACAGGAGGTGAGCTCATGGCCCGGCCGCAGGCAGCAGGCAAGGCGGGTGCCTCACTGGAAATGCCCAGGCTGGGGCCAGCTGTTCCCACCCAGCCTCCCATCCAGGTCCACCCCTCCTCAATTACCCTCTGTGACTCCACATTGCCCTCAGAAGACAGACAGCCTGAGCCTCACAGTGCTTCTCCTGAGCCCCAAGATCTCCCCACCCTAAGGTCAATCTGTACATCAGGCTCATTTCTGCCTCAGGGGCTTTGTGTATGATGTTCCTCTATCTGAAATGCTTTTCTACCATCTCTTTGCCTGGCCTTGTCCTCCTCATATTCCTGGTCCTAGTTCAGTGTTCTCTTCCCCTCTAGGTAACCAGCTCAGACTCCCCCTACCCCAGGCTGGGTCAGGCGCCTCTTTGGAGCTCCCCCATCAGTCATGGCCCGTTTGGATGATTACGTAGCTGCCTCCCACAACCTGGGCTTCCCAAGCAGGAGAGGCTGGGTCAGGTTTGTTCACTTTGTGAACCCAGCATCTAGCATAGGACATGACACGCCGTCAGTGCTCAGTACAAACTTATGGGGTAAATGAATGTGCCTGAAATTTCCCCACTTGCAAGCTCCACATGCTTCCCTCTGCCAAAACTGTCTTCACCTTTTCCCTCTGCTGATCTGAGTCCTCCCTTTTGTTTAGGTTTCCTTGCCATCTCCTCCAGGAAGCCCTCCTTGATTTCTCTGCAGCTGCTCAGAATAGATCTGGCTGTGACCCTATCCTAGCTTCACTCCTCCTCTTGCAGTGGCCTTAGGCTAATCATTTCCACCATTTAGGCCTCAGTTTCCCCATCTTTAAAATAGAGGCTGTAAGCCTCCAGAGGGTAGGGGTGGAGAGGGTTAACTCCAGAAAACTGATGTGTTTTGTAGCTCAAGAGTGTGGCTGGGCTGACAGGGATGATTTTCCTAATTAGCAGTAATTTTTATTTTTATTACAGGCTGTTCCCAGAGCAGCTGGAGCAGAGCTAAGAAGGTGTGGTGAAGGCTCAGCAAACAGAAGTCTGGGGCCCCTCTAAGACCTCCAGCAGGAGCCCTTTAATTTGTGCACCCCTTATGGCAACTGACACATGAATGGCCCATTGCACAGACTAGGAGACTGAGTGGGCTCCCGCTGGTGGGCAACCAGGCTGCCCCCACCAGCACTCACAGAAAAGGGAGATCAGAAAGTGGTGAGGGGAGTCACCTGCAGCTTTCTGGGGTGAGGGTCCCCAGGAACATGCCTCTGTGGACCTGGATAGAGAGACTGAGAGTCCCTGCTCTCATCTGACACCTCATTTCTTATAGTAATCACCATCATTAACAATGATACTTGCCACCAACGTGCAGGGGGAAACTGAGGCACAGAGAGGGAGTGGAGGGTCAGTCAGTCTGACCTAAAGCAGGGAGGGAGGCAGAGGTTGGTACTAACCTTTAGCCACTCTTTTTTTTAAATCTTCACCCAAGTACTTTTCATTGCTTTTAGAGAGGAAGGGAGAGAGAAAAACATCGATGCTAGAAAGAAGCATTGACTTGTTGCTGCCTGTAAGTGCCAGGACCGGGATCATACGTGCCTGGACCCGGGATTGGACCCACAACCTAGGTATGTGCCCTGACCGAGAATCGAACCCATAGGGTCGATGCTCCAACCAACTGAGCCACACCATCCAGGGTGACCTGGAGCCACTCTTGACTCCGTTTCCCCAAGTGTGAGTTGAGCGGGGCTGCCATGGGGTTCGTCGTGTTCTCAGCTAGGCGCCAGACTTGGCATACAGCAGGCGCTCAGGAATAAGTGAACGAGACAGCTGGAGGGTGGTCCCATCTGACTCCCCGCCCCACCGACCCTGCACTGGCTCCTGTGACTCAGTTTCCTCACCAGATCCCGGTTCAGCCAAGCTGGGTGGAGCCTTGAAGGAAGAGGCCAGCGCCGGCTGTTTACGTTGCGGCTGGACGCTGGGCAGGGCGGTGGTGGGCCGTCCCTGGGGCCGGCCGCGCCGCCGGGATAAATAGGCCC
Organism: Macrotus californicus; assembly: GCA_007922815.1. NCBI lineage: Eukaryota > Metazoa > Chordata > Mammalia > Chiroptera > Phyllostomidae > Macrotus > Macrotus californicus. The sequence goes on along the minus strand of VMDR010000208.1, from coordinate 321,477 downwards.
CGCGGGCCTGGTGGGCGGCAGAGAGCAAGCGGCGGTTCAACTCCCCGTCGCCGCCATGGTTCTGTCAGCAGCCTGCGTTCTCCTGCTCTCCCTGGGCGCCCTCGGCGCATCAGGTCAAGGCCAGATCCGGTTAGGTGAGCCGCGCCCTCCCCCACGCCGTGTCCCCAATGCCCAAACTGACAGGAGGTCCCGTGGGGGACCTGGGGTCGCGGCTTCCAGGGGCTTGGGACAGTGAGCGGGGGTGTGCGGGGTGTAGAAAGCAGGCAGCTGCGCAGAGGTTCCAGGAATGGGGTGGGTGTCCGGGGTCCCTGCGGCGGCGGTGGCGTGAGGAGTGGCGTGGGAGAGAGTCCTCATGCCCCGACACCCCACCAGCGCCCCCTGTTGGAGCAGGTGCAGATCTGGGTCCGCAGATGCTGCGCGAACTGCAGGACACCAACGCGGCGCTACGGGACGTGCGGGAGCTGCTGCGGCAGCAGGTGCGGGCGGGGGTGAAGGGTACAGGAGTGCGAAGAATGGGAGAGAGGCCTGGAAGTGGGGGTATGGGAGGTAGGGTCTACATGGGGGCGGGAGACAGGTAAAGGGGGTCCCGGTAGTGGTGGAGAGGGTCCTGGGTACCTGCTCAGGGGGCTCCCAGGAATAAGGGGTTCTGCGGAAGAGGGTAGGGGTCCCCGAGGGGGAAAGAGAGTCCCAAGGAGGGAGAGAGGCTGGGAGGGTAGGTAGTCCGAGGGACTGAGTCAGGGAGGGTGGAGAGGGAAGGCCCAGGGGAGGAGGAGAAGGACGGAACCCCGCTGACCTCACACCGTCCTCCCTGCACCTCAGGTGAAGGAGATCACGTTCCTGAAAAACACGGTGATGGAGTGTGACGCGTGCGGTAAGTGGACCTAAGGAGGCAGAGAAGGGACGGCAGGACAGCAGAGACAGAAACCGAGAGCAACGGAGAGACTGGGAGGAAGAGACGAGGAAAAGGACGAGGCTGACAGATGGAGAGAGTGGACGAGAGACAAGCAGGGAGGGGAGACTGAGACAATGGGAAGGGGACACACAGAGAGAGGCAGAAGCCGTGCGGGAGGTGCAGGGAGGTAGAGACGCAGAGGGAAAAGCTGAAAGCGCGAGAGCACAGAGCGGGAGCCCGGAGAGACCCGAGGACAGTGCGAGCGGCCGGGGTGGGGTCAGGGTGTCGCTAGGCTCCGCCCCTGGGCTTGGTTGGTCCTGACTGCCCAGGTCCTCCCCCGCCCCCGCCCGGACCCGCCAGGGATGCAGCCGGTGAAAAACCGCGGCGTGAGCGTGCGGCCGCTACCCCAGTGCGTACCTGGCTACTGCTTCCCGGGCGTGGCCTGCACGGAAACGGCGAACAGCGCGAGCTGCGGACCCTGTCCGGCGGGCTTCACAGGCAACGGCACGCACTGCACCGACATCAACGAGGTGTGCCTGCCCCCGCCGCCCCGGTGATCCCCCGACTCCCTACCGCCATCACGACCTCCTCGTCAGCTGGGGGTGCTCACCCGAAGGATCCCCTCACCGTCAAGGGCGCACATCCAGACGGCCACCCCACCGCCCGAGGTCACCCACCCCGACCACCCCCCTCACCACCAGGGACACCCGCCCTGACAACCAACCCCCTCCAGTGCCAGTGATGCCCATCCCAACGACTCCCGTATCGCCAGGAATGGTCCGCCCCAACGACCCGCCTCACCCCCGAGGCTCGGCAGCCACAACAACCCTTCCACCACAGCGGGGAGCACGCTCCGGCGACTTCCCCGCCGACGGGCACGCACGCGAGACAACTTTCCCCCTCTGCTGGGGACGCGCGTCCTCACAATTCCTAACCCTGTCCATGACCACCCCGCCCACCGGGTCCCAGGAGCAGACCCCCACAGGCCCGCCCCTCTGCCCGCCTGATCCCGCCTCTGCTCCACGTGGCACCCCCTGTCCAAGTGCTGGCTGATGACACTTGGACTTTCCAACTCCAAGCCTAAGGAACCATAAGGCATCACTGGGGAGTAGGGCTGGGGGGCTGGGGAAGAGCTCCGAGTCCTCTGACCCTCCTTTTCCTCCCAGTGTAACGCCCATCCCTGCTTCCCCCGGGTCCGCTGCATCAACACCAGCCCGGGCTTCCGCTGCGAGGCCTGTCCGCCGGGCTTCAGCGGCTCCACCCACGAGGGCGTGGGGCTAGCCTTCGCCCAGACCAAGAAGCAGGTGAGGCCCTTGGGGAGTGGCGCCAGGAGTTGGGGCGGGGGCGCATTTTGCTTAGTAAACTCGTTCTCCAGCCTCGCGGCCTTTACCCTGCCTCGCTCCAGCAAGAGATGGGAGGGACTGGGGTCTAGAGGGAGTCAGTGGGGAAGGGTCCGCGTCAGGGATGGTCGGAGTCTGAGGCGGATGGAGGGGAGACGCAGCAGAGGAGCCAGCGCACCAGGTCTGAGGGTGTCTGCGTGGGCGCGGTAACCTCTGCGCTCCCTCCCACTCAGGTTTGCACGGACATTAATGAGTGCGAGACCGGGCAGCATAACTGCGTCCCCAACTCGGTGTGCGTCAACACCCGGGTAAGGCCCAGGAGGAGAGAAGGGTGGAGAGACTGGGCAGGGGGTGGGGTGGGGCGCGAAGTGGCCGCGGCCCGGGCTAACCTCCCGCGTGCAGGGCTCCTTCCAGTGCGGCCAGTGCCAGCCCGGCTTCGTGGGCGACCAGGCTTCCGGCTGCCGTCCGCGCGCACAGCGCTTCTGCCCAGACGGCACGCCCAGCACGTGCCACGAGAAGGCCGACTGCATTCTGGAGCGCGATGGCTCGCGGTCGTGTGTGGTGAGTGCAGCCTCGCGGGGAGGGCTGTGGGATGGGGAGATGGGGGTCGGTGACGCCGGAGCATCCACTCACCTCTCACTCGCAGTGTGCCATCGGCTGGGCTGGCAACGGGCTTCTCTGTGGCCGAGACACGGACCTCGACGGCTTCCCCGACGAGAAGCTGCGCTGCTCAGAGCGCCACTGTCGCAAGGTGGGCGAGGGCGGGGGGCGGGGCCAGCGTGAGCGGAGGGCGGGGGTCGTCACGGGATGGGCGGGTCTACAAAACCACGCCCTTCAGGCCTGTCCTCACGGCCCCTAGGACAACTGCGTGACTGTGCCCAACTCAGGGCAGGAGGACGTAGATCGCGACGGCATCGGAGACGCCTGTGACCCAGATGCCGACGGTGACAGGATCCTCAACGAGGAGGTGGGGCCAAGACAAGGCCTGGAGAGCTGGGGGACGGGGCTTTGTCTAGGGCTATTGCCTCAGAGGCGGGACTCGCGGGTCCTGGAGGGATGATGGGCTCTGTAGAGGAGGCGGGGCCTCGGAGGTGGGTTAATCTTGGGTGTGACATTTACCTCACTTGGCTTGACTCCTCCTCCCCCCTTAATCGGTCTTGTCCCCCAGGACAACTGCCCGCTGGTACGGAATCCAGACCAGCGCAATTCGGACAACGACAAGTGGGGAGATGCTTGCGACAACTGCAGAACCCAAAAGAACGAAGACCAGAAGGACACAGACCAGGACGGCCGAGGAGACGCCTGCGACGATGACATCGACGGTGACGGTGAGCACAGTGGGGGCGGGGGCTGGTATGGTGGGGGAAGCCTGGAGGTTCCAGACTCAGCAGGGGACGGGGCTCAGAAGCTGAGGGTATGAGCTTAACTCGGGTGCCCTGAACCATGGGCCTTGCTCAGGGGAGCAGAAAAATGCCCACTATGTCGGATGCTGCAGGGAAGAACAGCAGGACATAGTCTGGGTTTTAAGGTCATGGAGGTGTCCTTTTTACACCTTGGGCAGAGAATCTCAGATGAGTGCGTTCACAGGGCAAGAGAAGGGCCAGTCTCCTCCCTGACCATCTGTTCACAAAGTCTGTATGAGTACTTGGGTTTAACTTTGTAGTGATTGCGAGCTAGGAGAGGGTAGGACTCTGGCCCAGGCTTGCACTTGCTCTGCTGAAGTCAGCCTGTCCCCACCTAATCATGGGGTCTTGTCTGGTTTCCCTGCTTCCTGAAGGGATCAAAAATGTGGCAGACAACTGCCCCAGGGTACCCAACTCAGACCAGAAGGACAGTGATGGCGACGGTGTAGGAGATGTCTGTGATAACTGTCCCCAGAAGAACAACCCAGACCAGGTGAGGGCAGGTCAGTTGGGTCAGACTCCTGGCATGAGCCCCAGGCTGTGTTAACAGGACTGCAGCCTATTCAAAACAGCCTGAGAGGTGTACCTTTGCTCTGGAACTGGGGATGAGTTAGAGGCTTTTGAGTTCCCCTGACCTGATTGTGGACCCCTGCTCCTTCCTAGGGGGATGTGGACCACGACTTTGTGGGAGATGCTTGTGACAGTGACCAAGACCAGTAAGGAGGCCTTCTGGGATGGAGGTGGGGGCTCAGGGAGGGTGGCCCCTACAGGGCCCTCTCATTGTCTCTCTGCACCACCCACACACTCTAGGGATGGGGATGGGCACCAGGACTCTCGGGACAACTGCCCCACAGTGCCCAACAGCTCCCAGCAGGACTCAGACCGTGATGGACAGGGTGACGCCTGTGATGATGATGATGACAACGATGGGGTCCCTGACAGTCGGGACAACTGTCGCCTGGTGCCCAACCCAGGCCAGGCGGACTCAGATCGTAAGGCGGGGGGTGGGGCCTGTGGTGGGAATAGGACATGTGGAGCCATGGGGGCAGGTTTTGGAGTGGGCACGGTGGGGTCAGTGTAAGGTGTGAGCAGGGCTAGGCATGGAGTGGGCACCTGGCACTGACCTCACCACCCCAGGGTATCCCACCACCTCTCAGGGGATGGCGTAGGTGACGCGTGCCAGGGCGACTTTGACGCTGACAAGGTGGTGGACAAGATTGATGTGTGTCCGGAGAATGCCGAGGTCACCCTCACTGATTTTCGAGCCTTCCAGACCGTGGTGCTGGACCCCGAGGGTGATGCACAAATAGACCCCAACTGGGTGGTGCTCAACCAGGTGCGGACAAGGACCAGCAGGTGGGGGGAGCTCAGGACCCTCTCTTAGGGTCCTAATCTAGGGGCTGGAAAGCCAAGGGCCCCATGGCCAGCCTGAGGTCCTTCTTCCTTTGACCCCTTTAGGGGATGGAGATCGTGCAGACGATGAACAGTGACCCTGGCCTGGCTGTGGGTGAGACATGGAGAAGGGGAAGGCTCTGCAGGGAGCTGCTCAGGGGCAGGGCCAGAGGGAGGGTGGGGTGAGGCCAGGTAGGGTCTGGGCTGGGGCAGGGTGGTTTAAGGCAAGTTTGAGGGTTCAGGGTCATGGCTGTGTCTAAATTTAGGGGGAGGGGATGGAGTGGGTCTACTAAGGGGAAATCTAGGCTCAGGGGGCAAGCTGGGCCCTGGAGGGGGTGGTTCTGTGGTGTGTAGGACCCCATCGGTCTCCTGCCTCCCCAGGTTACACAGCTTTCAATGGTGTGGACTTTGAAGGCACTTTCCATGTGAACACTGCCACAGATGATGACTATGCTGGCTTCATTTTTGGCTACCAGGACAGCTCCAGCTTCTACGTGGTCATGTGGAAGCAGATGGAGCAGACGTACTGGCAGGCTAACCCCTTCCGTGCCGTGGCTGAACCTGGCATCCAGCTCAAGGTGTGTGTATGGTGAGGGAGTGTGGTGGGGCAGTGGTGGGGGTACCAGGGTACCTGATCTCTAGTTCCATGCCCTCTACACACCATGGGAAAGCCTTCACAGTCCTCCAGCATCATTCCATAAACCTCAAATCCTACTGCTTCCAGCTCTCCTCGGGACTCCCACAGGCCCCACATCCTCCCAGGTCCTCCCACAGGCCCTCAAACCCTCATCCAGCACCTGCCAATCATCTTTTGGGCCCTAAAACCCTTTCACAGAGCCTTAAGCTTTTCCTCAGGTTCCAAATCCTTTTGCAGAACCCCTAGACTATGTCACACAAAGTTCCTAGCAAATTTCCCACATCTTCTAGACCCCAGTTTATCCCATAGACACCCAAAACTTTCTACAGGTCACTACATCCTCCTGCAGACCCCCAAAGCTTCCCAGATTCCCAACCTATTTGTACACTCCCAAATCCTCTCATGAGACCCTGGAGTACTGCTGCCCCCATGACCCACCTAGAACTCTCCATGTGGCGCCCAAGAAGGCATCCTTCAGGGTTTCCCATCCAGGCTCCCCAGAGCCCCCATCATTCTTCCATGACCTGAAGCAACCGCCAGGGTTCTGGGGGGCTCCAGTGGCCCATGCAGTCTCTGACCCTGCGTCCCTGTCTTTGGGCATGTCAGGCTGTGAAGTCCTCCACAGGCCCTGGGGAGCACCTCCGGAATGCACTGTGGCACACGGGGGACACAGCATCACAGGTGCGGCTGCTCTGGAAGGACCCCCGCAACGTGGGCTGGAAGGACAAGACATCCTACCGCTGGTTCCTGCAGCACCGGCCCCAAGTGGGCTACATCAGGTGGGGACCCTGCCCTGCCAAGGGACTGAGTCCCTGCTCCACCCTGGCTCCCAGAAGGAGAGGTTTTGGGGGCCTCGGTCCCCTCATCTGTAAAGCAGGGACAATGTGGCAGCTAGAATTAACTGTGACTGGCCCCAGGGCACAACACCCCTCCTAGGGTCCAGTACACAGCGGGGCCTCAGCCAGAAGGTGAGGCCTCACCCACTCCCCATTTCTCAACCCCTGCTCTGTGCAGAAAGTCCACGCACTCTGCTTAGTTAGTACCTCCTGTGTGCAGGACCCTGGATAGCTACTCTTTCACACAGAGAAACTAAAGCACAAGTCAGGGGCCCTACCTGCCCTGAGTATGGACCAGACAGGAGGGATCTGTGGCCCCTACTCAGAGAGGAGGGGGCTCATCTTTCAGGGCAGGATGCCAAAGGTCTGAGGGGCTTCACAGTCTCCTGCCTCACTGTCCCCTGCCCCCCTCCCCCCAGAGTACGGTTCTATGAGGGCCCTGAGCTGGTGGCTGATAGCAACGTGGTCTTGGACACAACCATGCGGGGTGGCCGCCTAGGTGTCTTCTGCTTCTCCCAGGAGAACATCATCTGGGCCAACCTGCGCTACCGCTGTAACGGTGAGAGGAGGGAGTGAGGAGGAGGGAGGAGGGGAAGGCCCACCAGGGAGCGTGGTGCCTGCCCTGCTGGCCTCACCCTTTCTCATCCTCCGGCCCTCTCCCTCCACAGACACCATCCCGGAGGACTATGAGATCCAGCAGCTGCTGCAGGCCTAGGGATGGACGGGGACCTGCCGTTAAATGATGGCCACCCTCAGGGCTGGAGCACTGAGGGGCGGCCAGCCTGGAGGAGGGAGGAGATCAGAGAGCACAAAATAAAGTGTGTTCGGCAGGATGGCGGCTGTGGTCTCTGCTTCAGGCAGATGGTGGGGTCTGGCCTTGGGCAATGGGGCCTGCGGTGGACTCCCCTCCCAACTGATCAGGAGTGTCCAGTCCTGACTCAGGAGGCCCCAGGCCTGCTCCTGCAGCCCACCCACCCCAAGTGTCTGCCCCAGGATCCTGAGGGGTGGGTTGCTCCCCTTCCAAAACACAGGTCCAAGTAGCTGGCTATTAGGGGGAGGCGGTGAGGGGAGCAGGTCTGTGCATCCATATGCATACGTGCTTTTGTGTAGCTCCCGCCAGGTGTACCTGTGACACCCATGTTTCATCTCTAGGGTGGAGAAAGGGCAGGAAAAAAGGGAAGGAGGCAGAGACGAAAACATTGGGTTTTTATTAGGTTTCATTACAAAGGATGCAAAGGTACAAAGACAAAAGCGTCCACGCCAGAGGACAGGCAGGGGCCGGCTGAGTGCACCCTGAGCCGCCCGCCCCAGCCCGCCACGGGCACCCACACGCACGGCCCATGGGACATCCACAGCAGAGTGTGCATGCTGGGGGGCAGAGCCAGCCTGGCAACAGAGGGACACAGGTGGGGTAGGGCTCAGACTGATGGGTTTGCATATATTAGAGGTGCCACCCAGCCCCTTGGGGGCAGTTTCCTGGGGGGGCAGATGGGAGCAACGGACCTCGGCTGCCAAAGCCCCTCCTCCCGGGACCTTGTAGGGAAGGCTATGGCAGTGTCCTCTTGTCCCAGTGGGCAAGAGGTCAGAAGTGACAGGCTAGGATGGACTGGACATCATTTGCCCCAAATCCCAGAACCCCGTGAGATGGAGGCAACACTCCCCTCCTGCCCCCCGCACATGCCTCATGTCCCTGGCTCCTTGGGATGGGCTGTTGGGGACTGCCTGGGAGTGTGGAAGGCAGAGGGACCCATCTGCAGCCAGCATCACTGGCGTCCAACCCCTGCCCCTCACTCTGGGAGGGACCCTAAGGCTCATGGGTCTGAGCTAGTGACAGGAGGGAAACTTAGGCCCCAGTCACAAGGGTCCTGTTTCTACTCTCCATGCCCTCAGAAGTAACCCAGTGTCCAGCCCTGGGGGTGCAGGTCGCCCTGCCTCCCTCTTCTTGGGAGTGGCCAGTTGCCTGTGGCATGAGAAGGGTAATGAGGGGCCTGAGCCTCACTCAACCAGTACCCCTGAAGGAATGTCACAGGGGCCCCTAGTTACATCTATACTGTAAGACTCCAGGAGGTGGGTGCCCAGGGTCCAAAGAGAATAAGGGTAGAAATAGGCCCAGCTGCCTACTTACTCCAGACAAGCTTCCCAGGGTGGGCGAGGGACTGAGTCTTCCCCCAGCTCTGCAGGCCATGTAGGGAGGACTCAGGTATGCCACCTGGAATGCCACCTACAGGAGTGATGGGCCAGGACCTGGGTGCCCAGTACCCTTGGTCTTGTGGCCCCTGTACCTTAGTCCTACACTGGGCTTTGTCAGAACCCGGGGCTGCTGTGTCAGCACCCCAGTGCCTCCAGACTTCACACACACAGCCCACATCGGAGTGGGGGCGCCTCCTGTGGAAATGCAGGAAGCTGAGTTCGGTGGATGGGGGTTTGGAAGGGTGTTTGGTTATGAACCAGCTCAGGGTCCTGGAGGCCCCTTAGTGAAAGTCGCTCATGGGCACTCATCAGACCCAGGACGCCCAACAGATCGGGGGGCACCCATATTGGACACCTACCCCTGGCAGGATGCATGAATGGACATGGGGCCCCTTGCCCTTCATGCGGCATCTCATTTGACAGAGGTGACCTCACCCACCTCACTGTGACACACGGGCCTCACAATGGACTACCCCTCTAGGCATCCTTCCAGGAGCTTGGCAGATGAAAATTGGGTCAAACACACTAATCGCTCAGAACCCTCCTTCACTCTGAAAACCCACGAGCAGATAACAGCACAGGGAGGTGTCACCTGGGAAAGGATCAGAAGTACACATCCCAGCCCCCAAAGGCTGGTCCCAGGGAGCCCTTGTGACCTACAGTGGCAGAGCTGGACCCACCCCAGTTAGGGCCACTTCTGCTGTGGCTTTTCCCCAGAGGGGAGCCTCGTCGGCTTTGGATGTGTTGGCTGTGGGTTCCCAAATTTCGCCGAGGGGTTGACCTACCCCCTGAGCTTTCCACTGAGGGTCTCAGGTCCCCCTGCCCCAAGAGGCTGGCACTCACCCTTCCTGCCCAGAAGTGTCAAGGGAAGGGGGCTGCAGGACGCTCCAAACAGCGCTGCCTGTCTTCCCCCTGTAAGGGCATGGAGGGGAAGGTCAGCATGGGCACCTGTGATGGGAGTGTGACCCCAGCGAGAGCCCGCCTTCTCCTCTAGTCAGCCCTGGGCACAGCCCTCTTCTCTGGAGGACACAGAAAGGTAATAACCCTGGGCTCTGTCCTCAGCCCACAAGCCGCATTGGGGAACAAACTTACAGCCCTCGATTTGAAGGGCAGAGGATAAAGAGGCAGTGGGGATAGGCCGGGCAGCTCAAGCTCCCGGGGAAAGGTTTGCACAAGCTGAGGTGGCTTGGCTAAAGCTGGGAGCACTCAGTGGGGGTGTAGCGGGGGGACACCCCAGCTGGCCTCTGAGCCTGTCCGTGTGGACCCGGTATCCAGGCTTGAAGTCCAGGCTTGCCCTGAGCTCGTGAGCAGGACACGGGTGGCAGGTCTATATACAGGACACAGGCCCAGGCCCGCCCCTCACGGCGCAGCTTGCCTGAAATCACAGTATTTTTCACATCACAAGTCAAAGGACTGATTCCCTTAGGCTGTCTTGACTCAGAAAGTCTTGGCAACTCAAGAATATTTAGTAGAGAAGTAATATTTAATAAAAAACCAAAATTTCCCATTGCACTCTGGGAGGCCTCCCAAGGCCCAGGAAGACATGGGAATGCCTGGCCTCTAGCTCCTGGTGGCCCTCCGCCCCTAGCCCAGGATAGCTCTGCACCTATGCCTCTCATGGGCAGAAGTCATCAGTGCTGCAGGCCACCAGTTTCTCCTGCCCGTCTGCACTCAGAACTGGCACTGAACAGATGGGAAGCGTGGGCTGACAAGGCTCCCTCACTGGATCCCCAATGCCTTGCTTGAAAATTGCATCCAGGAAGGTTGCTTGTAATTTTATTAAGGCCATTTTAAAAAAGTTCTACATACAAGTCTAATGGTAACCAAACTCTTTTATGTACATGTAGGTGTTCTTAAAAAACAAAAAGTCCCCATCTCTGCCCCCAGTAGCCACCACGGTGAGAGGACAGGCCTGGACCTGGATGGACTGACAAGGCGCTCCCCCAGCCCAGACAGCAGAGGCAGGGCCAAGTGATCGAAGAGGGGGACTTCCCATGCATGTGGCCACCCAGCTGCTCGAATACGTGCTGACAGCCTGGCCAAGCAGTGAGAGGGAAGGACAACTGCTAGGATCAAACCCAGCTCCCATACACAGAGGCGAGGGCTCCCAAGGGCCCAGGCAGGAGGATGGCCACAACACCACAGGGAGACACACCAGGCAGAAGTGTTGGCCCAATCGCAGGCGGAGGAGCAAGTCGAGATGCAACTCGGGGACTGAAACAGAGGCTCCTGCTAAAGCAGCTGACAGAAAATAAAGCCAGCCCGCTGCCCCTCGAAGGGCCTGGAGGGCAGAGGGAGGGTCACTTCTGCCTACCAAGGCACTCTGAGAAGCAAGCACCCAGAAACCTACCGCTAAAAGCACACTGTTCTTTGCCTCCAAACCCTGGAGCTACACAAGAAGCGGTCAGAGGGGATGAGTGTCGGTTTTCTCAGGGTGGGGTGAGAGACAACCTTGTCTGTGGTGTCTGAGGGCAGAGGGGCCTCAGCTGCTGCCAGTCTCAGGGTCCGGGACACCCCATCCCTGAGTACTGGCGGGCACCTTCAGCAGGGCCAGGCAGGGCTAGGTCTTCTCGAGACCCTTACTAAAAGCAGTGGCTCCTTCCCAGGAGTCTGGTACGTGGTCAGAAGCAGAGGCACCTCCAGCCACCCCAGCTTCTGCCAGAGTCCCCTGCCTGGCACAACCTGCCCTCACTGGGCTGGGAAGCCACTCAGCCCTTCTGTTTTGAAATAACTTGAGGCGAAACTAATGAGGCCAGGGTTGCAGCTCAGATAGGAGACTGCTTCTAGTCAGCTTTAAACAATGCATAACAGGGTTTCTGGAATAAAAAGACGCTTTCAGGCAAGTGTTAGCTTGAAGTGGTCAGCTACTTGTCTACAGCCAAAACACAAATAACAAACCAAAAGCAACAATAAAAAAATGTAACAGAAATGCCCTGGCCACCCTTGTCTGTAAATAACAGTAGCAGTGGCCACGGTGCAAAGAAAGAGGAAAGCAAGTCCTAAACCCCCCCCCCAGAAATGACCCAACTCCACATGTGTTCCCTGGCAGGCCCTGTCATCCTGGCCAGGGGCTCCCTGACAGAGGCAGCCCCAGAGGGACCTGGCATGGAGGGTAGGCGACACAGGAGGGGCTGGGAAGATCTAGCTGCTCAGTTTATACCTTTGTGTCCACCCCCATGGGAAGGGCTCTAGCGTCCTGTGCGCTCAGAAATATAAAAGAAAGCAATCAAAATAGTGTTTATTTTGCGCTGGGTCTGTCCCTCTCTCTGGTGCCCTCTCCCTTTGGCGGGTGGGGTGGGGCTGGCTCTCTACCTAACCATGACCTGGGGGTGGCAGGTGTCCGAGGGACCCGGGGCAAAGGAAGGCAGTGAGAGCTGGACAACAGTCAGAAATGCACATCCGCCCACCACAGCACGGACCATACCCTGGTGCCCCCAGGCCTGTGGCCCTGCCCAACACGCTTTCTGCATCTTACAGGAACTGATGGCTCAGGGCCTGGGGTGGGAGGAGAAAGAGTGCGCGCAGGGGGAGTCCAAGGAGGCAACTCACAGCCTCCCACGGGAGATGGACAGCCAGGGAGGGGGACGGGGAGTGCTTGGCGGCATTGCAAGCTCAGAATCACAAGCTCGGCCGTTTGCAGGGACAGTGTGTGCAGTCCCTGGGCTCAGGGAGACTCCGTTGGGACCACTGACCGGCGGGGTGATGGAGCCGGGGCTGGGTGACGGAGTGCTGGGACTGCACTCACAGACGGTCCATCCGGAAGGTGTCCTCAGTGGCTGGGTCGGCCAGGACCATGTCAGGGTCATTGAGCATGTGCAGTCCGTCCAGGGTCAGGGGGTCAATCTTGAGTTCATCCAGGGGAAACTGGCTGTCAGAGTCGAAGCTAACATCGCCGACCCCAGCCAGTGTGCTGGTCAGTTCTTTAGAGAGGCTGGGAGGGGACTCTCCTGTCACTGGAGGGAGGGGGGACACAAAAGTCAGTTTGTTCCTGGTTCCCCACCTCCATACTCAGGTAAGAGGGCTTGGGCCACCCCAGGGATGCTCACTGGGGATCTGCCTTCCAGGGGACACTGGCAGGGTCTGGGGCTATTTTTAATCGTCATGACTTGGGGATGGGGGTGCTACTGACATAATGTGGTTGGAGACCAGGGATGCTGCTCCACAGCCCACAGTGCACAGGATGGCTGCATCCAGATAGAGACCCAGCTCCAGACATCATGTCAGAGATGCAGGCTGGGGCGTGTGCATTGAGGTACCTCCCTTAGGCTTGGAGGAAGTCTGGTTCCTCTACAGAGACCCAGGTTCAAACCTGGACTCCTTCTTCTACTTGTGGGGAGTCCCTGAGCCTCAGTTTCCTCATCTAAAACCAGTATGAAAGTGCCCATCTTTCTGGACTGCTGGGGTCATCGGGGCACTTGGTCCTTCTTAGGCATCTGAGGCACCCTCAGGGTAAGGAGGAAGTACTGGGTCTGCACTTGGAGTTTAGGCCTCGAGGGGCTCTAGGCAGAGACTCCCTCCATCTTGAAGATGTGAGTGGGGACCACCAGGTGGTGTTCTCCTCAATTCCACAATAGCCTTGGTTTATAAGGGAATTGCTTCCCTTCTTCAGTCAAACCCAGAACCTGTGGGAGGAAGCCAGGGTGGGGGTTCTGGGAGGGCCTCAGAGGTCTGGGCTCTGTGTTACATGGAGCAGGACTTCCTCACACATGCTATGTATGTCCCCATGTGCCTTGGCACTGTGCTCAGGCCACTTGAAGCACTGCAGCGCATGCAAGCTGTTCTGTGTCTGTTGGCTGCACAACAGTACTCTGCCCTTCCGTGGTCACCTACATCCCCAATACACTCAGGGCTCAGATGTCCGGGTGGCGGGCATGGGACTGGGTGACTGGTTCTGTCTAGTTCTTGCTCTGAGCACAGGGTGCTGTATTCCTGGTGTAGGGTCCAGGTGTGTGTCCGCCTGGCCTGTCTACAGCTCAGCAGTGAGTCATGGTTGGGTGGGGGGAGGTTCTGGCCTCCTTGGGGCCACACCAAAGGCAGGAACACCTCAGTCATGTCATGACTCACCCTGCAGGGCAGGGGGTTCCGTCTCCTGCAGGGCCGAGGCCTATGTCAGCTGCCGGCTCTGCAGGAGCACCAGGACTGAGACCCCTGTCCAGGATGCCATGCACAGAGCCTCACCTGTGAGAATGATGTTGGGGATGCTGCTGTGGCTGGGATAGCCCAGCTGCTGTGCGTCTGGCAGGCTCCCATGGCTGCCTGTCAGGCCCATCATGGCCGCCTGCGAGTAGTTGAGTGTAGAGCCTGGGCTGTATAGACTGCTGGAGCTGATGGCGGTCTCCATCATGTTGAACTGCTCCAGCTAGGAGGGGACACAGGGTGTGAGGCTGGTCGCTGAGCACTGGGTATTGTGGGCTGGCCTGCCTGAGACCACCAGGACCACATCCTCTGCAGGACGCTTGGTGCTGTGCTCAGGCCCAACCTCAGGGGCTGCCCATGCTGAGTCCCTCTGCTCTGGGGTATCACCCTCTCCTAACCCTCAGGGCTTACTGGATGAGTAAGTGGATGGATGGATAAATGAATGGATGGGTGAGTGACCAGCTCCAGGCAGTGGCCAACCCCTCCTGTGCCTGTGAGCCTGATCCTGGAGTCCACACAAAGCCAGCTAGACCACCCACAAACCCACATGCACGGACCACGTTCAGTGCCAATCTCTGCTGGCATTCACTGCCATACGAGGTGCACATGCCAGGGGAAGCAAAGGTGGCCGCATGCTCCACTGCCTGGAGAAGGGGTGGAGCTCATGCCTCAGGGCGGGCGGGGTCCGGGCATTTGCTGGGGGCGCTGTGGCCCGGGCGCCCGCTCACCTGGTGGGACAGAGCATTGGCCTGCCTGGCTGCCATCTGCTGCTCATAGTACGAGTCCCCAAACACGCTGCCCAGGTTGGAAGAGTGCTGCAGATAGAAGAGAGGCCTGCTGTCATCACAATCCCCAAGACCAGGTAGGGATGGGGGCTGCTGTGTGGGGGGCCTCCCACGGGCAGGTTGAGCCCACAGGGAGGCCTGAGACCTACTGGAGGATGCTCAAGAGAGGGGAGGCCTATGACAGCTATTCCAGGGCTTCCATGAGGACCCACTCTGAGCTGGCGCTCCCCTATCTCAGGATGACTACTTCTTTCCACTGCCTGCTCCTGGGGGGGCGCTCTGCACCCTGATATCTCCCAAAGCACCGACCCCATCTCCTCTCCTTGAGCACAGGTGAAGGCGACCTCCTTTCTGTCAGACAGAAGATGAGGGGGTAGGGGACGTGGATATCAGGAACCCCACCTGACAGGCCCCAGAGAAAAGTATGTAACTAGGGCAAAGGTACAAGGTTCCTTAAATGTTCAGGATGGGACGAGCATTTAGTGACCTTTGTCGGGCCCTTGGGGAGATGTGGGACAGGTCAGCAGGCCACATACATGTGGACAGGATGGGCACAAACACAGGACAGGCACTTGGAAAGCCCCTCCCACCTGTTGGCCCCTGGCTGCCTGCTACCGAGACCCCAGGGCCCATGAGCAGGCATGTGGCCCTATTACTGCTTGTTCAATGCTGGCCAGGACAGGAGGGTAGGTGCTGCAGCTGGGAAAGGAGCATGAGGACAGGGTCTCAGATGTGGTGGAGACACCAGGAAGAGCCTGGAGCCCTTGCCCACTCTGGACATACTGTCCGGGATGGTGGGATGGATGGAGCCTGGCAGGATGCAGAAGGGATAAGAGAGCGAGCTGGTGTGTGGCCAGGCTGCACCTGAAAACACCAGGCCTGGAGAGATATACCCCCAGCCTGGACACCGAGCATCTTCTGCAGGACAGGGTGGCTCATGGAAGCTGTTGCTTCACAGCCATTCCCAGATGTCCCAAGTGATGTGTTTAGCATGCATCCTCTCAAATATCTCCACAGACCAAAGGCCCTGGAACCCTCCCTCCGAGCTCCCTGTTCTAGAAAGGTCCCCATGTGCTCTGACAATGACCAAGGATTGAGTCTCAGGCCTCCGTCCCAGCCAGAGGTTGGCCACAAACCCACTGGCTGCTCCAGGTGGTTGGTGGGCTGAGAACAGAAAGGGACAAATAGCTACCCCAGTGGGCAGGGAGGGTCCTGGAAATGAATGTTCTATTTCCAGAGAAAACTTAAAAATCACCAGCTTCAGGCTAAAGGTTTTGGCTGGGGCACTTGTTCCTTTCCCTGTGGCCTTGGCCTCACAAAGGCCGAGCATGCACAGGGGACCCCAGGCCATAGTTTTTCTCATGAGGAGGCCATAAAGATTTGCCAAAAAGGTCTGCTCAGCATTAAATAGGGAGGCAGCACACAAGCACAACCCCAGCTGCCTGAGACCCGGTGTGTCTGCTCAAGCCTGAGTGATGCCCCCACTGCCCTCTGTATCCAGGAGAGATGCTCTCTGGACCATCAAGATATGGGGGACCAATGCATCCTGCAGGACTAAACCTGCAGAGGGTAGTCAGGTTTGCCCTCTCCCCGGTACTCGTTGCCGCTGAACAAACCCCTTGCCCCTCTAAGCTGCTGTCTCTGGTTGGGGTCAAACAGCCTGATGACTCCATCCTCACACCTGAGTGAGCAGCCTGCATCCCTCACCAGCACATGAGAGATGGACAGATGGACCAACACACAGACAGGGGCTTGACAAGACAGGAACATGCTCTCTGTCCAGGATGGACCACTTTGGTTCAGGCAAATCTCTCCTGAAAGAAATTTGCTTGACCCTTACATTCCTGTCCTACTTCAAATTAGAGGGATGTTATTCAGGGACTGGCTCTGGGAAAGGCTGCCCATCCAGGACAGGCCCCAGCTGCTTGCCCTGCCAGGATCAGCTTCCCTAGCCTGCTGTGTCCCACAGCACCACACGATGAGCCCACCTTCTTGGAGCTACGAGAGCTCAGAGCTGGTGTGGATGGACTGAATGTGCAGACACTAGGCTGGGCCTCCGCATGTTCCAAGCCTACTGCCGCCCTCCCCACCTGTCTACAGAGGAGGAGACTGCACCCTAATGGTCCCAGCAGGATCCCTAGAGGCTGTGGGTGGCAGAGGAAGCACCTGGGGAGGGCATCTTCTGTAGCAGATGGAGCCTTCAGTCCTCCCTGAGCAGATGCCTGCAGTCCCAGCACAAAGAACTGGGCTTGGGGTGCATGTCTGTGAGCTGGGGAGGTGGGGACAAGGGAGCCCAATGTCTTTCCTGTTAGGTCCTATCTGGAGCTCTTCTCCCTGCTCTATGCAGGAAGTAACATCCTATTTCCCCTTGGCTAAGAATGAGGCCTCAGAGCCTGGGGCACTGCAGGGGATCCTAGCGGTTTCTCAGCTTGGTGACCTTTTGGGGACTGAGAGGCTCTGCTGCTAGAATAAGATGTTTCAGACCCAGATGTCAGTTTTTTGGGCATCCCTTCTTCTCTGATGGAACATTCCATCCCTAATGGAATGTGGCTGTGATGGAATTGGGTATGTGAAAGTCAGAGACTGGGGCCCAGATGTGCTGGGTGTAGGGAGGAACCCTGCATCTGACAGGCATTGTCAGGCCCTGCCTGTTGCCTGGGGCCTGGGGTCGGCCTCTGTCTGTGGGAGGGGGACAAGGACCCAACAGGCTACAGTGCTGTTCAGAGAAGCTACCTGGGGGACACACATTCCAATGGGATACAGGAGACTGGAGGAGGCTGAAGAGTCAGTGCCCCCACCACAGCTGGCTGCCACCTCAGCTGTGCCCCAAAGCAAGGGAAACACTCCCCACTTTTGAAAGCCTTAAGGCACCAGGCCTCAGGGTGGGCAGACGCAGGTGGGGACATGTGCACAGGCTGTTGGTGTTTTTTGAGCCACACTCAGGGCTGTTCCCAGCCACTGGATGAGGAGTTGGGGGGTGGCCGACATTGAGATCATTAACAGGAGTGAGGCGCCCACCACCCCCAGCTGGGGCCTTGCACAGACCAGAGGAGCAGCAGGGACGAGGGGCAGTGCCTTGTCCTCCCAGCCCTGTGGAGCGGACGAGATGAGACGAAGTGAGGCATGAGGTGCAGATGGCAGGCAGGGGCACGGGGGTGTGAGGTAAGGCTGGGCGTGGGTGGCGGCATCCCTTACTTGTGGGGAGCTCCCAGGGGAGAAGCCTTGATTGGAGACGGGCGAGGTGGGAGACTGGTTGGCTGGGGTGCCGGCACTAGTGCGGTACTGCTGCAGAGCTGGGGCCTGCAACGACAGACAGGTCAGGATGCAGAGGCCCTAGCCCAGCTCCCCACTGAGCTTCCCACAGGTTCCCACCCCTCAGTGAGCAGGGGACTTGGGCCCAGAGCCTGGGGCCCCACATCCAGCTCCCAGGTGTGGGGGCTGAAGTCAGAGAACCTGCAACTCAGCCTCATGGAGTTGCTCTGGAGGGCTGTGGGCGAGTAAGGCAGAGGTCTACCTCAACTCAGCAGGCTTCAAAGCACCCACACCACATACATATGCACATACCCACACCCATGCACACCCACGCACTCACAGGCAGGGATGGCCTAAGGCTGAGCAGGCAGGCACTGCCTTTTGCTCCTGACCCTGGATGGGTCCCCAGCATGTCCCACCCACCTCAAGGTGGTAGCACTCATAGCAGGACTCAGCACTATCAGGAAGCAGTCACTATCACTGGCCTGGCATAGAACAAGCCTAATGAGGTCATGCTGTCTGGAGACCTCAGAGAGGTGGTCACTTCTTTGTTCAAAGGCAGAGGACCCTGGCTTCTCACCAGACCCTGGATTTAAACCCTGCCTGACCTCTCTAAGCCTGCTGTTCACTGAGGTCCAGGCAGCCAGCCCAGGGCCCCATAAGTGCTTAGTCTTCCCTATTTCCCTCAGAGGCCTGTTCTGAGCAGTGTGTGAAGGGGGCTGAACCTGGGAGGAGCATGGGAACTCAATGAACAGGGTATGGGTGGCACCAGTGTGGTCACTTGCTGAAGATGTTCTCCTTGCCTGGGAGAGTCTGCAGAAACTCTGGAGGAGGCTGCCTGTACCCCAAGGGAGTCAGAGACAGCAGTCCCTGGACGGCGCCAGGCAATATACTTCCTGCTCTGGGAGCCTGGGGAGAAGCTATGCACATACTGGCTCAAATCCCTGGGCCCCCAATGTCCACCCAGCTTCAAAGCCAGGTCCCAAGGCAGGTGGGTATTAGGGAACTGGATGCCCAGGCCAGCCCTAGCATCAGAGCTGCCCCTACACCTGCTGTGTTAATGCTGAAGGAAAGGCTTGGGAGCTTTCTTTCCTGTGTGTGGGTGTGTCTGTCCACAGAGGGGTGGAGCAGCTTGGAAACGTGGGTCTTTACTGTTAGGACACTGTCTGCCCCATCAGCTCAGGGAGGTGTCTATTCTTTGCAGAGCACATGCTGCTCTGAAGGCATTTGTCCTATGGCTGGTAGCTGAAAGTTGAGTGGAAAGGGCACTGTGCTCCACACATGGGTCTCTGCTCCACTGGATGTGGCTAAAGGTAGCGATGACCATGCCCTTCCCACCAGGGTCTCAACAATCAGCAGGCTTTGGGACTGCAGAGGTAAAAACCTAGCACTCCTCACCCTGAGCCCAGCCCATGCAAGGTGCTCCACGATCTGAGCTGCAGCCCCTGTCCTGGGCGGGGGTCCCATGGTTTGAGCTGCAGCACGCCCCTGCCCCAGCCCAGGACAACGGGTCCCAGGTTCTGAGCCCTGAGCCGCAGGTACGGGGTCCTATCCTGTAACAGAGCTGTAGCCCCCAGCCCAGGCAGGGGGATCTCAGGGTCTGAGGTGAAGCCCTCACCTTAGGCACTGTGCTGTATCTCTTTCTCCCCTCCAAGTTCACCTCTATCTCCTCGGGTTCCCAGATGTCCTTTCCCCAGGCCCTGAGAACTACGCTCTGCCTGATGCCAGGGAGGGCCCTTTTTGGATGGAAAGGGTGGGGAGCAGATATCAAGGGCCACGGGGGCTAGCTTGGCAGCCACACATGGGTAGCCCATCTTGGGTAAAGTTCAGGACACTGACCCTTGCTTGTGCCTTAGTTCCCCTGTGTGTACATGGGGTGACAACCTCAGCTTGAGAATTCCAGGCAGAAACTCCAATGGGCACCCAGCCCCCAGCAGTGTCTGCTTCAGCCCCAAATCCTACTAAACTGGCCTCCAAGTGGAGCCTCGAGGTAGCTGCAGATGCAGCTGGGTACCCGAATATTCTTGGGCCCTAGGCATCCAACTATCCCACAGTCCCAGGCTCATTCTGCATGACCCCAGAGCCAGGCCTCTAAGACCCTGTCCCAGGCTTACCGAGGCAATGTCGATCCCCATTGGTGGCTGGCCTGGGTTGTCTGGCGGGGGCTGGGGGAGAGAGGACGGTACCGTGACCGTGAGTGGAGGCAGCTGGGGCCCCCGTGTCAGGCTGGCACTTGGCATCAGAGGGCTGCCTGGGGGGAGGCCAACGGGCACCTGGGGAGGCGGTGGGGGTGGCTGCTGCTGAGATGCAGGTGGTGGGGGTGGCGGGGGCTGGGGCTGCGGTGGAGTTGACTGCTGGGAGCCCGCCTGGGTGAAGAAGGCGTAGGGCAGCTGTTGCTCCAGAGACAGGGCATCCATGGCCACGGCCTGCGGGAAGAGTAGGGCATCAGACTCAGGTGTCAGCAGTGGGGACCAGGCCACAAGCACCTGGTCTGCAGGGGGCTCCCACAGCCTGGCAAGCTCAGCAATATGATGGATGAACAAAGGGATGTCCATACACTGGATCCGAGAAGCACAAGCCTAGAGAGGGCCTTGTGGCCCAGGGCCACGAGGGTCAGGCTATAGCTGGAGAGGACTTGGGCATCCAATGTAGCTGGCTACACCCTGCACCTAACCAGCCTTTCTTTCACCTTCACCACACACCAAGAGGTGGCGCAACCTTCTATACTCACTAAGGCTCAGGAAGTGCTGGCTTCTCTGAGCGGTTTCCCCACTGAAACAGACACCAGGTTTGACACTCCAGTAGCCTAGTGGGTGGCTAGTGCCTAGCTCCTTGGCGGGAGAAGGGACTCCCCACAGCCACCCTGCAGCCTAGCCCACCTAAGGAGGTCAGACAGGGTACTGGTGAGGAAGGCACTGGTAGAGCCACTTGGTGATGACCAGCTCAAGCCTCCTCAGAGTTGGAAAAAGGACAATAGGCAGAAGAAGTTTTCAACGATCATGAGACTGTGGGAAGAGCCCCTGGAACAGGTGGGACTTCTGTCTTGTGTTGGAGGCAATACAGGCCCCAGAGCTTAGCAGATGCCTAACCTCTAACAAGCGGTTAGTTAGTGATCACAAAGTACTTTCCAGAAAGGGAAAGCAAGCCTAAGAGACTGGGGGTGGGGGAAAAGGGCAGGGGTCACAGATGGAGAGAGTGATGACACAGCTGCCAGAAACCACCACGGCTCTGTCTGCATCCTGACCTGAATGAGACCACTGCGCAAGCAGACACGGAGGGGAACCAGGCCCAGAACAGGCATCAAAACGTGTGAAGGAATGACTTGATTTTGTTCTAAGTGGATGATTCCACCAAGTTTATGTTTAAAAAAACAAAGAGATAAAATATTATCTGTCAGGGATTTTAAAAATGGACAAATGGGCAAACAGACAAAATGGACAAATTCCTAAAAACACACAAACTACCAAAACTGACCCAAGGAAAAATAGAAAATCTGAGCAGACCTATATCAAGTAAGGATGTTGAATCAGTAATCACAAAACTGCCAGTAAACATAAAAGCTTGGACCTGGGTGGCTTCGCTCATGAATTCTACCAAACATTAGAAGAATTAACACCATCCTGACTGGGGTAGCTCAGTGGGCTGTGCGTTTCCCTGCAACCCGAAAGGTTGCTGGTTCAATTCCCTGTTGGGGCACATGCCTGGGTTGTGAGCCAGGTCCCCAGTTGGAGGCACGCAAGAGGCAACCAGTTGATGTTTCTCTCACACGTTGATGTTTTTCTCCCTCTCTTTCCCTCTCCCTTCCCCTCTCTCCAAAATAAATAAATAAAATCTTTAACAACAAAAAGAATGAACACCAATGATTCTCAAACTCTTCCAAAAAACAGGAGAGAGAACGCCTCCTAACTCGTTCTATGAGCCTCCGTTGACTAAGTAGACGAGAAAAGAATCAAAGGACTGAAACCGGAAATGAAAGTGGGGACATTGCTACCAACTTTACAGAAATAAAGGGTGATGAGAGAGTACTATCACTACGAACAGTCGTACACCGGCTCACTGTGTGACCTGGATGAAACAGACTAATTCCCAGGTACACACAACCACCAAAAAAGCAGACGAAGCGAAGTTAAAGTAAATTGAGAAAGAAAACTTTATAAAATTTTATTCTGGCCCTGATCAGGTAGTTCAGTTAGCTAGAGCATCATCCCCATACACCAAGGTCGCGGATTCAATCCTAGGTCAGGGCACATGCAAGAATCAACAAATGAATGCATAAATGGAACAGCAAGTCAATTTCTCTCTTTCTCTTCCTCTCTCTCAAAATCAATCAATAAAATTTTTTTTTAAGTAAATAAAATTTTATTTTGGAAAATTTCAATTAGACCCTAAAGAAGAAAATAATGAAGTATGCTTACTCACACCGCAAGAGCTAACGTCGAAACAGCCCGTGATGGCAAAGGGGGTTCCAAGCCACTGATTAATGCATTTCCCATATGTTTGAACAGTTGACAAAAAGCCAAAAATGCTGGGCTGTTTCTATGGCCCCTCTGGAAGGAGCAGGAGGCCTCCTAGAGAGGCAGAGCTGGGATGCCCCCCACCCCACTGTGCCCTCGCACCTGAGTGATAGGTGACAGCGGGGAGAGGGTGGGTGACACCTGCTGGGCCTGCTGCCGCCGTGCCTCCGAGCTCAGGGACAGTGGGCTGACACCAGCCGGACGGTGCTGTGGTGAGGAGCCTGGAGTACTCATTCCTGGAAGAAAGGAAGGGTGAGCATGACTCCAGCCTCCAAAGGGCCACTCACACACCCACAGTCACTGCTGGGGACAGCTTAACCGCTAAGACAGAAGCCAGTGGGCATGTCCTGATTGTCAAACTCAGGGTACCCTCCCCCTCCAAGGTCCTGATACCCTGACCTTTGGGCCCTCAGCTCTGTATGGTCTCTACCCTCCTTCTAGAATCCCATGAGGACCAACACTCTCCATGCTGATCCTGTCATCCCTCCAGGAGGGGCGTTAACTGCAGGCCCTGTCAGGGAGAACTTCCCTGCCTCTGGACTGCCACATGATTGGTCCCTGGATGGATATGTCACCAGGCTCGTCCAATGAGACCCTGCCCTTGGACTTTTGATGGACTTTCAAGGAGAGAGCCCAGAGCTGTGTGTGTGTGTGTGTGTGAGAATGAGATGGGAGAGGCAGCACCTAAGCCCTGGATACAGCTACACTGGCATTTCTTCTCTTCTGGACACAATCGATCTCCTTTTTCTCCTAAACTGGCTTGGGTTCTGGTTAGCTTCAAGCAAGTCAATCCTGCCTGACTTCGTTTCCCCTTGACCTTCATTCAATGAACATGTCCCTTTCCATAACTGCTCCTTTGGCCAGATCTCCTCTCAGCCCTGGACCTGTGTAACTGGAAGCCCCTCTATCCCCCATCTCACTTCCATGTCCTTCTCCCCCCACCTGTGTATTCTTCATGCTAAAGCATCAACCTCGCCGGGATGCCTAACCTAGAAACTCAAGTTATTTTTTATCTTCTTCCCAAACCCTCATTTGTGAGGGAGCTCCTGCCAGGGACTCCACATTGTCCCTTCCCTCCCCCAGCAATCTGATCCCTGGATACATCTGTTGTGAAGGAGCTGAGTGAGGTCAGGTTCAGTGTGGCATCAGTTGGGGCCTGTTGGATTATCCTGGGGCACTGTGCCAGGGAGGCAACAGGCCTCCTGATGCCAGCGAGAGCCCTGAGGGGCTGGCTAATCCCCCAGACTCTATTTCCTTGTCTTTGAGGTAGAGATGATACCAGCCACCCTTGCCAGTTAACTGTGAGGCCCTAATGAGGTGAGCTAGCTCTGGAGAGTCTGGCCCACAGGCAAGGCCAATGAAGGTGCCTAACTCACCCAGGAGAGCTGGACCCATCCTGCCAAGGGCACCGATCAATCTTGTTCCAGCAGGTATGATGACAGGTTCATGGGCTAGGGGGAATGCACCCAGCGCGCACTGACGGAGATGACGGGCAGCTGCTCGCTGCATCATCCATGTGAGGCAAGCCTGGTCACGCCTGCACTTCCCCTTGGATGCCCTGGTGGCTCATCTTGGCTGAGCACTGTGGGAGGGGGGCCTGATACCGTTGACTGCTCCCAAGGCAGAGCCCAGGGATCCAATTTCTGCACAGACTGTGGGCCCCAGAATCAGGCTGCTTTTGACGCAGTGATGTCAAGGGAGGCACAGTCAAGAGGCCTGGATGGGAGTCCAGGAGACACCTGCTCACAGCACACTTGGAGTGGGTACCCTGGGCTATTCCCTCTTCTTCTCTAAGCATTCAATACTTTATAGATCCAGCAGGCTGAGGAACATGTGACATCCAGAGTGCCGATGTCAGGGTTCAGTAAGTAGCAGAGTCAAATGCCAAGGAGTGAGAGGAACAGTGGGGTGACAGGGACAGGTGGGATTGTGGCAAATAGGAGTGCTCTGGCTCATCTTGAGGCACAGGACCTTGACCCACTACTGCTAGGCCTTCTGATTCAAGAGAAGCCAGTAATCCAGATTTTTACATGCACTCTCCTGATGTTTAAGTGTCTATTCAAAGCATCACGCACACAGTTGTGGGCCAGACAAAATACACCACTGGGCTGAATTTGGCACTTGGGCTGCCAGTTTCTAACATCTGCCCTGAATACAAAGGCGTTTTTGAATCCCCTGTTGGACTGCAGAGTGAGCTCCCGGCCTCACATGGGAGCCGGGAGGGTGGAGGAATGCCTTGCTGCTGAATTCCTCTTGGCAACCTGGGTCACCTTTGGGAAAAGGAGTGGGGCCAGCTGGAAGAAAAGTCTGGGCAGGCAGGGAGAGCTGTCAGGGGAGGACGGGCCAGGTGGCAGGGGCCTGGCCCAGGGCACATAAGCCCAGAGTATGGGGGCAGCTGGGTACAGAGCAGTGCCAGGAAGGAAGACCCAGGCCTGTTGTCCTCCCGGGTCCCCGTGGACAGTCAGGGAAATGACTTCAGCAAATGTGGGAGGGGACAAGAGGAGCTGCTTTCTCCCTGGTGGGGAAGGCCTCTTCCTCCTCTGAGGCTCACATTCTAACTGACTGGTGGGAGGGCTGGGTGGGCGAGCAATCTCCACATGTGCCAGAGGCTGAGGCTCAGCTTGATTTAAAATGTGCCTGGAAAGTGAAGCCCCTGCCAGGTGAGCCACTGGTGCAACAGGTTCGAAAACAACCCAACACATGTCAGACACCACCGGCAGATACTGGAGCCAGGTAGCTGGGGCCCGCCCCCCCACACACCCCAGAGTCCCCTCCCACCTGCCCCCCAACTTGGGGTCTGCAGTTTTCATACATGCTTGTTTTCCTGTGCTTGTTTAGACTCTGCTCAGGTTAGAAGTACACAGCTCTTGGTGGGTGCTGGGGGGCTGCCAAGGACCCTTGAGTGGAGGGGGTATGCTCTGGAGGCCGTAGTCCGAAGTGGGGAAAAATTGGGCCAGGAAACTGCATTGTCAGCACCAGCCCCAGAGCTGACCTTCCAATTTCTTCCAATGCACTGGCCAACGCTTGCACTGCTGCCTACTGGTCTCTAGGGGTCATGGGTCTCAGGCTTCTCTGAATCTGCCCATTTGTATTTGGATCTTCCCTGGGGGGCACAGCCATGCTGGTACCCTCTGCTCCATGGTTAAGTCTGGATGGGCATAGGGCCAGAAGTGTGGAAGAAAGACCACAACCTCAACATTGTCAGGCTGGAGTCCCACTCTGCCTTCACTGACTGACCTCCATCAACTTGTCTAACCTGGGAACATGGCACTGTTCTCAACACCTCACCTTCCCAGGCCATGTGGGCACCAGAGCCAGAACTGACTCTCCTCCACTCCCTGCATCCACCTGGCTCCCAAGCCGGCCAATTGCCCCTGGAAATCTCTCTGCAGAGTGTCTGATGAGGCCCTGCCCTGGTCCAGGTGCTGCCTCCCCTCTGATGGCCTGTTCTCCCAGGACTGCAGCAAACATGACTTTAAGCGTGATTCTCTCAGAAAACACTGCATGGCACTGCCCACCCACTTGAAATGATGAACAGGTGAGCACTGGCCATTCTGCAGCCCTGGGCAGGATGTAGTGCTCTCACTAACCAGAGTCCTGATGCCTGTGCGCTCGCAGAGGGGACCCCTTAGCCCCTCCTGTCCATCCCACCACCAGGACTTCTGGGGGCCACCCTGTCTCCTCCCTAACTGCAAAGCCACACACCCTCCAGTTAACTCAGTGCAGAGGTCACAGTGGGGTCTCAGGAGAGGCCCAGCCTGGGGACAGGTGAGAGCCAAGTGGTAACCCAGGGTGAGTACAGAAAAGCAAGTCTGTGTGAGAGCCCGGGTGGAAGGGGTGGGCAGGAACCACGAGGCCTCATTCAGGGGAGGAGGTGTGAGCAGAAGGGACAGGTGAAGAGCCCCCTGCTGCCTAGAGGAAGAAGAGGATCATAGGGGAGGAACAACATGTGCAAAGGCCCCAAGGTGAGCTCATCAGCTGGAAAGGAGAGGTGTAGGGGACGGGCGATGAGGGGCTATGTAAGGTCCCAAGCAGAGGAGAGCCATGGGCTGACAGCTGTCCTGGGTGGGGAAGAGGTGGGGACTAGGAAAACGGGGGTGGCAGCAGGTGGTGGCTGTGAAGGGTGAGGAGAACCCAAGTTGGGCTGGGTCCTAATGGCAGGGCTAATGAGACATGCTAGTGGGGCAGGGTGGGTAGGGGACAAATTGAGGAGGACACCTCCAGGTTTCTGGCCCATGCTGCAGGGGACAGTGATGTTGATCTCTAAGAGGAACAGGGTGGGGGTGGTGCCAGGAGACATTGAGATGTGCAAAGGCCCTAAGGGTCATCCCTGAAGACAGCACCAGGGAGAAATGAGTGTGGAGCCTGGGGAGGGAGTCAGGCTAAAAAGTCCCAAGCATGTATCCACAGTCAGCTAAGGGAAGGGAAAGCCTGGCCCACCCTACTCTCTGAAGTTCTAGCATCCCTCAGAGCCACTGTCCCATCCCTGGGGGCACCAAGAGCCTTCCCACCACCAGGCATTTTCCTAGGCTGTGCCCTCTGCCTGGACACCGCTCCCCTTGGGACAGCCTGGTAACACCAAGCCCCCATGCTGGGTTCTGCTCCCACCCCACGCCCAGAATTTTGGAAGTGACCCTGCTTAGTCACTTTGTGTGTGTGTGTGTGTGTGTGTGTGTGTGTACACACACACACACACACACACACACACACACACACACACACACACACACACACACACACACACACACACACACACACACACACACACACACACACACACTCTGTCCTTGCTAGACAGTGAGCTCTGCCAGGGAAGAAAGTATGCTCACCCGCCCGGCCTTACCCTGGCCAGTGCCACCAATGCCCAGGTGCGTCAGGTTGGCAGTGAGGTTGCCGGTGCTGCTGGAACTGCTGAGAGCAGGGAAGGTGGGCTCCTCAGGGTCCAGCGGGGTCGGGAGCGGGGAAGGGAAGTGGATGTTGGTCAGGTCGGGCAGGGAACCCCCAGTGTTGTGGGTGGCAGGGATCAGGGCTGTAGTGTTTTCCTGGTCAGCAGATGGAAAGATGCTAGGAAAAGGCCAGACATAGGGGGATGAGCTCTTGAATTGTAGCTGCCAGTTCCCCAGAAGCTGTGATGGAAGAGGGAAGGGGCTTGCAAAAACAATTAAAAAAAATCCTAGCAAGCAGGTACAAAATAACATCCTGTGATTAGATGCTGCTATGCTCCAGAAACAACCATCAGCCCAAACCTCCAGTGAGACCTTAGGAAGCAGCCTCCCCCTACAGGGACAGGGGATGGGTGAGGGTCTTCCTGTTTCTCGGGGACAGGGTGTGTCTAAGGGATGGGAGCAACCTCCACAGCAAACCATGCTGGGTGGCCGCCAGCTGCTTGGCATCCCTCTTGCCTGGACTTGCAGTGAGCAGCTGGGAATTTGCCCGAGGGTGGGGGAGCAGGGGAGAGGTTGTCCAAGCAGCCCCTGGTGGCTGTAGGCATGCAGGGCAGGTCCCATTGTGACTTACTTGATTCCAGGGACCTCACAGGACTTGGGCCTGGACCCTGTCTGAAAGAGAAGACAGCAGAGGCTGGCAGCCTCCTCACAGAATAGCTGATCTCCCCAAGAGGGCCTAGTGACGCTCAAGGAGAAGCAAGTTTATGGGGTCCCAGGGAGACTTGCTGATGAAGAATGTCCTTGTGGGATGGTGGGGGCTGCGGGGGTGCCCCAGACATGCCCAGGGGCAAAACAGAGTTAAGCAGAGAGGGTCTGCTTGGTAAGGCGGCACAACCCAGGGCGGATGTGCTGCCTTGTCAAAGCTGGCGTCCGGAGGGGAACATGTTGCCTGTTCTTTACATCTCGACCCCTCAGGGTTATGCCCAGGCTGTGAGCAAATAGCTCTGAAGCCGGCCCACTGGAAACCTGGTAGTAAAGGCTAACCCCTCACTCATTCCTGGAGCAGGGCAAGGACTGTCTGTTCTGAATCTGTATGTTCACCCTTAGAAAGGACGTCATGTGGGGAGGCCTGAGGAAGCTTGTACTGGTTGCCCTAAACACAAAGAGGCTGTCGCTCTGCCCCTAGCTGACCCCCCCTCTGGTGCCCAGAACTGTGACTCCCATGGGGACCCCAGTACTCCACCACTTGACAACTAGAATTCTGACCGCCCTGCAGGCTGGCCCGGGAGAAGGGGTCCCAGGGAAATCCTGTCGGCAATAAGACCCTGGTTTTTCCTCTAAGCTAGAGATGTTATCACCACTGGAGATCTGCAGGCGCCAGGCCAAGCCCCCAGACTCTAGTTCAAAGACAAAGCAGGGAACTCATCCTATGGCAGCAGACATGACAGGACAAGGCCTGTGTGCTGACAGAGGCTCTGCTGTGTCACGTTCCCTAACTCCTGTCTGCCTCTGGGGCCCTCAGGTAGAAACTCCTGCTGATGTGTTCTTTAGGGATTATCAGACAAGAACGTGGGCTCACTGGGGAGGGCTAGGCCAGCCTACACACACACCCAGTGAGGGGGGACGCCTGACTGGCAGTGACTGAGGTGCCTGAGAGGGGCATGGGACCAGCAGGCCTTGAGGAACTGGGGTGGAAGCAGTTCCTACCTGACCACCGGCTGCTTAATTCTGGGAGTAAGCGTCTGCTTCATCACCAGATTTTTGGAAAGCACTCTGACAATGACTTTATTAAGCATTTACCCATCATGCCCAAGCTGCCCCAAACAAATCCAGTGAAATCCCTAAACTGACACCCTCCCAGAGGCATGCATCATTTCACACAGTAGTTACAAGAAGTCTCGCCAGGATGCTGGGATCTCCCACCCTCTTCGCACTCCCAGGAGGTCAGGGTGTTTCCCCAACACTCACCACCCTCTCTTTCTTTATGGCAGCACCACATTCAGGTGCAGGAAGGGCCCTTGATGTCCTTGTCTCATCCTTGTGCTAACCACTACACTGTCCAATGTTCGTGTACGTGCTGTAGAAGCACGGGTTTTATTTAACTCTTTACATGCTTTTAAAAGTGTAAGAGGCCTGTGTTTATGTTAAATCGGCTGACACAAGTGGTCAAATCTGAGTTAGGGTTTTACTTTAGGGAGAATGAAGCTCCCTCAATATGTTCTTTCGTCATCTTTGCCCAGCTGTGTTTAAAAAAAGATCAAGAAAGAAACCACTTCTGGAAAGCCTGTAGGCTCTTACCTTCTTGGTGTCCCATGCTTGCTTGGAAAGGTTCTTGTCCGTCTCTGACGTGGTCTCCTCCATTCCTGGGACTGTTAGTAGTAAGACTGGAGTAGGGTATGGGGAGGAGAGTCAGAAAAGGCATCTCTCTGCAGCTCCCTGGTGGCACCAGGAGGGCATTTCCCTGACATACAGTGACTTCTGAGGATTGTACTGAAGTACAAAAAGGTTTTCATTTTTTAAAGAAACCAACCTAAAAAAAATGTCAGGAACCCTGTGACTTAAGCTCTAGAACTAAGGACATACATCGACTCAGCCTCCCAATGGGGCCAATTTGGGCCTTGGAGGCCTAAGGCTACAAAGAACAGCTGAGAAACTCTCCCCACCTCATGTGCGTGACCACCACCGTGGACACCTGCCTCTCCCTCGTGGGCCATCAGCACAGTGCCACACCACTCAGCGTCAGCTGGGCTGGGTGGACCCACCATGGTAGCTATGGGCCCATGAGTTGGCTGCAATGCCAGCCAGCCCGAGAGGAGTGGGGGAGGGGAGGAAAGTCTGAGAGACTGGACGGCCATCATCTGAGGCCATGAAACCAGCTGTGCCTGAAATCCCTTTTGCTTGGACTTTTGGTAACAATGAGATTAAACATTTTCCTGAAGAGACCCAATTGTCTTCGTGCCTGCTGGAGGTCCAGTTTTTCACTGGCAACAGAACCATAATGAACAGAGCCAGATGGGTTAACTCCTTCCTGAAACATGGAGGGGCCAGGCTCAGGGGTGGGAGGGCAGCCACACTAACCCCAATCCCATCACTGTCTGGGCCCCTCCTAAAGGAATAGGGACAGGTGACATATCTCTTCTAACCCCACCCCAGGGCCAAGTAGACTCTGAGCTGTCAGGGATTCAAGGCTTGCAGCTCCCTTTCCCAGTCACGGAGAGTCCTGCCTACCCTAAAAGCCCACAATCTTGGGAGGCCCACCAGGGAGATGGCCACCTCAGAACTGCCCCTGACCCCTGCATAGGGAACAGGAGGGAAATGCCAGTCACTGTGTCCTTGTCACCTCTGGACATTTAGAATCCTATTATTACAGAGACAGTTCCTTCTGTAATCTCCCTCTCACTGCCTGATGAGCTAGGGTCCCAGGAAGACGGAGTGCAAAAAGGGTGCCCCCCCCCACAAGGAATAAAGTTCTGGTGGACAATCCTTCTACCAGTAGAATCTCCCTGGTGTTTATAGGCTTGCTCAGTGAGCTGCTGATAAAAAGTGAGCATTTGGGCCTTAACTGTGTATGATTAATTCTCTGGTTTCAGTGTCTTGGGGCAGGTAAGGCCCCTAAGGGGTTTCCTGGGGCTGGCCTCACAGAATCACGCTCCCCTCTCTGGGTGACGCTGCCCCCGTTTTAAGATGGCATGTGCCCTCCTGGAAGGTCCCAGGGATGCTGTCTGTGCTCAGCTCCGAGGAGGGGCTGGTGGCCTGGGCACAGACCTGCCCAGCTGCAGGGCTATATACATGGCCATGTTAGAGAGGAGGATCTGGGCAAGAACTGGGAAAGAACGAGCCCCTTTCTGACCCACCAAGGCTAGGAAGGGCCCAGGGGCTGTGGCCGGAGGGTTCTGAGCAGAACCAGAATGTGGTCCAGTGTGAAGCCCTGGGTCAAGCTGCATCTGAAGTTGAACATCTAGCTCTGGTCTGCTCAATGGTGAACTGATAACTGCCCTTTTTGTTTGACCTTGCTGCCACCTACATTTAAAAAACTACAAGGCCCCCAGACTACGTGGCCATGACAAATCCATGAACAGAAGGCAATGAGTGTTTGCAGGTGCTGTTTTCTCTTCCTAGAAAATTCCTACACTCTCTTCAAAATCCAACACAAATAGTACCATCTCTAAAGATTCTCTGGGCCCCTCCCCTTCTCCCACAGCACCCACAGAGTCTTCCTTCCCAGGTCCATCCTCCCATGAACTGTGACCTCTGGGAGCACAGTGGGTACCATTGGACTTGACTGACCTGAGGAAAGACACCCACGTGCCTGGTCCATACCTCTTTTCTGGTGTGCATCCTGGGACCCGCCCATAAAGGGCTCTGGCTGAGTGGGTGTCATTGTGCTCTGGTGCAGGGCAGAGTCAGAATTGGTCCTGGGAAAGGAGAAAGACAGTAAGCCAGGGCCCCAAGGGTAACAAAGGGCAGTCCTGGCCCCCTGTGATCCAGGACATGCCCGATGGGACAAGGCAGAAGTCGTAGTCATTTCTGTGAGCTGCTGCATGTCAGGATTGTTCTCAAAATAACCACAGGAGTGACCGTGACCATGGTTTTCGTGTGCAAAGCCTGTTTGCAGCAGACTGTCCCTCTGTAGTAACGTGTCCCTACCTGTCCCTGTCCCCTCCCACCGCATGCACTCTCAGTTTTAGGGAAAGGACAGAACCTTCCTGCTGAAACCCTCTGGAGAGGGGGCCCAATGGTCCCACAGTGGCCAAGCCTTATGGGTACTACAAGTCCCTAGCCCGTCACTGGGTCCCCTCTGGTGACATACACCAATGAGCAAGCCCACCCTCTGGGACACTCAGTTACAAACCAGACAGGAAGAGGAAGCAGTGACTTAAGGCTCCTGAGAGAAGGCAGCCCCTGGGCGTGAAGGCAGGTGTGAGGGAATGGCTTGGGGGAGGAGCTTGCTCTAATCAGCCCACAAGCTGCCGAGAACTCCACTCTCTGCCCCAGGGCCAGGGTCACCCAATCTGCTCCCAGCACCAAGTGCCTGGAGGGAGGGGTTCCAAATAGCCCTCAGCTGCCCAGCACACTATGGGTGACCAAGGGGAGCTGGGTGGACATGCAAAGGGCAGGTCCATCAGCATAGCTGGCAATTTGGGGGTGAGAATAACAGCCGCACACACCCAATAGGGATGTCTCCGACACTGAGAGTGACGTGAAGGAAACTTACTTAAGGGAGAAGAGCAGATTAAAAAGCACCAGGCCAGGGCCAGCTGAGCAGTGAGGAACCAGTCAGGGTCCTAGCCCCCCACCAGCTGTGTGTCTTTGAGCAAGTGTCCTGATCTCTCTATGCTCCATTTCCTATCTCTACAATGGGGAGGATGACAGCACGTATTCCACAAAGCTGTGTTTTGTATTGGTTAGTGTTTGTGACGGTCGAATAGGGCCTGATACATGGTAAGTGCTTGGTGGAAATTGAATTATGTTATTGAATTAAATATATTACATATTGTATTATATACATATTTTTAAGTTTGCTTACTTTTGGTCTTTTTTTACTGAAATTGCGTACACACATACACATTTTCTGTGTATGGTAAAGTATGCGTAACATAAAATTTACCATTTTAATCATTTTTTAAATTTTTTTTTATTTTTTTAAAAATTTTATTTATTTACTTTTAGAGAGAGGGGAAGGGGGAGAGAAAAAGAGGGAGAGAAACAGCAATGTGGGAGAGATACATGAATCAGTTGCTTCTTGTACACTCCCAACCGGGGACCTGGCCTACAACCCAGGCACGTGCCCTGACTGGGAATTGAACCAGAGACCTTTCGGTTTGTAGGCCAGTGCTCAATCCACTGAGCCACACCAGCCAGGGCCATCTTAATTGTTTTGAAGCATTTATTTCTGTGGCATTAAGTATATTCACACTGGTGTGCCACTTTTATTATTGTAGGTATTTATATTTATTATTATCTTAGACCTTTACAGATGATAGCATTATGGGTGTTTTTTCCCCTCTTCTAAGTACATTTATTTATTCTCCTAGTCTTCTAGCAATAAATGTGTAATACTTTTATAACCATACTGTCATGACCATTTAGCAATGAGGGAAACCACAGCATTAAAGGAAAGAAAGCTACCACACTGACCATCCAATATAATCTCAACTTCCTTGAAAAAAAGAGCTGATTTCTAGAAACTCCTGGATAATTAATTGTGTCATTTCAAAGTGACTACATGTTGGTCTTCCAAGCAAACCAGGATGAAAGTTTGGTTTTGTTTTCAACGAGAGGGCTGGGGGCTGGCTCTGGGTCACTGACCTTCTCCAGCTGGTATCCGAGGGTGGTGAGAGGTACACAGTACCATAAGGGCAGCTGTCCGCTTGAGTATGAGTTAAGGGGATGGTGCTGTTGACTCAGGCCCCACCCTAGCCCCGGAAACCTGGTGGCCAGGCTACTGGGAGCCTGCAAACAGCTGGGGCCGCAGGGCGGGAAGCGGGGGGCCCTTTCCTTCCTGGCTGTGAGTGGCCCCAGGGGTAGCCCTATCCACCTAGCACTCAGCACTCACCCCCTGCGAGCGCACGTGCGGGCTGCACCCCTTCCAAGAGGGGCCTCAGCCGTGAAACCGGGGCCCATGGGGGCGGCAGGGAGTCTAGTTCAGATGACCCAGGTCATGACTCTTAATTCTCGGCTGATGGGCGGATCCTGGGGACTGAGGGCTCCGTCTGGGGCCCAGCTGGTCGGGCTCCCCCAGCCACGGAAATGAGAACCAGCAAAGAACGGGCTTCTCTGTTCTAGAAAACAAGGGGTCCCAGAGCAGCACTTAAGACTCTGGGGGGTGGGGCTGGCTGGCTGCGCACCAAGAGGTGGCTGAGTTGGGGGGGACTCCTGACCATCTCTCTGCTTGGCTGAGGTGCAGACGGGAGTTTTGTGTGTTCAGATGGAGTCTCCCTTGGATCTGTCTGGGTCTGGCTCAGCCCCCTCAGCCCCACTGCCTTGGCTGGTCTGTCCTCCACGTGGCCTTGGGAGGGGTCCACCGATATGGCCTTGATGTGTGGTCACCCTGCTCACAGCCTTCCTGGGCCCCACTGTCCAGCCAGGAGTCCAAGTGCAACGTGATCCAGTGTCACCTTCCCCAACTCTCACCACAGGCTACATGCTTCAGCAGCCACCTCTTCGTCCTTGTTCCCTGTGTCCCTCAGTCCTCATCTAGCCACAGGCTCTTCAGCTTGCCTCACTACCTCCTCTGGGAAGTCCACTGCGGAGGCCCCGATCCATCCTCAGAGCTGGTAGCTTCGTTAGTTAGATGAACTCAGGGTCCTGCAATCACCAACAGGACCCAGCCCCCCTGCCCAAGTCCTCTGAGAAAAGGATATCTGCCGTCCATGTTTGTCCACTGACAGGGGCCGGCGGTGTGGGGAGCCGAGCCGGCCGCGCTCCCGGTACACTCTGTCTACCAGCCCATGGTGCCGGGTAGTCCGGCTGGTGTCCAGGCCTGAGGACTGGAAGGGTGTCTGGGGGAGGGGGGGGGGGGCCAGCATAGAGAGAAAGAGACGGAAAAAAAAATGAGAGAAACCCAAAATGGTTATTAGCTGTGACCTGTCCCCAGGATCTGACCTCAGGGCCCCCCACCGCCGAGACACTCTCGGCCACCATGAGGCAACCTGGACAGGTTTCCTCCTGCGAATAGCGCCCGGCCTCCAAGCACTGTGGCCACGGGGGCAAGCTGTGGACCCTGAGCGACCCTGGTGGCAGGCGTGCAGTGAGGCCAACATGCACGGGCCAGGCAGAGCGGCACAAGCTCAGGGCCGATGCCAGCCAGGGTGCCAGGGGTGCAGATGGCCTGAGCAGCACCCTCCCCCCCCTCAGCCTTCACCAGGTGCAGACAGGCCTCCGCCTTCTCTCTCGGGCCTGGCTGGCCTTCTCTTCCCACCTACGTCATCCCTGGAGGGGCTGCCAAGAGACAGCCCGGGGCTTCTAGCCGAGGATGTTGAGGGGCCCACCTGGCCAAGTGCTGGCTCCCTGGAGGCTCCTTGTTGAGCCTGAAGCTGTTCTCAACCTAGAGCCTCCAGAGCCCTCCCCTACCATATCCCAGCACCACTACAAGCCAAGTGCAGGTACTTTCCAGGGCCCTGGCCCATGGTTGGCAGGACAGGGCTTCCTTCTAGCACCTGGGGCTAGCAAAAGGCACCCTCAGCCAAGCCCTGATCCTTCTCCCAGCTCTATGCCCCTGGGACCCCCAGGAGTCTGCTCTCTGCCACCCCTGGCACCCTGGGGCTCCTTGCCATCTGACCGCAGTAAGACTGGCAGCTTCAGTCAGCTCTGGACACAGCCTGTCCCCCTGCATGGCCATCTGGTCCTTGGGTCCTCCTGTCTTCTCTGGGAAGCAGGGTAAAAAGTGATTTCCTTCTGCCATGGCTGGAAACCTGCTTTTCCCCATGTATCCAAACACCTCGCCTGACATTTAGGGCTGGCTGCTCCTCCAGTGTCTAGGATTTGTCTCTCTCTGACCCATCAAGCACCTTGCCAACTTGGGAGATGGCTGTGACTAAGAGAGGGAGGGAACCTTGCCATCCAGCAGGGACACCAGAGGGTAGGGTCCACTCGCCTTCTCTTAGATATGCTTGGAAAGCGGAGGGAAAACTGAGGCAGCTGAAGCAGAGCCAGAGGCAGAGATGCTCAGCCAGCTACAGCCCAGCTCACCAGGCTGCATCTAGGATCTGCACACGCACATGTGCATGTGGTACGGGAACAACCATGAAGCATTGGTGCGCATGCTCGAATTCTTGGGTTGGGGTCTCTCCACATGACCACACATACTTCCCCCGACTTGGGGGTACAGAGCAGATCAGTTTCTGTTTGTCAGACAGACCCCTCCCACCAGGCCAGGAGGACAGCCACGCTGGGGACACCAAAAGCCTCAGCCCACAGGCTCATTTACCAGAGAGACAGGAGCTGCTGCCAGGGCATCCCCCAGAAATCCGCTGGGCTGGAAATGCAAAGAACCGAGACTCTGAGATGCTCTGGCCTCACCTGGTCCCCTGGAGCCCCAGCAGGCCCCTGCACCCTCAGCCCTAGGGGTTCCACGCTGGCCCAGGCAGGGCAAGCTCAGGGTGTGCAGAGAGATGCCTTCCTCCAGGAAGTAGGGAAGAGGAAGACAGAAGAAGAGAAGAGCCAGGGGTGGTGGGGGGAGAACCCCAACTCAGAAGTGTCCTGACGAAGAAGTCAGCTTGACAGCCCCAGGCATCTGTTCCAATGAGGAGGCTGTCCGAGGAGGGCCATGCCCCAGGGGCCCAAAGCTGAGCGGAGCAGACTGAGCCAGTCTGGGGGACCCTGGTCAGTGTGGTCTGCTGCATCCCAGGGGCAGTATTACAGGAGGACTAGCGGATGGGGGGTTACTTGTGTGGGGGCTGAGCTCCTTGAGGGACCAGCCCAGGTTGCACCTGGCCTATCAGCATGTGGGCAGATATGGTTGTTTCTGGGGCCCGGCCTCAGCAATGGGACAGAAGTGTGGCAGACCATGAACTTGTCCCTGCAGAGAAGAAACCATGCTTGCTGGGGGTGGCCTGGCTCTTAGTGCCAGCTCCCTAGCCCACCTTACCTCTGCTTCTACCTGCGGACCAGGGAAAGAGGCTGGCATTATGCCCAGGTGGTGAGCCGTATCTCCTGTTATTTATGATAAGGATGTGCATGGCGGCTCTGTGGCCTGCGGGAGCCATGCTGTGTGGGTCTCTGCCAAGAAACGTTTGCAGACAAGTGGGGTCAGGCCTCGGGGCCTCCTTCTGAGAACCGCTGGGCTTGCGGATTAGTGAGGCTGATGGAGCCAAGCCCCAGAGGCCCTAAGCGGTTCCCGCTGCCGCACAGCCGGCCAACAGGTGTAGTGGCTGCCGAAACGCTTGAGGCCAGACTAAGCCTTGCTGCAGGGTCTGAGGATGCTGACAGGGGACTGGCTGGCGGGGGGGATCTGGGTGAGGCCTGGCCAGCCCATCCCAGGGACAGGAAAGGAATAGGCGGGTGTGGGGCGGGAGGGCTGTGGCAATTGTCTGCTGACCCCAGCTGTCTGCAGCAGCCATCACGCACACACGCTTGCCCAGAGTGGATGCGCCCCAGATGGGAGGCCAGGGAAAGCTCTGCTAGGGAGGGAGTGTCGGAAGCGGGCAGAGGGTGTTTGTTGCTCACCTGGAACGGCAGATCCACAGTGCCGCTCCCAATCTGGTTCACATTGGGCAGGGACCCGCCATAGTACTGGCCGCGGCTTGGGCCCAGCTGCAGGTACTGTGACTTCTGGAGCTGGAGCTGCAAGAGAGAAATCAGCAGCTGCAGGGGGAGCTGGGAGCCCTCTCCAGCACACCCCGCAGAGTGCCACCCCCAAGGACCTGGAAGGGACTCAAGTGGTGGGATGAGTGGCACCAGTCGCAGAGGGTGGGAGACCCCATGACTCAGATTCTCAAAGGAGCCAGGTGTCCCTCCACCCAAAATGGCAGAATCAGAAACTCAAGGTACCCTGGGAGGTCCTTCCAAAGACTTTGTGAACTTAGGGGAGACTTCTTTGCTGGCTGACACAGCAGGTTTGTGAATGAGCGAGAGTATAGAACAGGCCTGGAGACTGCAGCATGAGAAGGCCCCTCACCCACCCAGGGGAGCCATTTCTCATCGTGGCCAAAGGCTTTGTTACCGGGGAGCAGGCCAGAGGCTGCGAATTGACGCCCGGACACAAGAGAAATCTTCTTTCCAATAGCGTGAATCAGAGGGGCCGGCTCAGAAGCGTAGCGCTGGCTTTCAAAGCGCAGGATGTGGACCCCGCCGGCAGCACACACAGGACTAGTAGGTCTGCCAGACCCTGCCTGAGTTCAAGGGTCCTGCCCAAGGCTCCAGGCTCTTTCTCCCTGTCCCTTTGCCTCACCAGGGTTGAGCCCAGCTCTCATCTGGGCTTACTGAATTCCTGCAGTCCTTTGCCCATCATTCAACTGGGAACTCATCCCCCTTCTGAACTAGGAGCTCAGGGCTCCCTGACTGGCAACAGCTGCCTCTGACCTGGCCTGGCATCTGACTCTTCTCTCAAGCAGCTGATTCCACTTTTCGGGAATGACAGCAGATGCCCTGACCCAGGCAGCACCGCCTGCAGCCCATCACACTGCTGTGGGAGGCGGGCGGTGGCCGGGCATGCAGGAAGGGGTGGTGTCGATCTCCTGGCTGGGGCGGTTGCTAGGGTCGACTCTGTATACACAACAAGGCCACTTGCGGTCCCTCACAAATAGCTCCTGGCAGCCTCCATCAGCTGGCCGCCCACACCGCCTGCTCCCCAATGACGACCCAGCTTCCTGGGGGGCCTTGGACACTGGAGGGAAAGTGAAGCCCCGGAACTGGCCACTCGCCCAGCAGAGCACCTCACCCAGGTAAACAGCTGTTTCCTGCAAGCTGTGTGGAGCTGGGAGAGAGGCTGACCTCGCTCAGTTCCTGCCCAGGTGGTTCTCAGCATCTGAGGGGCCCAGCCCAGGTCCGTCTCCAACAGGAACAACCCACTGTCTCCCTCTCCACCGTCATGAGAGACAAATAGGCCATAGCCCCCACCCCCTCCTGATCACAGGTCACCTCAGACTCAAGACACCTCATGCCCTCCCTGTGTCTGAGCCATGTGGCAGGAGCCTGCCTGCTTCCATCTCTCAAGAACCGTGTACCCCACAGGACCGCAGCCCCCTTTTGGCCCAGTTTCTCCCTCTAGTTTCCTCACCTCAGTCCTAGGCCCTTGTTTCCAGGCAAGGCCCCTTACCACCCCTGCCCCAGGGACACCCTGTGCCCAAGCCCCACCAGGCACCATATCCTTCTCCTGTGTCCTTGCTCAACACCCACTCCCCTGCAGAGAGCC
Organism: Macrotus californicus; assembly: GCA_007922815.1. Classification (NCBI taxonomy): domain Eukaryota; kingdom Metazoa; phylum Chordata; class Mammalia; order Chiroptera; family Phyllostomidae; genus Macrotus; species Macrotus californicus. Next base: position 282,360 of record VMDR010000208.1, on the reverse strand, counting down.
TTGTGTAATGGCAGCTTTTCTAGCCACAGGGGTGGGATCACCCTGCAAGGTGCCCCTTCCCAGCTTCTGTCAGTGCCCACGCCCCTGCTGGGCACATCCTCCCCCTCCACATCCTGGCAGCATCCACAGGGATGAGCAAAGTGGGGACACGGGCACGGAACAGGTGCCAATGGCCCTGGGAAGATGTGGTGTGATAGAGGCAGCCACTCCTCCAGGGCAATATCCAATCTTCAGTCCCTTCCCCCACATCCCAGCACCAACAGGATGTAGTGACACCCCCACTGCCAGCTCCTCCCCTAAGCAATCTCCGTGGCGAATGGCAGGCCTTCCAATGAGCTTAAGGAGAGCCAGTGTGCTAAAGGCTGAGCTCTGTCCTGCAAAGCTAGCATGGACCAGGGAGAAGTCATGTGCTCTGAGCGGGACTCAGCTTCCCCCTCTCACCACAAAGGCTTCGGTGTGGACCTTTGCTCCTCCTGACCACCAGGCTCCACCAACCGAGATGGTCGCTGCCTTGAGGCCTTTGCACTGATGCTGCCTCCTTCAACAGGCTCTTCCACTAGGCTAGCCCAACACCAAGCACCTCACCCCCACAGCTTACTGTCCAAAATTACCCAACCAAGGTCTGTCTGTCTGTCTCCTCCTGTTAGACTGTCACCCCCACAAGGACCCTGGCATAATGAAAAGCGCTCAGCACACATGGGGAATAAGTGACAAGAAGTGACACTGAGCACAAGAAGAGTTGGATGTACTGAGGATCCCCAGGCAGGAACAACGTTTCACCTCTGCCCACATGGGACCCCTAACCCCAACCTTGAGGAAACTGAGGCACAAGGAAGAACAGGTGGTTGTCCCAGTGCAGAGGCAGCACGTGCCCCAGTCTGGGCCCCAACATGAAAACCAGCCATGAGAGGGAAGCAAAGAGCACACACTGTCCCCCAGCCAGTTCAAGCACATGATGCTTCTGGGACCGAGCACTAACCAGGACTTCAGGTGTAGAGATTTGCACACCCTGGCCCGAGTCACCTTTGGGGGTATCCCCGGGAGGGAGAGACTTGGGCTTCACCAGGTTCTCCGAGTGTTCCAGCAGCCACTGGGGTACAGGCAGGGAGCCCCAAGAGCCCTTGAAAAAATCTAATTCTGAGTCTTGTGGAGCCACCAGTGGGTTTTCCAGGGCCACCATTCTCTGGTAGGCATGTGCATCCAGTTTGTCTGGCTGTGTCCCTCCAGGTTCCTTCCCAGGCTTGGCTCTAGAAGACCCCCTAGTTTCAGCCTGGGCAGCAAGTGGTGAGTTCGAGGAGGGCAGACAGCCCCTCCTGGGCTCCCTTTCCCACAGTGGGCCCTCCCCCCACACTGCTCAGTGGAAGTGACATGTGCAGAATTGTGGACATCTCACTGAGACCACAGAGGACAGCACCAAACACTCTGGGCAGAGTTATTCCAAGGAGAAGAGGGCCGAGGGCCACCAGCTCTGACTTGAGACTCCCCAAGACTCCATCCTGTGGCTACAAGAGACAGCAGTGATCACTCACGTCACATGTCTCTCCCCATGCCTCCCCTTACACGCTCTGGAAAGGATTGGAAACCTGGACTCTGGGGAAGGCGGCTGTGCTTGCAGGTGCCCAACTAAAAAGGCCTGAGACAGCTTTTCTCTCGCTTCTTAAACTTTTTTGTCGAAGCAAAATCCCCATAACATAAAACAAACCATTTTAACACATACCATGCAATGTCATCTAGTACGTTCACAATGTTGTGCAACCATCACCTCCACCTAGTTCCAGAACACTTCTGTCACCCCAAAGGGAGACCCCATCCACATTAGCAGTCACTCCCCACCTCCCCTCACCCATGACAACCACTAAGCTACTGTCTGTCTCTGTGGCTTTACCTGTTCTGCACCTTTCACAGAGATGGAATCACACACCCTGTGGCCGTCTGTGTCTGGCTTCTCTCCCTCAGCACGAAGTTTTCCAGGTCTGTCTCCTTGCCTAGCTCATGTCAGCGCTTCACTCCTTTTCATGGCCAAATAATGTTCCCCCGTGTGGGCGGACCACGTTGTGTTCACCCTGCACCTACTGATGCACCCTTAGGCTGTTTCCACCTTTTGGCAACTGAGAATAGTGCCGCTGCGGACGTCGGCGTACAAGTACCTGTTTGAGCCCCTGTTCAAATCTCTAGGTGAATCCCTATGAGTGGAATGACTAGGTCATATGGTAACTGTCATTGATTTTTTGAGGAACAGCCACACTGTTTTCCGCAGTGGCTGTACCATTTTACATTTCCACCAGCACTACACCAAGGTTCTAATTTCTTCACATCCTCGCCTATACTTGCTGGTTTCTGCTGTTTTGACAGTAGCCACCCTGATGGGTGTGATGTGATAGCTCATTGTGGATTAGACTGGCATCTCCCTGGTGACTAGTGATTGAACACTTTTTCATGGCTTGGTGACCATCTGTGTATCACCTGTGAAGAAACTTCTGTCAAGCCCTTTGCCCATTTTTAAACTGGCTTTATTTGTCTTTTCCTTTTCTTTTTTTAAATTTAATCTTTATTGTATTTTTTCCCACTACCATTTAGTCCCCTTATGCCCTCCTCCCCTGTCTTTCTCATGTTGAGTCCTAAGAGTTCTTCATATATTCTGCATATTAATCCCTTAATCCCTTATCAGCTATATGGTTTGCAAATATTTTCTCCTATTCTATGAGGGTTTTTTTTAAAGATTTTATTTATTTATTTTTAGAGAGTGGGAGGGAGGGAGAAAGAGAGAAATATCAATGTGTGGTTGCCTCTCACATGGCCCCCACTGGGGACCTGGCCTGCAACCCAGGCATCTGCCCTGACTGGGAATCGAACCAGCAACCCTTTGGTTTACAGCCAGCACTCAATCCACTGAGCTACGCCAGCCAGAGCCCATTCTATGAGTTTTTTTTATTTTCTTTGACAGTCTTTTTTTTTAATTTTTTTAAAAAGATTTTACTTACTTATTTTTAAAGAGAGGGTAAGGAAGAGAGAAAGAGAAGGAGAGAAACATCAATGCATGGTTGCCTCCCACACACCCCCCACTCCACTGGGGGCCCGGCCTGCAACCCAGGCATGTGCCCTGACTGGGAATCAAACCGGCGACCCTTTGGTTTCTAGGACAGTGCTCAATCCACTGACCCACACCAGCCAAGGCTCTTTGATAGTCTTTTGATGTATACGTTTTTAATGTCGATAGGTCCAATTAATCTATTTTTCTTTTGTTGCTTATGCTTTTAGTGTCATATCTAAAAATCCATCACCTAATCTAAGGCCAGAAAAAGTTACCCCTGTGCTTCCTTCTAGGAGTTTTATAGATTCAGCTCCTACATTTAGGTCTTTGGTCCATTCTTCTTGTTAATGTTGTTGCTGCCCCGCACCCACCTCGCAGTCGGCCCCCAAGCCAACCATGGGGGCTCCACGGTGAGGAGAGCCCAGCCAACAGCCTGAAGCATGCCAGGGACACTGGAGTTTCGTATCACACATCTGCTTAGCAAGAAAGGGAGTAATGAATGAATGAGGGAATGAATGAAAGCATCACAGGCCTGTGGCCAGCAGGATTCCAGGCTGAGTCACCCAGCCCCCTGGCTGAGTGAGACACTCCCCAGCTGCCTCCTCATTCGTTCCCAAAGTGTAAATACAGAACCAGATACACAAACACCGAGTGCGCCTCGGAATGCCTTTAATCAGGCTCTGTGCTTGCTGCCAAGTTCCCAGCCCCGGTTGAATCAGAGGGTCCACTGGGAGCACGTTTGTTTCCCTGTTGGTGTGGTTGTTGAGCACAGACCTTCCGGCTGGGATGTGTGAAGGATCCCTCGGGGTCTGAGCTCAGTACAGCTGGCTCATGGGGGCCTCTCTCCCAGAAAATGAGACCCCAGCCCCACCGGCCACCTGGGCGCCCATGCTGAGTGGGGCCTTGTAGCAGCCCTCAGGGGGGAGACCTGGCTTCTCCTCTCTTTTACAAGCAGGGAAACTGAGACACTGAGGGACAACAGACTTGCCCTGAGGTTGCCCAGTGACAGGAGGGGCCTCAGTCACAAACCAGGCTCTTTTTCTAGCAAATCCAACTTCCCACAAAGCCCTTCCTTCTGCCTTCAGATCCTAACACTCACCCCATACTTTTCCAGAACTTTCCATGGAGCTACTTCTCATCACCTGGGTTTCAGCTTACACACCTCCTCAGGAAGCCTTCCCTGATCCCACTTCCAAAACAACTCTCTATCTTAGCTCAGGCTGCTGTAACAAAGAACCACAGAGTGGGCAGCTTAAACAACAGATATTTATTTCTCATGGCTCTGGAGGATAGGAGCCTGAGACCAAGATGACGGCAGGGTGAGGCTCTGGTGAGGTCCCTCTTACTGGGTTGCTGATGCCCACCTTCTCGCAGTGCCCTCGCATGGTCTTTCTTTGGGTGTGTGTGAAGAGGACTCTCCTCTTCCTCCTCTCATTAGAGTACCAGTCATACCGATCAGGATCCCCATCTTCTGACCTCATTTCACCTTCATCACCTTCTTGAAGGCCCCATCTCCACATGCAATCATAGTGGGGATTAGGGTTTCCAGATGTGAACTTGTCCATGGGGACACAATTCAGACCACAGCACTTCCTCTGGGATATGCTGCCTGCCTGTGTCTATCCAGTGGGCCCTGATGGCTGGGGCCCTGCTCATCGGGCCTCCCTGGGTGCCTCTAGGACCAGTGCCCACCCCAGGAAGTGACTGTCCACAGCTGAGAAACCCAGAGTCACCCCACAGCCAGCCAGGAGCAGGGATCCCGGGACTCTCCCAGCTGGAGTCCCCAGGGTGCAGAGTGGCCTGTGGAGAGGGGCCTTCTTGTACCTGGCCTTGGAGAGCCCAAGGGTCAGTGAGGTATGGTAGTCCACTCCCCTGGGGCTGCTGGGTGGCAGAGGGGAGGAAAATTGTGGGCAACATTTCTAGCATCAGTTCCCCAAATGTAAAGTGACATGCCAGCTCACTGGGATCATGGGCTGGGAAATGGGGGGGAGCACCTGAAGAACACAGCAGGTGACTGCAAGGCTGTGGGACAGAGCTAGAACAGCAGGCCCCCTGTGTGGGCCTGACCAGTGTCCCCCAAAATTCAGGCTGACTTGAAATCTCAGAATGTGACCTTGTTTGAAATTGGAGAGTTTGCAGATGTAACTAGTTAAGGTTCTTGAGACAAGGTCATCCCAGATTTAGGGAGGTCCCTAAATTGAATGACTAGTATCCTTATAAGAACAGAGACAGACAGGGATGGAAGCAGAAATTGAGGTGATACAGACACAAGCGAGGTCTGGGATGGACTCTACTTCAGGGCCCCCAGAAAGACCCAAACCTGCCCACACCCTGACCTCGAGCTTCTAATCTCTAGAACTGTAAGGGAGTAAATTTGTTGTTTTAAGTACCTGAGACTAGACAGGTGGGGAGAGCTGACGACAGAGACCATCAAATTGACACTCCAGGATAAGGAATGAGCTACTCAGGGTCTAGGCAGAAGTGGAGGCCCAGGAAGAAGAGGGGAGATTGAGGCCAGGAAAGCTATGATGGACAGTCACTGCAAAGCGGTAGAGAGGACAATGCTGAAGCCCGGATCAGGATGGTACGGGACCCAGCCACAGACCCAGGAGCTGATGACCCTAGAGTGGACTTGCCAGGCAGGGGGTCTCAGCACATTGGGAGCTGCCAAGGGCCTGTCCCTACAACACACCTCCCTGGAAGTTCCTGGTGAGTAACCTGCCTAATCCTAAGCCAACTGCACCCCAACATCCTGGGTGCACTGGGTGGAGCAGCAACAGAGATGTGGGGCCTCACTGGATATGTAGCTCAGTCTGGCTACAGACCTCCCTCTGGCCTGCATCTGGGCACCACATCCACAGGGTCAGGGCGGGATGTCGTGAACAGCGTGATTTCCCCTCACACCCTCATCCACATGTTGACTGTGGGGCCACAGCACATCACCATCAGGCTCGAAGAGGGCTACACAGCAGAGGTTCCTACCCCTGCCCTGTACAAGCCTTGGCTGGTCTGGGAGATGGTGAAGGGCCCTGACTGAGAAGCAGAGGGTAGTGTTTTGCAAGGTCCACACTCAGCCCAAAGGCAAAGCTCAGAGACACCAGCAAGGCCAACTGGAAGAGTGGACTCCCTTCTGCTGTCATCTAGTGGTAGCCGTACTGCTAGGTGACTTTTTTACTCTGGTTCCATGTCATCATGTCCTTAGGAGAGGAAGCTGGCTGCCCTGCATGGCACAAGATGACCAGCGCTTGAGCCCCAACTTCATCCCATCTGTCTGAGCACCTGGTTCCCACAGCATGACTGAGTACGCTCGCTGTTGGAAAGCATCCCCTGAAGCAGGTGGCTGACCCCAGCACACAGTGTGACCCCATCTGAAAGCCAAGGGCGCTCGGTTTCCCCTGAGACCTCCAGAAGTTCTCCAGGCCTGCCAGGGGCTGCCTGCCCTGGCATAGCAGGAGGCTGTGGAGGGATCACACAGCTGGGATGCTTTTGGCGAGAAGAGCTTCCAAGAATGAGACAAAGAGAATCGAATCAACTTCTAAAGACGATCAGGCTTGAAAAAGGGACTTGGAGATGCTCGTTTATACCATGACTGCATTCTCATGTTACTTGGCTTCTGGAGCTGATAAGATCAGATCTCCGATATCAAACCCCTTGGACAGTACAGCTCACAATTCACTCTGTGCAGCTAATTAAGCTGAGGAAGCCTGGGAATAAAGTTTGGAACAAGGTTAATCAAATCCCTTGCCTAGTGAAAAAAAAAGAGAGACAGGTGTCAGGATGGTGCGCACTCCCAATCCTCGGGCAGCCTCTCGGGTGGCAGGTCACTGGAGGAGAGGCTCTTTCCCAGGAGCCAGAGGGACTCTGACCCTGGAGCCCCTCTCTGCCCATCCCCCACTCTTCAGCACTGTGAGTGTCCTGAGACTGCCAGAACAAATGGCCACAAACCAGGGGGCTGGAACCAACAGAAATTTATTCTGTCATAGGCCTGGAGGGTGGAAGTCTGAGACAGGGTGTGGGCAGGGCTGGCTCCTTCTGGAAGCTACGACAGAGTCTCTCTCAGGCCTATCTCCTGGCTTCTGGTGACTGCCAGCAGTCCATGACGTTCCTGGGCTTATAGACACATCACGCCCATCTCTGCAGGTCTTCACTTCGCCTTCTCCCAGTGTGTCTGTTTCGTCTTCTTGTAAGGATACCAGTTACTGGATTTAGGGCCCACCCTCCTCCAGGATGACCTCATGTTGACTTGATGACATCCGCAAAAACATTTCCAAAGGTCCTGTTCATAGGTACTGAGTGGACATGAATTTAGGGGGGACATTCTTCAACTACAATCACCCAATCCTATGTCACCTTGAATCCCATGCTAAGAACCATCCCAAGGTGGCAAAGCCCCAGACTTCTCCAGAAGCCCTGGGCCCCTCAGGCGGTGCTCTTCCTTTCCAGCACATGGACCTGCTCAGCACATGTCAGCCTCAGCAGAAATGACCAGGACCCTGAGAGTCAGGTGGCCCAAAGTGTCCTCAGAGCCATTTGGCAGCATCCATTGAGAGCCTGAAAATGTTCCTGTCCTCTGACCTGGTAATCCCACATCCGGGAAGCTCTCCTGAGAGAGATGTCTAAAATGCATATTTATGCAAAAAGATGTCCCTGCAAGAGCAAGGAGCTGGAACCACTGCAGGATCAGCCCAGGGCAGGGCCTCCACTCCAGGAAGAGTGAGGACACTGCCCAAGGAGTAGGAGGTGGATGGAGGGAAGCTGCCCCGCTCTGCGATTTCTGGACCATCTCCAAGATGAGTCCGTGTGGAAAAAGGTGGATCCAGGATAAGACCAGCCTGCCTCCTTTCTAGGGATGTCCTCAAGTGGGGGCTGGGCACTGGAGTGTGCAGGGGACAAGGTAGCTGGCAGGAGGGGAATTTTTTGGAACACAGGAAAGGGCTTGGCAAACCACATTACTGGGGTGAGCAAGCCTCCTGAGCTCAGAGCTGAGACCAGACACCTGGTTTGTCCTCTCCAGGACAGAGACTGATGTGAACCCAAAAACAAGCCAATGCGATGACCCAAGCAGCTAGGGGTTCTGTGAGGACGGGAGTGGCTCCCTAGAGGCCATGGAGAGGGACTTCAAGCTGGACAGAGCTGAGGAAGGAGAGGGAGGGCTGAAGTGCAGAGGCCCGACAAATGTCAGAGGTCAGAGAGGAGGGGCCAGGGAGTGGGATCCCACATAGGGACAATGGATCACAGACATCTTCCCAGCATATTCAGGGGTGTGGATGGGGTACCCCCAGCTCTAGGTGGGCCCCCAGGGAAGGGGAGCAGGAGGCACAGGGTATGTGTATCCATGTGTGTTGTACATGGGGAGAGAAAAAACTCTAAAACTTGTCATTTCTCTGCCTCCACTGAATACACCCTGCGGGGTACACATGGCTTTGGGGGCATGCAAGCACCTCTCTCTCTCTGCCTGTGTCCGAGGGAAAGGACCCTCTGAGTTTAACTTTCTATCTCATTTCTGTTGGATATAGAAATCACCAGCCAGGATGCCATTCATGGGAAATGGAGGGAATGCCTCCCAGCAAGGGACCCCTCAGCCTTGGCAGGGAGCCATACACAGATGCTGCTGTCGTGATGTGTCTTGACCTGGCCACCTTGAAATTGGCAGGCCAAATTTCTGACAGGTGCCTGAACCACCTGGGGATGTGGTATCCCAGACGTGGCAAGGAGGATGACCTTTCTCACGTCAAGGGGTCAGCACTCACCAGCCTCCAGGACCCAAGGTGCTGCAGGATGATTTCCTAGCAACTGCCTCAGGCCAATGCCAAACAAACGACTTTTGACCACGGCATCCAAAGGCTGACACCTGGCCTTGCACAGGTCCTGTGTTGAAACCATCTCCCACCAGCAGCTCCTTCAATGCTGCCCCCACCCCATGATGGCAGGGGCCCCAGGGAAGATAATACAAAAGCGAGATGCCCTCATTACCATGGGCCCAAAATAGCTTTTACGCTCCATTTTTTAGACATAGTTACATAATAACCCTAAAAGCCATTTCATGGTAGGGGAAGCAAGTTCCCAGGCCTGTGTCCCACCTTGTGTTCCTCAGGTACCTCACAGCCCTGCTTTGAGCTCCCAAGACCCCACTAGGGCCCAGGGTGGCACCTGCTGCAAGCCTGGGGACGGGGCAGGCGGGCCCTCAGGCTGCCTTGCTGCCCTTAGACCACATTCTCAGCCCGGTGAGGTGGGCCCCACAAGAACTGTGTGTGGTCTGACAGACACTCCCCTGGACCGGCCGCACTGTGGAGGAACTGTCCCCAGCCCAGGGAACAGAAAATAAGGCCAAGAGCCCAGGAAGGCGAATACGACAGGCTTGTGGAGACAAGACCAATGGTGGCACAGGTGGCTGGACAGGTAGACACTGAGGGGAGACCATGAGGAGGTCAGGTCAGAGAGCTGGCCAGGGTGGGCTGGAGGAGGACCCGACTGCAGCACCAAGGAGGTGGGGGCAGGCAGCGGAGCATCACCTGTTCTCTGCAGACCCTCCCTTTCCCTCAACCGCTCGTCGCTTCTGTGAGCAAGTCCCAGCAGCTCAACTTCCAGGACCCTGTCCCAGCCTGTGTCATCTCACACTAAGATGCCCTTATAACCTCCTCCCCAACCTTCTGTTGGAAGCCTTCTCTGCACACTGCTGCCAGAGAAGGAAAGCTCCTTCCTTTCCTTTTCTTTATTAAGTTCAATTCATGTCATGCTCCTGTTGGAAACACCAAGAGGTTAACAGTTCCTAAACAATTTAAACACGGCTACCACAGGATGCAGTAAGTCTACTCCTCAGTATGAAGCCCATGAAACACCAAAACTTGCACGTGCGTGTTCACAGCCACCAACAAGGTGGAAATAACCCAAATGTCCACCGATGGATGAAGGATAAACAACACGGTCCACCCACACAGTGGAATATTACTCAGCCCTAAAAAGGAATGAAGCTCTGACACAGGCTACAACGTGGATGAGCCTCAAAAACACGATGCTCAGGAAAGAAGCCCACACAAAACCCACATGAATATGATGTGCCCAGAGCCGGCCAATCCACAGAGACAGGAAGCAAACTAGTGGTTGCCAGGGGCTTGGAGAGGAGAGATAGGGAGTGACTGATCATGGGGACTGGGGTTGAAGGAAATGTTCTGGAACTAGATAGAGGTGATAGTTCACAACTATAAATGTGCAAAATGTCACAGAAAGGTGTACTTTAAAATGATAAATTTTATGTTTTGTGAATTTTACCACAATAAAAAAAAAACCCTGCAGAAATGAAAAGCAGCCCCAAGGTCCTGGCTAAGGACCAAGTACACGTCAGTGTGGAGGGGAATAGCGATCAGGACCCAGAGCATCCCTTTCTGAGCCCCCACCTGTGGGACAACAGTGTGGGTGAGGAACAGTCACCAAGGACAGTGTCCCTGTCCTCAGAGTAGTATCCTCTAATTGAAAAGCTACCATGGCCCCACAGGTGTATGCAGAAGAACATGAACCGCTGACCAGAGACCCTTGGCTACATGGCTTCTTGGCTATTGCACATCTCCTCTAGAGGCAGCCTGGGATGGACAGACCTGACAGCACCCATCTCAGGAGTGGCGCAGCCACCCATCCTCTGGGGTGGGTCCCAGGAGTCCAGGTCAGAGCCTGCAACCTGGCAGGCGGCAATGTGGCAGCTGCAGCTGCCGCCTTCCTGAGGACTGAGAGCATTTCAAAAAATGTAAACTGGTGGCCAACTTAAATTTTTTTTTTTTAGATAAACATCAGAATTGCTGGTTTCTCCTGAAACATTAGAAGTGACAACAACTTGGGGCCTGGACTCCTGGCTAGCAATTTTTAATTAGCCAGAGCAGGGCCATAGCTCCCCTGCCCCCAGGCATTGGGGCAACATGGGTGCCCTCATTCCCCGAGCCTGAGCCTGGGCTCTAAGAGGGTTGGCACACCCTGAGATTATCCAGCTGGCTGCAGACCCAGGGCCACCAAGCCCAGCTCATTCCTGGTGCCCCTGGTTCCAGCTCAGCACCTACGTGGCTTGACCCAAGGCCCAAAGAGAGGAAGCCCCAACTCCACCCCAGAAGCAAGCCAACTAGGACCGAAAGGTGCAGAGCTAGCAGGCTGCATGCAGGCCAAGCAAGGCCCAGAATGCAAGTCTCATTCTGAGCCAAAACCCTCAAAAATCCACTACTGCATGTTCAGCATTTAACCATTAGAGGCCTCAGCCGGAGTAGACTCCCTAATGCCCAAAGGCCTGCAAAGCCCTGGGGAGGGGACAGTGGCCAAGGCAGAGGGGTCAGCAGCCAGGCTTGGCGGGCACAGGCTTGCTCAAGAGTTAGGGGTTCCTGAGGGGAGGGCGGGCACAGCGTACACTACACCCATACCCAATCCCTATATAAAGGAATAGCTCAAAACAGCCCAGGAGCCCAGCCACTCAGCAGTCCCAGAAAATCCCATGTGCCTGGCCCAGCTTGCCAATCCCCTCCAGAGAGGGTCCATTGGGCACTGCCCAGGGCCAGCAGGACAGGAGGCCTGGGTGTGTAGCTATAAACACAGGGAGCCAGTTGACTGAGGATGCTGGAAAAGAGGGAGCAGGAGGAGCCAGCAGGTCCATGCTGTCTGGAATGAGCTCTGCCAGCTCATATGCTTGCCCGCAGCATAAACAGGTCATGATGCTCCAGGCACTGAGTCAGGCAACAGATGCAGAAAGAAGGCAGAGGATTTCTGAGTGAGAGGCCATGCAGGAAATGGGGGGCAGGAAGGGGAGGCCAGGTGGCCAAGGAGGTGACACTGGAGCTGGGAAGAGTACTCCAGGTGGCAGGCCCAGAAAGTACAAAGGCCCTAGGGTCAGAGTGAATGTGCTGAGTGGGGAAGACCAGAATGGAAGGGAACAAGGGTATCAGGCCAGGCCGCCCACCAATAAGTGATGGGGGGAAAGGAGGGCTCAGAAGTCTCTTGGGACCTCACTCTGAGTGTGATGAGAAGCCAGTGGAAGGAAGGATTTAAGCCAGAGTGACCTGGGCCACTTTCCTTTTCAGGGTCCCCCATAGTAGGAGCTGGCAGAGGGGCCAGTGGGGAACAGGCGATGGGAGAGCAAAAAGCCCATCCATAGCAGGTGTGGATGAGACCCCAGAACCCAGTGTATTCCAGGATGGGTCCTGATGTGTGACATCTGGAGGGCTGAATTATCATCCAGGCACAAGAAAGACCGCCCAGGGCAGATGTGACCTGCACATTCACCTGTCCAAGGGATTGTGTGCTCTCAGATCACACATACCCATGGGTGCACTCAAAGCTTCCCACTGGGTCCCTGGAGGATGTCAACAAGCTCACCAGCTCACCCCAAATCTCGCCCACAGCCTCACATAGACATGGCCCCTGGTCAGTCCCCAGACTCTGCTGACTGTCCCTCTCTCACCCCCATGCAAGCACTGGACATCCTTCCTCCCAGCGTCTCCCTCTGTCCCCACCGCTGCCTCCCTAGATGATTATGAAATGTGCAGCAGCTACCCTCTGCTTCTCATCTGCCCCGGGGCCGAGGCCCCTGTACCTTTCCTACTACCACCTTCAGGAAAAAGTCCAACGTACCTGCAGAAAGCCTCCCACAATCCTGTCCCCTTGGGCACCACCTTCTCATGTGCATCTTCCCCCATGCCAAGCCTCTACAGATGCTCTGTCCTCCGCCAGGTGCACCTTTTCCTGCCCCACCAGGCAAACCTCATTCGAGGCACCACTGGGCTCAATGTGGCACCCCCCGATGCCCCACCACCAGCATCTGCTGCTCTAGAAGCAGTTGTAGCCCTTGTACCTCCAAGCACCATAAAGGCTCAGAGCCAGCGCTGATCAGATACATGTCAGCGAGGGCACCTCTCCAGCCTGGTGCCCACAGCTGCCCTTGCAAAGGGCCTCCTTCGTCTCTGTCCCCCTACTCCTCCCTCGGCCTTGACCCTGGACTTAAGCTTCCTCAAACATAGCTCTCTGTGCTTCTCATGATCACTCCTCTAGGGAGGCCCTGAATGCCAAGTCAGTCATCAACCCCCGAATGCCATTGGCTACACTTGGAAGACTGTGATACACACAGGACCCTCCTCCACCCAGCAGTCCCCACCAGGCTCTCATTATCCTGAACCCTACACCCTGAACCCCCTGCTCCTCCTGGCCCTGACATGCGGCAGGTCGGCAGGCGCCAGATCTTCCCTAGTCACAGCCAGAAACCCGGGGTGGGGGGTCCCCACTCCTCCCTCAGGCCTCCCCATCACAGCAGGCCTGGCGTCACCTCTCCATCACAGCTCCTGAGTCCCCTGAGGTCCCATGACTCCAGCACCTAGTTTCCTTGCTCCTCTGACCAATCTGGTTTTTTACAGATATTTTATTTTTTTAAAGATTGACTGATTGATTGATTGATTGATTGATTGATTTATAGACAGAAGGGAAGGGAGAGAGAGAGGGAGAGAAACACTAACGTGTGGTTACCTCTCACACGCCCCACACTGGGGAACCTGGCCCACAACCTAGGCATGTGCCCTGACTGGGAATTGAACCACCGATCCTTTGGTTTGCAGGCCAGTGCTCAATCCACTGAGCCACACCAGCCAGGGCCCCTGACCAATCTTTTCTCAAGCTCTCCCTAAACTCAAAGCCATTCCAGGGTCTCCTCTTCCCTATCCCTACAGCCAGCTTCAGCATCACATCTAAGCTCCCACCTTGGCTCTCTGGGGTCTGTGGGAATCTGGCTTCCAACTTCATTCTCTCCTCGCTTGCCACCTGTCCCCTACCCAGATTCACTTTGTACGACAGTCACACCTCAGACAATCCCCCCAGGCCTCTGTGTCTTCATACCCACCATTCCTCTCCTTCCAAAGACCGTTCCCCTCCCCATCCTCCTCCTGTTCCACCACCAAGCTCTCCTCCAGGCAACCTTCCAGGACTGGGCCTGCCTTCCGGCAGCCACCTCTCTCCTCTAAGTCATCACTCCCCAGGGCACAACCTCCTCTGCAGACTACCAAGTGTGTGCAGGTCCAGCCCTCACTCCTGGACCTGGCCAGGCCCAAACTGACCAGGCCCATTAGGTGCTTGCCCAGGGTCACACAGCTAGGAGGAGGAGAGCAGGACTTCATACTGTAAAGATGGCAGCATGATCCAAAGCTATCTACAGTCAATGCAATCCCTATCAGAATCCCTACAATGTTTTTTACAGAAATAGAAAAACCTACCATAAAATTTATATGGGACCTTAAGGGACCCTGAATAGCCAGCACAATCTTTTTTTAAAAAATGCCTTTATTTATTTTTAGAGAGGGGGGAAAGGAAGGAGAAAGAGAGGGAGAGAAATATCGACATATGAGAGAAACATCAATCGGTTGCCTCTTGCACACCCCCAGCCAGGAACTGAACCTGCAACCCATGCATGTCCCCTGACCGGGAATCGAACTGGCAACCTTTCGCTTTGTGGAATGACACCAACCCACTAAGCCTCACCAGTCGGGGCACCAAGCCAATCTTTTTTTGTTCTTTTTAGAAGAAAAAAGTTGGAGGACTCACACCTCCTTATTTCTAAACTTACTACAAAGCTACAGGAAAAAGACACGGTGGCAGTGGCATAAAAAGACAGGCATACAGACCAACGGAATAGAACAGAGAGTCCAGAAATAAACCCTTGTGTATAAGGTCAAGTGATTTTTGACAAGGGTGCCAAGACCACTCAATGAGGAAAGGACGGTAGTTTCAAACAAATGGTGCTGGGAAAACTGGATATCCACAAGAAAAGACTAAAGTTGGACCAATACCTTATACCATATGTAAAAATTAACTCACCATGGATCAAAGACCTGAAGCTAAAACTATAACTAAAACTGTAAAAGCTAAAACTATAAAACGCAGAAAAAAACAGTGAAAAAGCTTCATAGCATGAGATTTGGCAATGACTTCTTGGCTATGACACCAAAAGCACAGTCAACAAAAGAAAAAATATGTAAGCTGGACTTTGTCAAAATTAAAAACACTTGTGTATCAAAGGGTACAAGCAACAGAGTGAAAAGGCCCCATTCCCATGGAACGTGAGAAAATATCTGCAAATCATATATCTGATAAGGGATTAATATCCAGAATATATACAGAACTACTAAAACTCAACAACAAAAATAAACCACCTGATTCAAATATGAGCAAAGAACTTGAATGAACATTTCTCCAAAGAAAATTTACAGACAGCCAATGAGCACATGAAAAGATGCTCAACATCACTCATCACCAGGGAAATGCAAATCAAAACCATGAGATACTACCTCTAAGATGGCTATAATTAAAAACGATAAAAACATAAAATAACAATTGTTGACAAGGATGTGGAGAAATTGGAACCCTTGTACACTATTGGTGAAAATGCAGCTACAATACTATCGAAAACAATATAGAGGTTCCTTGAACAATTAAACACAGAATTACCACATGATCCAGCAATCCCACTCCTGAGTATACATCAAGAAAAAAATGGAAGCAGGGATTCAAAAAGATATTTGTACAGATGATCCCCAACTTATGATTTTTTTACTTTACATGATGGTGTGAAAGCAATACAAATAATAAATTACACGAGATATTTAATACTTTATTATAAAATAGGCTTTGTGTTAATTGATGATTTTGCCCAGCTGTGGACTAATGTAAGTATTCTGAGCACATTTTAGGCTAAGCTAAGCTATGTGCAGTAGGTTAGGTGTATTGAATACATTTTGACTTAGCATATTTTCAGCTTACAATGGGTTTGTCAGAACTTAACCCCATCAAGTCGAGGAGCATCTCCATCGATCTGCACACCCATGTTCACAGCAACATTATCACAATAATCAAAAGGTGGAATCAACTCAAGTGCCCACTGAAGGATGAGAGAATAAACAAATAGGATACATACACATAATGAAATATTATGCAGCCTTAAAAAGGAAATTCTGACACCTGCTACAATATGGATGAAGCTTGAGAACATTACGCTCCATGAAATAAGCCAGATATAAAAGGAAAAATACTGTATGATTCCACTTATATGAAGTCCCTAGAGGAGTTAGATCCACAGAGACAGAAAGAGGAATGGTGGGTTCCATGGGCTGGGAGAGGGGAAATGCGGAGTCAGTGTCTAATGGGGTCAGAGTTTCAGTTTTGCAAGATGAAAAGTTCTGAAGATGGGTGGTATGACGGCTGCACAACAGTGTGAGCTGTACCCTTAAAAATGGTTAAGATGTTATGTATATTTTATCACAGTTTTAAAAAGAAAAAACATTAAAAGAAAATTAACACGTCACTTGTGTGGGATTCCTACCAAAAAACACACCACCTTAGCCCAATCGCAAGAAAACATCACACAAACCATACCCTGAGTGACAGTCTACAAAAAGACTGGGCAGTTCTCAACGGGCTGAGGGTTAGGAACAGTACAGAAAGCCTGGGCAATGATCATGGATCTGGGATTGCAACAGGACGACTATTGCAATATGGGAGCCTGGGGATGACCCTAGGCCACGGACAGGTCACCAGGGGACACCTGGGGAAATCTGAATGCAGTCTGAAGTCTAGTTAATAGAACTGAGATGACGCTGCTGTTCTGGCTGGACCAGCCCACCCTGGTCACGTGAGATATTCACAGTCAGGGGCTATGGGGAGTGTCTGTGCTGTCTTCGCATCTTTTCACTAAATCTAAAATTATCTCAAAAGAAAAAGTGATAAAAAACAAATACAACACTTTCCCAAAAAGGATACTGAACAGACATTCATAGTGTCGTGGCAATCGTCACATGTCAAGCCATGGCGCTGGGTGCGCTAGGTAAGACCCTGTTCTCATGCTGCCCCATGGGGACCCTGATGCTGGCCAGGGACAAGGCTAAGTGCTTCAGGAGGGCACACTGCCTAGTCTGAACAACTCTACAGAGGGAAACTGAGGCAAAGAAAGGAGTCATTTGGGGAAAGCTGGCAGAGGCAGGGCCTGAACTACAATGACAATCCACTTGGCCATGTGTCCAAGGGGCCACAGGGTGGGCTCTTGGGCACAAGTGGCCCCCAGCAGGCCCCGTTATAGGTGCTCAGGGCTCCTCCCTGCATTTGCTGAGCCAGTGGCAGGAATTAGTGGCTGCTTGCCACTTCGGGCATAAAGGAGGCTGCTGGGCCCATCAATCACTCCTGAGGCTGTGCATTGATTCTGTGACAATTTAATGAGCTGCTCCTGCCCTAATTATAGCTATCAAACCCCACCTGACTGGAAGGACAGAGGGATAGAGACAGTACAATGCTCACAGGTGCGAAAGGGCCCATGGACGAGGGCTGCAGGGGTCTGTCTCTTCAGTTACCTGAGAAACACTGAAAATGACTTCAACACGAGAGAGGCTTTAGCCAGGAGGGCGTGGACACGGTGGCTACGCCAAGCCTCTGGCAGGGTGGATAGCTCTTGTGTCTTTGTGGGGTATACTCCGCCTCTCCCTGTAGAACCAGCCCTGGGCACTCTGCCTCCCAGAGACTTCCAGGTGAGTGACCAGGTGGCATGCATGCGCCTGCCCACCTCCACAGAGGAAAACGGAAGCACTTTGGGTTTTCTGTTTTCAATTTTCACCTAAGTTTTGAGACATAAATGATTTCTTTTATATTAAAAAAAGGCAAGGCAGAGAGCCCTTCCCAGCAACCCCAGCTGGCAGGGAAGGACAGCCTGCAAGCGCTCTCAGGATCCTCTTCGCCTGACAGGGAGCCCCAGGCACGGGGCACTCAGGAGACCACCAAGCTCCAAGGATTGTATCTTGAAACGGGCGCTCAGACACTTGACAGCCGACAAAGAAAAAAGTCTGTCCTTTGCTGCAGACTCAACCCTCTGGACAGAAGACCATGCTCCAGATTTCGGGTGAAACCTCCACGACCAGAGAAGCGTCAGGATGGGACCTCGGAGGAGGAATTTCACGTATGGAATTAGCACTTGAGGTCTCCTCTCTGTTTCAGAAATGCCTTTCCTTGTACTGGGGCCACCAGAACATGAAGTTGAAGCTATTTAATATAAACCTCCCTGTTCAGAACCCTGGGAATCAGACTCCTGATTTCAGGTGAAAGAACTGCCAAGTCAGCGAGTCCACCCACCCTCTCCTACTCCATCCGGTCACACACTGCACATGGTCAGTACAAACCCCAACTTTCTCCCTGAAGTTCAGCAAACTTGAGCTACACAAAGACCATCATGCTATCCACCTGGCTCTGTGCCTTCAGTGCCTGATTTACTCTCCCAGATGGAGAACAGGACCCCATGCCACACTCCTGTTACTTACAGGGGAAACCTGATCGTGTAGTGGGAAACCAAGGAGATTCCAGAGTAAATGGGAGGCAGGACTGCCCTCAGGGAGGTCACCGTCCAGTGTCTGCTAAATGCCCACTATGCACCTGCTTGGTGTCTGTTGACTACACCCTTGTGCCTGCTGTATACCTGCTGGATGCTTGCTAACTACACGTGTGCCTGCTGCATGCCCACCAAGTACCTACTGAATACATGTGTACCCACTGAGCATCTGCTGAATGCCTGCCATATGCCCACCCAGTGCCCACAGAGTGCCGCCTGCTGTATGTTGGCAATGCACATGCCTCCAAAATCTCAGCAGCGAGCACACAGTGAGCATCTGGGTGCAGGGCCCCATTTTGGACATGCCACACAGGTTAGCCCATCTAAGTGTCACCATAGCCCAATGAGGAAGATAAAGACCACTGTGACTCCCAATTCATGTAGAGGGAGCCAAGTCCAGAGGGGACATCTGGGTTTAAATTCACCTAGGAGGAAGCAAGGAGAAGCCTGCTGCATGGCCCTGCCAGGCACCAGGTGCTGTGGAATCCTCCGTGCCTATCTAAGTTCCCTAAAGAAGAGGCCCTGACCACACTTCGTTTCCATTTGACAAATCATAAAATAGTGATTCTCCAGGTCCTTGGACCATGAGGCATTTGGTGGTTTCCTTGTTTGTGAACATGAACTCCCCACCCAGCTGATGGCACCACAGCCCTGCCTTACCAGAGCAAGGTACCCATCTCTGCCCAGGGACCTGGCTGGACATGGTGGCAGGAAGGAGGGGAGAAGAGGGGAGCAGAGACACCCTGGCCAGAAACAAAGGGCTGTGCCACCCTACAAGCTCCAAGGTGAGGTGGGACTCTTTCATCCCTGCCCCTTTCTCTATAGGTCCCCCATCGCAGCCAGGGGGCCCCCACCTTGCCTTCCTTCCTCTTACCTCTCAATAAATGCTGTTATTATTCACCCCTAAATGCCCCAAATTAGCCTTCCCTCTGTCCTCACTGTTGGCCACCCCAAGCTGCTGTGCCCACCCTTGCACCTGGCTGCTTGCACGCATGGAATGAACACAATACATATCTGGTTCGTAAAACACCAGGGACAAATTCCAAGGTCCTTGACTAACAGCTACAAACTGAAGCTCAGTGTACGCCACGGTCATCCATGACTGCATTAAGAAATACACAAGCCCCAGATTCAGACACAGGTTTGAACCAGCACCTCCACACACAGTGAACCATGGGACCTCTCATGCCTCAACTTCTCATCTGGGTAATGGGGGAAGCAACAGGCTCCTCCTGTGTGTCACTGCAACAACCCACTGGGTACATACACATGGGCTCTAGAACCTCTAGTCACTAATGTTGCTATCCCACTGGAACCCTCCGTGGTTCCCCATTACCCACATGCAGGGCCTGTCCCAGCGCCCTCTACCACACAACCACTTCCCTCCTAGATCTCTGCCCACGCAGCCTGCTCCTTGAACAGTTTCCTCAGTGTACAGGGTTCCAGCAGCCTGTGCCCCACCCTAAACAGCTGGCAAACTCCCAGAGCAGTATGGATGGGAGAACACAAACAGCCACTGGGTTAGTCAGCCTAGGTCCAACCCCAGCTCCCCCTCTAATGCTCTCTGAGCCTTGGTCTCCCCCTCTATAAAACAGGGAGGATGCCATCAGCTGCAGAGGTTATCACATGTATCATGGAATCAGGGACCTCCACCTGCATAATCCCAGCATACAGAGGGGTGCACTGCAGGGCTACTGCTGCCAGCTTGTTCTCTGGAGGGTAGGGCCATCCTGGGCACTGCAGGGTGTTGAGCTGTATCCTTGTCACCACTCCACCCAAGTCATGACAACCAAAAACGTCCCCAGGTGATTACAAGTGCCCCCAGAGGACAGAATCAGCAGGGAACACCCAGTTGTGATGCTCCCCTAGGGCTGCATCCAGGCCAGTACCCCCTAAGTCAGACCCCACCCCTGACCTCTGAATAGCATTTCCCAGTCCTGTTCAAGAAGAAATCCTCAGCACCAAAAACAATCCCAGGCCCTGAGGCCATCACCTCCCCTTACTGGAGCAGCACTGAAGGGAGCCCCAGGCCCTGAGCCAAAACCAGGAACCCCCAGTGCAGAGAATAGCAGAGAAAGGCCAACGGAGCCTTCCATAATGCCTAGAACAGCCTGGTAGTGCGACACAATTAACCCGACCAGGACCAGAAGGCTCACTGCATGGACAAGTCACCAGGCACTGGTACCCCCAGCCAGCTTGGGGACAGTGACAGCAAACACTCGCTCTTAGAGGCTGTATGAACCAACAATGACCACCATTGTGCCACCAACCGATGGCCAAACAGCCTGCTCACCCTGACTGAGGCTGACCTTTACCTGGCACAGCCATGGTGACTCCAGCATCCAGGCCTCCCAGCAAGGCCTGTATGGCAGGTTCCCGCACCCCCACTCAGAATTCAGGCCCCCCACACCGAACCTACAGAAGCAGAATCTTGGGGGAGTCCAGGAGTCTGCATCCTTCAGCTACCAGATGGTTCAGAGGTCCCCGAAAGCAGGGGACGCAGCTCCCATCATCCTCCCAATCTTCCACGTTGCTCTAGGTCAGTGGATCTCAAACTGCAGGTGAGAACCATGGACCAGGGGTGCAAACTCCTTCTGTAAAGGGCTAGATCACAGGTGGCAAACACAAGGCCCACGGCACCTTGTTTTATCCGGCCCGTACCTCATTTCTACCCAGCAGCAGCACCAAGCTCTGGCTTAACTGTTAAGCAGTGGTTACATTTAGACAGTCCTAAAGTTACATTGGGCCCTTTGAAGGCAACTGTGAGGCTGATGTGGCCCCTGGTGAAAATGAGTTTGACACCCCTGGGCTAGACGGTAAATACTCGTATTTTTGCCTCTCCAGGCTACACGGTCTCTGTCACAATGTTCAGCTGAACTCTGCCATACACCAGATGTAAGCAAGTGGGCATGGCTGAGTTCTAAAAAAAACGTTATTTACAAGAACAGGCCCAAGTGGTCCGAGAGGGCTCTGCGAGCAATAGAAGGTTCAAGTTCATGCTTTTAATTCCTCGTTCTGGACACATCATGTGTGCTCATCCTGGGCCTGAACATCAGTTTTGCCTCTTCCCAGCTGGGGCCTCAGTTTCCCCATATGTACAGAGAAGGGGGAACTCCTCCTCTCTGAAGTCGAGTGAGCAAAAACAATAGAGGTTTGGTGAAAGCCACACGGTGCCAGGCAGAAACCAAGAGTACAGAGGGCAAACTTGACCCCTCCCCATAGGATTACAACCTCAAACCTTCACCCCATGCCCCCACCACATCCAGCCACCCTCTTGGTCAGTTCCTGATGGGCCCCCAGGCCCTGGCTCCTGCTGTTGTCTTTCTGCCGTGTTCACCATCACTGTCGGACCCAGTGTGGAGTGAGGCCCCTAGTTCCTGGTGGTGGCTGAATGAAGGGTCCACCTAGGCCTCGAAAGGCAACATGGTACAACCTATGAGCCAGCCAGAGAAGGACAGATGTGCACACCTGCAGATGGTCCCTAGGCCCACCATCTAAAGATCACTTCCACAAGATGCCTGGACTCTGCAGGCTCTGTCTCAGCCTGAGGAAGAGTATCTCAGGCTTGCCATTACAGATGACCACGAACCAGGCAAAACAACAGTAATTTATTCTCTCACAGCTCTAGAGACCAGATGTCTGAAATACAGGTGTCGGCAAGGCCACTCTCCCTCTGAAGGCTCTAGGGAAGGATTTTTCCTTGTCTTTTCCAGCTTCTGGGGTTCTAGGCATCCTTGGCTCATGGCTGCATCACCTCAGTTTCCGCCATCGTCATTACATGTCCTTTTCCCTGTGTCTGTGTCCTCTCCTCTTTTCATAAGGTTGCCAGTCAATGGATTTAAGACCACCTTAAATCCAGGATGATCGCATCTTGAGATTATCCTAATTATATCTGTAGAGATTTCTTTTCCAAATAAGAGCACAGTCACAGGTTTGGGAGGGCAGGTCATGGGCAGGGTGTGCAGCTTTCAACCAGGAGAGTGCTGAGGCCTTCTGAGGGCAGGAGAGAGCTCCCCAACCTCTCAGCAGAGCAGCTCACAAGAGTCCTGCATGCATGGAGGCTACAGATGGTACCAGCCATTTGGAACAGCCGGCACAGAGGCAAATGGTGCCAAAGGCAGGACTGGGGCCAGGACCAGGGGCAGCCTCCACCCTCAGCACACCTGAGCCACCACTGCACTTTCCTCCTGCCTGTGAAGAGCTACCCCTGTCACAGAGTAGGGCCAGAACACCCCCCATTCCTTCAATGTAGCCAGAGCTGCAGCCAGGCTGAGCCCCATGGACTGCTTTGTTCATAGGCTTTTTCTGGCCTGGGTCTGCTCCCTGGGACGCTCAGAGCTTCCTGTGTTCTAAGTAAGCCCCGGGCAAGAGGGCAACACCAGCCATATGCAATCTATCTACACATCCTGGTGGCTCTGATGCTGAAATATCACCAAAATCCACTGATTCTGCTCAAGCCATACCCCCCCACCTCCAAACTAGACACTGCAGTGGCCTCTCACTGTCTGCTGCCTTCTCCCTTGCCAGTTCAACTCACACCCATCTTTGAAGGACAGAAAGCGCCCTCAAATAGATAAACAGAGAGTTACCATATGACCCAGCAACTCCACTCCTAGGTGTACACCCAAGGGGAAGGAAGACCTGCATCTACACGAGCACTTGGATATGAATTATCATGGCAGCACTATTCACGACAGCCAAAAGGTGGAAACAACATACACGTCTGCTGACTGACAAAGGATACACAAAACGTGGTCCATCCACACAACGGAATATTACTCAGCCACAAAGAGGACTAAAGCACTGAAACATGCCACAATAGGGACCATCATGGAAACATCATGCCAGGTAAAAGAAGTCGGACACAAAAGCCCACATGGTGTATAATTCCACTGACATGAAATGTTCAGAACAGGCAAATCCACAGAGACAGAAGACAGATTAATGGTTGCCAGAGGCTGGGGTAGTGAGGAGTGACTGCTAATGGGGATGTGGTTTCCTTTTGGGGTGACAGAAATGTTCTAGAACTAGACAGAGCTAATGGTCGCACAACGTGGTAAATGTGCTAAAACACCACAGCATTGTACACTTTAAATGGGTGGGTTGAACGTACTGGGAATTACATCTTAATACGGCTGTTACAAAACTAAGCAGCAGTTCAGGCTTCTCACCCTCACAAACACTCCTCCCTTGGGTGGAATCCAGGGTTCCCAAAACCGCTCCAGCTTCTCCTCTCCCACCCTCTCTCCACAAGCCAGCCCCTCTGGCCTCTGACCTGTCCTCAACTTTGCCACGCCCTCCCCACCTTGGGACCCTGCATCTGCTTGTCCCATACATGGGGTACTCTTGCCTGGCATGAGGGTTCTGTCTTGCCGTTGAGGTGTTGCATTATTGCACCCAACGTAATCCCTGGGACATGCTGAACAACCAAAAATGTTATAGCCCTGGCTGGTGTGGCTCAGTGGATTGAGCACCGGTCTGCGAACCAAAAGGCCGCCAGTTCGATTCCCTGTCAGGGCACATGCCTGGGTTGCAGGCCAGGTCCCCATTTGGGGGCAAACAAGAGGAAAGCAACTGATGTTTCTCTCCCTTTCTTTCTCCCTCCTTTCTCTCTCTGACAACAAACAAATAAAATCTTTTTTTTTAATGTTATTATGTGGAATGAACAAGTTATCTCAACTTTATAGGTCAGGACTCAAAGAGTTAAAAAATCTGCACAAAGTCACAGAGCAGAGCGCCACAGCCCCTCCCTGCATATCACGCTACCCAAGTCCGAGAATGGTAAAGAACACCTGTACACCCTCAACACGAAAGTGGTCTCCCTAACATCACACCCTGTCCCTTCACCCAACCTGGCCCTCATGTTCCTGCTTCTCAGGAAGGTGGCAGAGTTGATCCACTCATCATGCTGAACGGTCTTTCACAGGAGAAAGCACTGCAGGCGTGTCCATCACCACTGAGGAGTGGCCCTGCTCACCCCAGCAGTGGGCAAGCTGTCCTGCAGAATTCACGGGAGAAGAGCAGCTACCAACAGGGCCGTGCCCCACCTGTTAGCATGTACAGACGAAACCCTAGTGTGTACTGCAGAGGGAGGCAGTGAGGGAAGGCTGCAGCCAGAGCGAGGGCAGGAGGGAGGCCTGCATTAAGTGGGTTCACTCACCTGCACCAGGCACTACAGATATGCCACTTGCCACAGGCAATGGCCAAATTGATTGAGAACAAGGTTGTCCCTCCTGGTCCCAGGTAAGAGAAAAGTCATCAGCCTGACCAGGTGGCACAGCCATGAAAGTAGGGGCAGAGCTTTGAACTCTACCTGCCCAGGCACAAGGGTTGCACCCCTGCCCACTCATCGTTCCCTCCAAATTGAAGGTTTTTGATCCTCTGCACTGCTGACACTAGGGCCAGATCACTCACTCTCTGTGGTAAGGTCCATCCATGGGGTGGTGAACAGCACCCCTGTTCTCTACTCACCAGATACCAGTAGCACCCCACTCCCAGTCATGATAACCAGAACCAAAATTATCTTCAATCATTGCCATACGCCCCCTGAGGGCAGAACTGCCCCCCAGCAGAGAACACTGCTCTGTCTCTAAAATCCAGTATAAGCTCATCTCTGCCTGGAGATCATGCCCACCCCACCTCCCCAAATCCTGAAGTAAAGGAAGGAAAGAGAGAGAGGGAGGGAGGAGATGGGAAATGGTTACCAGGGCTGAGAGAACTGCTGTCTCTGTATCTTAAAAATCTTTTCCAAATCTAGTAATGGATGAAGAGATAAACAAAATGTGGTCCATCGTACAATGGAATATTACTCAGCCATAAAAAAGAATAAAGTCTCCTGATTCACGCTTCGACATGGATGAACCTTGAAAACATGCTGAGTGAAAGAAGGCAATCCCAACATGTCACATAGTGTATGATCCCGCATATTAGGTAAATCCATAGAGACAGAAAGCAGATTGGTGGTTGCCAGGAGCTGGGGGAGGGTGGAATGGAAACCATTAGTACCAGGTTTCCTTTGGGGGAATGAAAATGTTTTGGGATTAGACAGTGGTGATGGTTGTACAACTCTGTAAATATACTAAAAACCACTGAATTGTACACTTTAAACAAGCGTACAAGTGTACAAACAGGCTGTTAAAGAAACCTTTTCAACAACAATAATCCATGCCCAACCCCAAGGCAGAAACAGGATCTCCAGTCATGAAGACAGCCATGAACTTCACACAACTCCCTTCTTCCTGTCATACTACATACATTTGACACCAATTGTGTGCTAGCACACAGTACATGCTAGAGACAAGATGACATAGACACTCCTGCCCTCCAAAGCCCTGACTTATGGTGTCACTCCAGTTGCTCACTTTCTTTCTTTCATTCATTCATTCATTCATTCATTCACCAACCATCTCTTCCTCTATTTCCTGAACGAGAACATGAGCTGCTGGAGCAGGGACAGGCAGCACATGACTGATAGTGAGCACCCAACCAATATGTGCCAAATAAATGAACAGAAATGAAAACACACATTCTAGTCTATAATGTCACGATCTCAAGGAGAAACAGGCAACTAATTAAAAAATAACATGACCTGAAAATTCCACCTGAAAAATCAGACTGCAGCTGAAGTCACAGAGGTAGGTCTGCTTGGGATGGTCAAACCAGTAGCCAAATCCAGAGAGCAGCAATGTGGATGTCAAACCCTCTCTGAGGCCCCAAGGTGCAGGGTGGAGGTCCCACTGCTCTGCAGGAACACAGAGGACATTACCGACACCTGTGCAAAACATGCTTGCCTCCTGATTCACAAGGAAGGGCTTGCTAGACACACTTCACAAAGACAAGGTCCGAGGACCTCAGTACTTTGCCGTGATCACAGAGCCAGAGAGCCGAGGCCCAGGAAAAAAGCCAGGCCACCAACACCAGCCCCAACCAAGGTCATGCTCCAGGGCCACAGTGGCTTCCCAGGTGAGGTTAGCAGGTTCCCAGGCCTGCCTCTCCACACCGGACCCAGCCAACCACCTGAGGAAACCTGTCCCTCCACCCTGTTCCTTTGTCCCAGTGGAAGGAACATCACCTGGTCCCCACCATATATGCTGCATAGGGAAGAGGCAGCTGTCTCCACTTGAAGCTCCAGGACTGAGCACATCTGCCTTCCTGACCCTCTAAGGGCCCCATAGGGGAGGGCATCTGACCTTGCCCTCAGGTTTCCAAAAGGTCTATTCCACCTCAGGTCTGCAAGTGGGGGCACATGTCCTTCTGCCGACGCCCACAAAATGAGGCACAGACACCAATGATGAAACACCTGTCTCTTCAGGTAGCAACATGTGGGGTCACTTGTCCCCTCAGGTAGCAATGATGTGGGAGCTCCTATCACTCATCCCCAAGTATCAGTGATGCTTTCACGCAACACCCAGTTCATACACCTCAGTGTCATCCTGTCTCCCCTAGGTAGCAGTAACATGGGGCCACCTGTCCCCCTCAGGTAACAATGATGTAAAAACACCTGTCACTGTCAGGTTGCAATGTAGTGGCACCTGCTACCTCCAGGTGGTAATGATATAGAGGTCCCTGACCCTCCAGGTAACAATGATGTGAGGGCACCTGTCCTTCCCCCGCCCCAGTCCGGGTAGCAATGATGCGGGGGCACCTGTCTTCATCAGGTAGCAATGATGTTGGGACAACTGTCCCCCATTAGGTAACAATGATGTACTAATGACATGGAGGCCCCTGGCCCTCCAGGTAGTAATGATGTGAAGGCACCTGTCCGCCATCAGGTACCGATGATGTGGGGCACCAATTCCGCCCACGACACCCAAAGAGTGGGGACACCTGTCCCCTCTGGCCGGGCCAAGCCCCGCCCCGCCGCGCGCCCCGCCCCCGCCGCGCGCCCCCGCCCCGTGCACGCGCTGGACACGCGCCTTCTCCTCCTCCCTCTTGGCCCTGAGGGGTGGGCGCGGCAGCCCCCTCACCCGGGCGGCCCGCGTCAGGCTCAGGTCCTTCATGACCTCCTCGAAAGCCGCCGTCTCCTCTGCCTGCTTCTGGTTGTGCAGCGCGATCTTCTCGCTAAATTTCCGCGGATTGTTCGAAGTCGCCATCTTCTCGCCGCCGCCTCCTCCTCCTCCTCCTCCTCCTCCACCTCCTTGCCCCCCCACTTGCAAGTGCCACCACGCAGGCGCCAGCCAGGCCCGCGGGCGGTGGGCGGTGCGCAGGCGCGGCGGCAGTCGGAGAGTGACGCAGGCGCACAGGAGAGGCGCACCGCGCGGCGGTAACAGCGCATGCGCGCGCCTCGCCAGCGCAGTCGGGCCCACGGGGAAGCAAATGGAAATTTCAGCGCAAGCGCAGTGTGCCTTCTCCCGGCCCGCTGGACAGCGGCTGCTGGCAGTTGGGCAGGGTCCAAAGACAGGCCCGGCGCTGTATCTTCCAGGAGGGAGCCGGGCACACTCAAACCCCTTCAGTTTATAGGGATGGGGCCAGATCCTCCAAGGACAAGGAGCACCCTGAATCTGAGCCTTGGCTCAGGCCAGTTCAGCTTTGCGATTAGTTCAGGACGTTATCATCCCTGCATTCATCGACTGAACGACTATTTATTGAGAGCCAATATGCCAGGCAGACGTGGTCCTTGCCCTACGAGGTGCACAGTCTGGGGAGGGGTCAGACAATCCATGAAGAGATGACCCAAGAACGTTTCAGATGGAGATAAATATGACGGGGAAAATAATTCAGTGATGGGAGGAGGGTTGGGGTGGAGGGGAGGCTGGGTGGAAAAGGTGAAAGTAATTAAGTACAAATTACCAGTTATAAAAATAGGGGGATGTAAAGTACAGCATAGGGAATATAGTCCCTAATATTGTAATAACTATATGGTGTCAGATGGGTACTGAACTTATCAGGGTGATCACTTCATAAGGTATATAAATGTCTAATCACTATGTTGTACACCTGAAATTAGTATGATATTGTATGTCCACTGAAATTGGAAAAGAAATTATTACTTTTTTTAATTTTAGAAAGAATTCAGTGATGGGCTGGCAGGAGAGTGGTGATGTTAGGGAGGAAGTTTCCCACCATCAGTACCTTCAGGGAAGGGGGAGCATTTGAACTGAGACCTGACTCTTATGAGCAGCCCCAGTCCAAAAACCTGGGCATCCTTAATATCTTTCTTTCCCTACCACCTCACATTGTACCAGTTCCTATTCTCTGGATCCTCAAGCCCAAAGAACCAGAACTATAGAGCTTCAGCCTCCTCTCTGTGAATTTCTCCAGCCCAGCCTTGCTCAAGGATCCTAATTTTTGCCATGGGATGCTAAAGGAAGGATCCAGAAATCCCACTTAGACCCAGCAGTGAATGGGATAGTAGAGTCTCCCAGATGACAAAGGGATGACCCAGGGAAGCAAAAGGGATTCTGTCTGATACCCAGCAGTTCCTCCCTAAGCAAAGGGACCCCAACCACCAATATCAAAGGTTTATATTCAGGATACCCTAGAGATTCTGGACCATGGAGAGGGAGAAGCCAAGAGGGGCAGCCAGGGGAGTGTGAGGCAGCTGCAACTGCGCAAAAAATATGTGCTTTACTAGGGCCAGGGATGGCTGAGGGGGAACACCAGTGGAGATCATAAGGGGACAACATCTTTTTCCAAATAGACTTTTAGTCCCACTTTCCAACTGTTTAAAGAAATTTTCCTATTAAATGTGTATGCATACATAGATTTTAAGTTGGAGTGTCCTGGGCACTGCCACTGCTCCATTTATTCTGTTTGTTCATATAGTTTGGGGAACTTTCATGGACTCTAGCATTTTTGCCTAATAAGCATCTACCCTGCTTTTGGGTGGCAACAAACAACTGCTCTACAGGGAACACTCATTCTGACTTTCAATCCAAGAAATGTGGATGGACCTGATCTCACCAACTCCTTTTTCCCACAAACACCTCTTCTCAAGTTGGAAGGCTTGGACAATCAGCAGAGCCCATTGCTGTGACCATCACCATTGGTTCAGGGAAGGCACGTGACTCAATTTGCCCAATAAAATGCAATTCTGGAATTTTTGCTTGAATACACTTTCAATTTCTGATCTCAGCTCAGGGGAGCAGACAGAACCCTGGAGACTGCTGCCTTCAGAGAGTGGGATGTTCCCTGATCATGGGACACACACAGTGGCACACTTTAGGTAGGGCCCTCAGGGAAGGTCTCTCAGAGGAGGGGCTTGAAAGATGAGAAGGTGGCAGCTGTGAAAGGATCTGGGGGAAGAGTGGTCCAAGAAGAATCAGCAGTATGTTGGAAAGAGAAGCACCCTCTTTGCTTGGGTGGCTGATTTGAAGGATAACAAGCCTCCAGCATCAGAGGTCACTACCTGAAGAGAGATAGGCCAAGAGAGTGAACGGAAGAAAATAGAGGCAAAGGTAGAGAGAGAAAGATACTCTGAGCTCCTGGATCCAGCCATGCCCAAAGATAGACAGCCCTGCCATTTCAGTTGTGTCAGCCAATAATTTATTCTCTTTTTTGCTGAAGTTGATTTGAAGTCCCTTTTCTGTCCCTGGCATTAACTCAGACTGCAGCTTCTGGGAGTCAAGTGCAGGGCTGGGCATCCTACAGAAGTGGAGAAATAGAGACAGAGCACACAGATGTCAACTGCCATAGCAAGTTAAGCACCAGTCCCAGAACTAGAACTCAGGCCTGAGAGCAGAGCTCAGCTTCCTTCTCTGTACTGGGTTTTGTGAGGTTTAAATGGGATTAACAGGAGGCAAGTGCCTGACTCATAAGCACTCAAAATATGCTGGTTACCTTGATCACTTCCAAACACCCTCACAAAGCTGGTTTCCAGGGAACAGAAAGAGGAGACAAGATCTGGGGGGGTGGCAGGGTTATCAGGTCACAAAAAGGGGCCATGCCCCCAGGGCAGAGGTGAGATACCAGTGCTGGCTCTATTCACCCTCATTCATCCCTCACCCCAGCAGTGACCAGATCCATCCTAAACCCTAATGATGAGTCAGAGGAAGCCATAAGCCCTACTCGTTGCACAATGGCTGGACCTTGACCCAAGCGTTCCTCCTGCTCCACTGAGGAGGGCAAGCCCGAGGCATCTGGTGACTCAGGAAGAACCCAGCCCTGACATTTCACTTTCTTAGTTTATCAGAGAAAGCTGCTGCCACCCAGTATGGCCTGGGTGGGGCTTCTTGGAGCAGACCGTGGTCTTTGTAAACTGGGGTGGATCTCATGATGCCTATTGCACTTAGGAAAAATCTGTCCTCCTCCTAGTTGCCCACAATGTTCTTGCCCCTCTCCTTGGCCCCTCATAGCAGCCGTTCCTGGTTCCTTACTCTTCTAGCTCCAGATCTTTGCACATACTGCTGATTCTTCCCAGGCTGCTCTTCCCCCAGAGCCTTTCATGGCTGGCACCTTCTCATCTTTCAGGCCCCTCCTCTGAGAGACCTTCCCTGAGGGCCCTACCTGAAGTGTGCCACTGTGTGTGTCCCAAGACCAGGGAACATCCCACTCTCTGAAGGCAGCAGTCTCCAGGGTTCTGTCTGCTCCCCTGAGCTGAAAAACTGAAAGTGTATTCACCCTTCCCAAACACTACAGGGCTGGAGTTCCCTAAGTGATGCAGAAAGGACACAGACATACCCAGTTCCCTACTTTTAAGACTTATTCTCTATCCATTAAAGGCTCTGAGCACTTTAGGCCTCATATTATATTTGTTCATTCTGTTTTCCTGGGTCCTCAGAGCTCACACAAAACTAGGCCCAGAGAGGTAATTAGGAAGTGTCTGTTAAATGAATCATTTTCTGCCTGTTCTCCTATTCATCCATCCTCCAGAAAACCCATACTGACCCCTAGGGAGAACTGTGTTCCTCACCCTAGGCTCACCCAGACCTGGGTCCTTCTCCAGCCAGTCCTGACCCAAAGAGGCTGGAGGTGTCCAATTGTTGAATAGCTCCGCTTCAGTTACAGAGCACATCCAAGTGTAAGCCAAGAGGTGAGTCCTTATAAGCCATTTCCTGCTGCCTCCAGGACTTAGTTTTCTCTCCTCTACTCCACAGATCTGCCTGGCTTCATTTGTTCCGTGACAGTTTCCCCAGCATCGTCTTCCTCCCTTCCCTTTCTCATGTCCTCCACTCCAGCCTTGCTGCATCCTGCCTCAGGACCTTCGCTCAGGCTTTCTGTCTAGAATGCCCTTTCCCCTGCATCTAGATCCTAACACTATTCAACATAAAGCCTCTAAATACAAGCTAAATAAAAACCTAAACTGCTGAGTGTTATATCTGGCCCAGCCCCTGCTGATTCTCCAGCTGTGTGACAATAGGAAAATGACTTCACCTTTCTGAACCTTGCTGTCCTCCCCTGTTAAATGGGAACAGTAGTGATCCTCAAGGCAGATTCTTGAGAAGATTAAATAGATAATGCTAGTAAAGCACTTAGCTTAGCGCCTGCTTCCTTGCCAGCACTCAATAACTGTTAGGGGAAGCAAACACTAACTCGGGATATGAGTTTTCATGCCTTGCTTTTCTGCACTGCCTTATAAGGAATCTTAGTCGATCTGGGGTACCCCCATTGCATGGAGGTGAATTTGGGCCATCGGACTGAGAAGGCAAAGAATAAACCATCTAGGGCCTGTCTTTGACTTCCAAACCAGGCCTTCATCAGACAGAGTTTTGAAAGCAAAGCCAGAGCCAGGTTTGATTATGATGCGAAAAGGAGAACCAGTCAAGAGAGGCCAGAAATGCCAGACACAGTGCTCACTCCTTACAGCTGAACAGGAAGGGGTTAGACGAGGACGAGGGTACCTGGGCCCCCCACCCAGGGCTGAGTGTGGGGTAGAGGGTGAGACAGGGCAGGACTGCCAAGGAGAGTAGCAAGAGGCTGGTAGCTGAGGGAGGCAGGGACCCGGGGATTGGCTCTAGGGCAGGGGTCCCCAACCTCTGGGCTAGGGACCAGTAGTGGTCTGGGCCTGTTAGGAACAGGGCTACACAGCAGGAGGTGAGCTTGAATGTAATGTGCTTCAATCATCCCAACACCATTACCCGCACCCCATCTGTGGGAAAATCATCTTCCATGAAATGATCCTTGGTGCCAAAAGGGTTGGGGACTGCTGCTCTAGGGATGGTAGGACTGGGGCAGGGCAAGCAGTCCAGTTCCTCCCGTTGCAACCACAGAGGGAAAGTCCAGTGATAACACAATGCCGACACTTGGCTGAGTCGCAGCTGAACTCCACCACGCAGACCCCCTGCCCACTGTCCAAAAGCCCAGGACATTTACAATCCCAACCTATGTGACAAAAGAGGATTCCCAACCTGCAGGGGGTACTCACTGGCTTTTCTTTTGGTGGCCCAGCATCTGAGTCCCCACCCAAGCCTGGGGAGTCCCCACCATGGGAAGTCAGCCCCCCACTAACAAAAGCCCCAGAGCCAACAGTGTAGTGTGATGGATCAAACTGTGGGCCTCAGTTTCCCATCCATTCCTGTTTCCTACCCTTTACTTCATCATTGTGCATCTTTCCTTTGTAAGAAGGAGAATTATTTCCCATTCCTGATTTTGGGCTTGTTCATGTGATTTGCTATGGCCAATGGCACACGGCAGAAGCGTCAGCATACAAGTTCCGAACCGGGCCCTCAGGAGGCCTCACATGACTCCACTTGTCCTCTGGCCCCATTGTGGGAGAACATTACTTTGGCTGACTGCTGGTCCGAGGATGAAGACAGGTAGGGCAGAGCACCCTCTCACCTCACCCCGCCCTGCTACTCCCCAGCCTTGCACCTGGAAAAGAGCTGCCCAGCTGAGGGCAGCATAGAATAGGCATCCACAACTGAGTCACAGACACATGAAAAACACCCATTTATTTCTGTACGCCATTGAGATTTGGGTTGTTTGTTACAAGGTGGCAGCAGCTAACTAGCACACACGTGTACTCACTTTTCCAGGGACCCAGGCAGCTAGGTTGGCACAGGACATGGGGTAGGCCAACAGGATGTTTCCACTCAGGAGCAAGTGATACAAAGAAACACAATCAGGGCAGGAGCATCCAGTTTCCAGGGGCGGCTGTGGCTGAGTGCCAAGGACAGATGGCATTGCCAGTTGAGACATCTGGATTCTGCAGTGGGTGGCATAAGCATCCTCACCAATCAGTCGCCTGATCTGACTTCAGCTGATCACCCCAGCTGCCCAGCCACCTTGATTCTTACTATTTTCTGAGCCTGGTTTTCCTACCTTCCTGCCACTTCTATGAGCAACCCAGCAGCCCTCCAATGAATGTTTTTGCTATTGAAGTCAGCCAGATCAATTCCTGTTATTTGAAAAAAAAAAAAAAAATCCCTGACTTACGATCAGATTGGGAAACCCCAGCATCTGTTACCTTTATATTCTAATTTTGTAAGTGTCTGGGTTGCAAATATCAGAATAGCTGACCACTAGTATCTTAAGATACTAAGTATATTAAGCACCACAGACATTGTGATTTCTCATAAAAAGGAATCTGGAGGTCAGAGTTTCCAGGGTGGGACTGGTGGCCTCATGATTTCAGGGTTCTGGGAGGCGGCATCTCTGTGCCTCTCAATGCTCCTCATGGCCACAAGATGGCTGCAAAAGCTCCTGGCATCCTAGGTCCTCATAGGAAGCATTAAGGAACGGAAGGGGGCAATAAGGCTTCTCCCATGACTAGAAACTCCCACCCCAGACCTTCCCTTAAAGCTTACTGCCCAGAACTGGGAAGTTCGCCCAGATTGAAAACAACCCCTGCAAAAAGGCATTACCAAGAAAATCTGAGCCAAATCCTAAATTAACCCCCACCCGAGGCTGGGCACACTGCTGCTGGCACCAAATCAGGGCTCTGTGGGTGAGGAAGGAGAAATGGCTGCCAGGTTGGCCACAACAGAGTCAGCCACAAGAATTGGGCTGGGGTCTAGTTGTGGGGGAGCATGGACTCATGGACCACCTGCCCTTGGGGGTACGCAGATGGCACCCACAGATGCTAGAGTAGATGAGGCTCTGCTCCCGCCTTCCCACCCAACCTCTCATTTGTGCAATAAACATTCCTGGCAGTGCCTCCTGGGACACACGGCCAGGTGCCCCTAATAAAACCCGTGCTCAGAGACTCCACCATGAGAAGTGAAATCTCCAGGGCCCGTGAGAACAGAGGAGCTGTAGCTACATTCCAGGACACAAAGCCAGGGGCAGATTTCCAAACTGGCCAGGTCTGGGGCAGATTCCCACCTCACACAGCTCCCCCAAGGCCCCTTTGGCCCTTACTTGCTGCGAGGCCCCAGAAGTCACACTTGGCCTCCCTCTCACGAGCCTGCATCCCACTGTCCCCAGAGACAGCGTTTTCCCACAGCCCCGGCCCAGGTGCAGAGGGAGGCTCCGGCAGCCGAGTCCAGGGCCTCGGTGGGGAAGCAGGCCATCTGGAAGAAGATGGGCTTTCCTCAAGCTCGGTCCCCATGCACAGTGGATGCTGTCCTGGGTGAAAGGTGAAGGGAAGTGATAAGGTGATGAGCTGCAGACCCCTTCAGGGTGCCACACAGAAACGACCAAACTGAGCCAGAGATGTGTGTGCAAGCTATTTGTTCAACTGTGGATGAACAAGCACATGTGTGCAGGTATGTCTGAGTGTGAGCATATGTGTATGTATGTGCAAGCCTCTGTGTGTATGTGTACACATGTTCTGCCTTTCTCTGAAGGACACAAACGTTCACAAAGTAAAGTTTCAAGCCAGTTTCTGCTAAATTAAAAACAGCTTTTTCGTGTTTAAAGTTTACAATACAAAAAATAATTTTCCTTTCTTCCAGGGGGGTGGGTGGAGAAGGAGGGATAGGGGGCCCCCGAGAACATTCCATGAACCAGCCCAGACGGTTACGCACAATCAACCAGTTAGATACAGCAGCGCCCCCTCCACTCTGTGCCGGCACCCTTGCCAGCTCATTGGGGACAAGATGTTCTGAGGTGTGAGCTGATCTGGGGGAACTTGCAGCTGGCGAAGGCTTCTCACTGCCCCCCTGAAGGGCCTGTGCCTCCAGCAGAAAAGGGGTCTCTTGGGGGAGCTCAGGTTAGGGCAGTGAGAAGGGGCCGAGATATTCTTGTAAGACCTCAAGGGCCACCGCTTTCCTTTCAATGCTCCTGGCAGTGTGGGCTCCTTCCTCATTCCCAACGAAATTCCTATTTCAACACTGCCTCCCCACTCAGCCTCACCCCAGGGGCCCTATGGCTACTGGACAGGAACGCCAGGCCTATGGTATCTTTTGAGGGTGACCTAGAAGTCTCCCCTCTCAGAAGGCTATACATGAACAGCAGGCATTGTCTACTAATGTGCAGCCTGGTTCACAGTGAGGTTGCCACAAAAGTAGGGACTAGGGGCAACTCATGGAGCTCTTAGGCCTTATGGAAGCGTGGTAACTTCATGCTTTCTTTTTTTTTAATCAATTAATTATTTATTTATTTTTAGAGAGAGGGGAAAGGAGGGAGAAAGAGAGGGAGAGAAACATCAATCAGTTGCTTCTCATACAGGCCCTAACCCAACCCAGGACCGAATCCATGGGCCAGGCATGTGCCTTGACTGGGAATCGAATTGGCAACCTTTCACTTTGTGGGACAACATCCAACCAACTGAGCCACACCGGTCAGTGACTTCATGCTTTGTTTAGGCCTGTCCTTTCTTTTCTGCATTGCAGTCTCTGGGTAGAGGGGCTCCACAGCCACGTGATCTTGCACCCTAGGCCTGAGCGTATGGAGACAGAACCTGCTAAGGCTGGGAGGTGGCTGGTGGCAGGGGGCTGGACCACCAGGCACATGTAACAGCCTAGAAAGTCACTGGGGGCCACTGGGTTTGCCATCTGTCTTTCCAGTGCCGAGTAGTAGTCTCGGCTCCACTTCCCACTGACCTTACTCACACCCCTGAGCTAAAGACTGGCCCCCCTTCTAGCTCTTCTGCAAGGATGGGAAAGGGTGAAGTGGGCCCCCAAATGCCCAGGGGACAGGAGGAGTCTGTGACCTATCAGGCTCCACAAGCTCAGCGCTGGGCCTCTCCATCTTTTCACCATAACATTTTTATTAAATACAAGGAAAATATGAGGAGACGACGTCTGCTAAGGTATGAGGTTAATTCTTTACACAGCGAGTGGGTCACAGAGACATGACATCAATCGTCTGTTAGCAGCAGAGACACTTTAAGTTGCCCCAAGGGTACAAACCCCATTTATAAGACAGCGGTGCTGGCCTCTTAAAAAAAAAAAAAAAAGCAAAATGGAACAACAGAAAAAAAGGTTTAGAGACCAAAACAAATGCAATCAGAAATGTTGTGAAGCCCTTGAGAAGAAAGGTTCCCATCTGCCTGACTTCCTGCACTGGTAGGTTTGGGCCAGGTGGCTCTTCGACCTGAACACAGGACCGGGGGAGTACAGCGCTGGAGAGTGGACAAAATAACAATCCTTGAACAGACCTGTGGAATGCAGACGTACTGAGATTCTAAAGCAGCATCCTCCTTCATCTGTGGGACAGGGACATTGGCCCAATTCTCCTTAGGGCCCTCCACATGGCCCAGTGCCCAGTGGGAGGCCTGAGCCTATAAAAACTATCTCCAGGAGCTGGCTGTGGTTTTTCCTTCTGAAAGCAAATGAGCAAATACCCCGAGAGTCTCAGACCAAGGACAGGAGTAGGGGCAATTGCCGAACCCTCCTCTGTGGCCTCCCTCCCACTCAACAGCTTGGGCTCATTTGGGAGACAGAACTACCCTTAGTCGTCACTTCAAGCTGGGTGCTTCCAAGCCCTTTTTGCTCCAAGGGGTCCAAATGACAGGGATGTGGGGCGCAGTTATTTTAAAACACACAAGTGCAAGAAACTTGGGAGGAGGAGAGTGGCATACCATGAATTTGGAATGACACTAATGAGCCCTCATCTGAACGTCTGAGACTGCCAGGCTGAGAGATGGGAGAGAAACAGGGCATAGCAACACTCCTGATTCCCGATTCCCGCCCCTGAGTGAGGACCCTGTGCAGATGAGAAAACTGCCTCAGGCTCAAGTTTTCTGCCACAACATGTTGGCCTCCTCACTGGCAGGCTCCCTGGGTAGGCGTAGAGCCAAGATCTGCTTCAAGAAGGAAGGACCTTAGGAAGGAGGCTTATCAACACAGAGGGCCTATACAGCCAGCCAGGCGTGGCGGGGCAGGGGGGGGGGGGGTCATAGGGTGGGGGTGGGATGATGAGGGTCTCCATAGGACGTGTGCTCACCAAGCCACTGGCAAGAACAGCATGCAGCCAGGTCATGGCAGGAGGGGGATCATGGGAGCTACCTCCTGCTCCCAGCACGAGGCAGCAGGACCGAGGCACAGGCGATGCCTGCAAAGGACTCAGGGAAGTGCAGGTCACGCTCCCACTCATCTGTCTCAGTGTTATACACCTGCACAATGCCTGTCACATTGTTGAGGCGCCAATTATAGCCCCCGACAACATAGATTTTTCTGTCCAACAGGCAGCAGCCAGCCTCTGACTGGCCAGCCCTCATGGGGCTCACGCTGGTCCACTGGTCAGTCTCAGGCACATAGTACTCCACAGCCAGCACATCAAAGCAGCGGTCCACGTGGTCCATGCGGCCACCCAGGGCATAGATGCGGCCACCAGCACCCACCATAGCATGCAGCACTCGGGGCTCACTCATGGGTGCCTTGAACTCCCACTGGTCAGCTGCAGGATCATAGCAGTGCAGTGCCTTCTTATCCTCTACCGAGATGCCATAGCCACCTGAGATGTAGAGGCGACCCCCAGCCGAGGCACCTGCATGGCCCCAGGTGCGGCGCTTCAGTGAACAGGCATATCCCCACTCATTGCGCCTCGGGCAGTATCTTTCAACTGAGGCCAGGCTGCCGGCTCGGTTGCGGCCACCTGTGGCATAGACCATGCCGCACAGTGCGTTCAGCTGGAACTGGATGCGGCTCTCCTGCATGGCTTGCAGACGCAGCCATTGGTTCAGGTGTGGGTCATAGCGGTAGCAAGTATCCACTGCACCCTCACCGCTGCGGTACTGCAGGTGCTGACCCCCAGCCACGTACACAAAGTTGTCCAGCACAGCCACGCATGTGTGGCTGCAGCCCACCTCCATCTCTGTAAGCTCGCAGAAGTGGCGGGCTCCTGGCTCAGGCAGCTGGTATACTTTGCTACTGACAGCGTGGTCACTGTCAGTGTAGGGTGTCCCACCAAAAGCCACCAGAGAGGGCACATCGGAGCGCACCACCGTGCGCGGTGACTGCATCTCGTGCTGCCGAAAGGGCAGCACCTGGTAGTTGAAGGCCTCTAACAGGTACTGACGGCACAGCACGTCCTCCACCATGAGGTCCAGTGTCTGCACACTGTCCACCAGGTCAGACGAGTGCATGAGTGGGAAACGGATATGGCAGAGAACATGGCTCGCGCGCCGCCGCCGGGCAGGATCATGCTGCAGCCAGCGGACAGCAGCACGGAACAGGTCAATCTCAGCGCAGCTCTGTAGCCGGTTGCTCTGCAGGAAGAAGACAAGGCGCTCCAGCGGCAGCTGCAGGAAGTCCTCCTCGGCAGCAATCTGCAGGAAGTGCTGGAAGGTGAAGGCATCCACAGACTCTTTGAGCGAGGCCAGGCTGAAGGTGGTGGCCATGTGGCCGATGTGCAGGCAGGTCTCCACGCTCATGGCGGCCTTGAGGAACTCCTCGCACAGCTCCACCACTGGCAGCATCTGCAGGAACACAGCCGCACCCAGCACGTCCTGCACACAGTCCAGGTCCAGTGTCACCTCGGCGCTGTAGGCAAAGTCAATGATGTGCCGCAGGCCGCGTGCTGACAAGCCCTTCAGCTCAATGATGTCCTGGCTTGCCTCCCTCATGCCACCTGTGAACATGGCCCTGAGGGTTGGAAACACAGCATGTGGGTTCAGGGCACCGAGGGACATTGTGGTCACTGGAATGGCCTGGTCCCGAGACACAGGCTTGGCCCACCAGGGGAAAGTAAGCCAGGTGTGCATTAAAGACACGCAAAAAGAAAAGAAAAAAAAGTTTAATCCACCCCAAGTCACGCACCTTCCTGGAACTCTGTTCTCTGTCCCTCTCGTGGGGCACTGCCCAACCCTACCCAGATGTGTGTAGCATTGGGGCGGGCTGGTTTGAAGAATGGGGGCCAGGTCCCCCTCCATCCCCCGCTCATGGCAGGGTAGGTGTGACTGTGCAGGAGGAGGCCAAACCTTAGCTTTGGCTCCAGGCAGAAGTCTCCAACTCTACCTTAGTGCCCAGCCATGAGGACCAGTCCCTCAATAAGATCAGGAAATACAACGGGGGGACATCAGGGGAATGTATACCATAGTTCATAGAGTCTTCTCCCTCCCCAGCACACTCACCTAAACAGGAGGCTCCACCTTCCCCTGCCTGAGTCCCAGCCACTACCACACAGGAACGAGAAGGGAGTAAAGGTCCCCGGTTGGAGTACCTATCAAAGGACCCCACTGGGGTCATTCATTGATGTGTCCAGAGAAAGGCCCAGGTAGTCAAGGAAGTCCCTGAGAATGACCCACAGGAGTCCCAGACCACTGTGAGACCCCTTAGTGAGTGACCTCAGGTCTGTCAGCTGTGTTGTACTGCTCTGGGACATAGAACCTGGGTCATAGCCCCCCACAGCCTTTGTTGGGGAGCCCTCCACAAGGAAGAAGGGTGAGAATCCCAGTGCCTGCTAGGAGTTCATAGGAGGTTCTAGAAGATGGTGCATCAGAAGGTCCTTTCACAGGCAAGCTGGCCTTTCATTGGAACTCTGACGGCCATCAGCGTATATCGTAACAGCTGACTGAGGGGAGGGAACTTCCCTTGGCCATTTACCTAACAGACACCCGTCACCCAGTCACCCCTAGTATGGGCCAGGCTCAGGTGCTGCCCTAGGACCACCAACTAACAACTGCCCAGTACTCCATGAGGCAGTGCCATAGCCCTTCCGAGAGCAGTGCTTTGCCAGCCCCAGGGCCCTGCCCCTTCTTGTCCCTCTTGAGTCCCATCAGCGTGTCGAAGGCAGAAGCAGTCATGGCGACGAGAGGGAGCTTTGCCTTTTAAGGCCTCACCAGCTGCAGTACCAGCGCAAAGGAGCCTTTAAAGGGCATTTCTGGCTGGGGCGGCTCGCCCGTCCCCAAATCCAGAATAAAAATAGAAGCGGCGCCCCAGATGGCTTGGCTTCTCTAGCTCCCCAGAAGGGCCTCATTGAGCCCACAGGGCAGGCAGTCGGAGGGCAACTGGGCAGAGGAGATGCAGCCTGTGGTGCGCACCAGGGGTGGGGCTCTGTGAGATGGTGGCAGGGACGCCTTGGCCATCACTGGCAAAGCAGGGCCAGAGAACCATCCCCAGGGCACTTTCAGGAAAAGGCCTTCACAGCAGACTGATCCATGCACCCAGCAAAGCCTCGCCTGTCACGTGGGGACTAGAACAGAACCTGGCACACTCTGGGGCCACTGTCAGGGAGTCCCTGCTTTCCCTTGTCCTGAGTACAGGTATCACAGGGCAGGGACTTATACCAGTCTTCTCCCTGCTGGATCCGAGGCCAGCACAGCACCTGGCATACACATGTGTCAAATAAAGACAGAGTGGAAATCTGGCCAAGCTCTGCCATCCCTCAGGGCAGAAACTGCTAATTGGGTGCCCATGGGCCACCTCTGTCCCCCAGGTATGTTCTTGCCTGTGCAATGTCCCCAAAATGTTTTAAGTAAGTTGCAAATCTGGGAAAAGCAGTAGGTCTACTGGCCATTGAGCCAACACCAGCCACCTTCCCTCATAGCCATCCCTCCCTGGATGGTGCTGAACTTGCCCCTCTTGGAAGGGCCTGTACTCTCCAGCCCACACCCTGAGCCTGTGCTAACCTGAAGTAGTCACTGCAGGCAGCCAGGACCACCTTGTGCGCATGGAAGGTCTCTCTGTTGACTGTGAGCACGACGTCCAGGAGCTGGCCCTGTGAGCGAAGTGTGGCCAGGCCCTGTAGGAGGCTGGTGCTATGGCCGGGCGCTGAGAAGGTGCACTTGAGGGCTCCGTTCTTATCAGCCATGCTGTGGGAGAGCAGGGTGGAGTTCGAGGCTCAGAGGTCTCAGGGCAGGCTGGTCTTAGCCCAGGGGCCCTGGGCGGCTTGCCCAGACTCTGAAGCTGCCACAGGCACAGGCGAAATCACCACAACCAGCCCCAGGGAAGGAGAAACAAAACCTAGGTCTCAACCGTGTCTACCACCTGCCCACTGATTAGCCTTGGCAGTGGATGTCATTTGCTGCCTGTGATAATGACAGGATTTCACATAGGACCTGAGGAGACCACATGTCCCTTTTTTAAAAAACTGAGGTGAGATTCACATAACATAAAGTTCACTACTTAACATGTACAACTCAGTGGCATTTCGCACATTCACAATGTTGTGCAACCACCACCTCGATCTGATTCCAGACCATTTCCATTGTCCCAGAAAGAAACCCCATCTCGGTTAGCAGTCACTCCCCATGCCCCCCATTCCCGTCTCCCTGTCCTATCCCCTGGTAACCATTAACCCACTTTCTGGCTCTACGGATTTGCCTTTCTGG
The DNA here is from genome assembly GCA_007922815.1 of Macrotus californicus. Taxonomy (NCBI): domain Eukaryota; kingdom Metazoa; phylum Chordata; class Mammalia; order Chiroptera; family Phyllostomidae; genus Macrotus; species Macrotus californicus. The sequence continues at coordinate 240,423 of VMDR010000208.1, read as the reverse complement.
ACATTTCATATAAATGGAATCAGACAACAAGTGGTTTTTTTGTGGCTTTTCTCACTCGGTATCATGTTTTCAAGGTTCATCTACATTGTAGTGTTTACCAGTGCTTCACTCCTTTTTATGGCTGAATAATATTCTACTGCGTAAGTATGTGAGTGCACAATTTCTTTATCCCTTCAACTATCTGTGGACATTTAGGTTGCTTCCAACCCTCTCCTTTTAAAAACTCTATCTCATTATTTTTAATTCTACATGTATGTCCTGAGTGCTGCACTCTCCACATTACCAACGTCCCCTATGCCCCAGCAAGCCCCACAGGTAAACCCATTTCTCTTCTGCAGAGGCTGGGTGGGATTAAGATGCTGGCAGAGCCCCAGTGTGAGTATGGAGGAGGAACTAGACCTGCAGCTTCCCAGGAGCAAGGGGCTCTAGGGACAGGGGTGCTTCTCACTGTGGAAGAGGGTGTGCCACCTCCAGGAAGGCCCAGCCACTCCGACACCTGCCAGCACGCTTCTAATTCCCAGCACCCTCGGGGAGGACAGTCACATGACCACAAAGTCAAAAGGCAGTTTTCAGAAGAATTTGGCTTTGGGCTGTGCTCTGTGGCTGCCTAGTCAAGGCAAAAGGTCCATTGGTCCCCCTTCCAAGGACAGGAATAGGTTGAGCAGCTTGCCCATAGCCCCGGAGCTGTTAAGAGGATACAGCAGAATCGGAATCCGTCCCGGGAAGCGACAGGCTACAGGCTGCATGTCACCTCCTGGCCAATGTGGGGGAAACAGAGCAAATTGTGGGGAAGCCACAAAATCAAGATTATCTCTATAAGAAGATAGGTTTACCAATGGAGGCAGCTTGCTGAGGGGGTGGGGACAAGGAAAGCAGAGATTCCTGTACCTCCAAATGAGGAATCAAGAGAGAAAAGTCATTTTAGATTTTTTTTAAAGATTTTAATTATTTATTTTTAGAGAGAGGGGAAGGGAGGGAGAAAGAGAGGGAGAGAAACAGCAATGTGAGAGAAATACATCTATTGGTTGCCTCTCGCACGCCCCCAACTAGGGACCTGGCCTGCAACCCAGGTATGTGCTTTGACTGGGAATCAAACTAGCGACCTTTCGGTTCATAGGCCGGCACTCAATCTACTGAGCCACACCAGCCAGGGCTAGAATTTTGTTTTTAGGTTTTAAAAAGGAGTGGTGGAAACAACCCAAACACCAATCAATAGATGAGTAGATAAACAAAATGTGGTATGTGTACACAATAGAATATTACTCAGCCTTAAGAAGGAATGAAGCTGATTCACACGGCAACACTGGTGAACGCGAAAAACGTGAATGCTCAGTGAAAGAAGCCAGGCACAAAAGGCCACATGTTGTATGATCACATTTATATAAAATGTCCAGAATGGGCACATCCACAGAGACAGAAACCATATTAGGAGTTGTCAGGGGACGGGGAAGGGAAATGGGGAGTGATTGCTAATAGGGACAGGGCGCCCTTCCGGGTGATGAAGCATGCTGGAACGAGATGGAGGAGAGGGTTGCGCAACACTGTAATTGTGCTAAATGCCACGGAATCGTTCACTTTAAAATGGTGGTTTTCTATTATGTGAATTTCATCTAAAAAAAAAATGCTAGAATGAAAAGACGTCTGAGCCTACTCAGGTCCTGCATAAAACCCTTCATGACCTCCAGCACCTCAGAGAATATGAGGAGGCCCTCCATCACTCTCCAAGTCCCCTTTGCTGCTTCATCTCAGAAAACTTTAGTACAGTGAATGTATCAGTGAATAAATGGTTCAGAAGACCCAATACATCACTTCATCCTCCAGACACAACAGGAGCAAACAATGTCATCACCTCCAGAGTCAGGCCCCAGTGGTTCGAGGAACCCCCAGGACGTCCCAACACTCTGCTCCCTCTCCAGCCTCAGGCTCTCTGGAACTTGCTTTCCCACTCCTGGGACCAACACCTGCCCGCAAGTGAGAGCCAAGAAAGTGAGCACCAGTCTTCCCAAGAAAGCAGGAGAAAAAGAAGTCCCCTCAACCCCACTGTCCACCAGCTCCCAAAGCACCATAGGGAGTAAAAGAGCTGACGCCAAGCACAAGGCACACAGTTGATACTGGATCCATGCAGTTGCCGGCAACCTGAGGTCCCCAACCTTGCACCTCAGTGTTCTTTCAGAGAGCCTTGGGAATGGGAGAGGGCCAACCAGGGGCAGAGGGATTGAGAGGTACTCAGAGCCCCAAAGATGTGGGATGTGGCTGGGTGACACAGGATATGATAGGAGGAACACAGCTTGCGCTTGGTGGGAAGATTTCCCACCATGGGAAGCAGGAACACACAGGATTTGGGGTCCTGCATCATTGTGTCTGGGCTGTCAATGCTGCGGGGCCTGGCATGCCTGGAAGGCTGGGTGTGCGGTCCTCCTGCAGGCCATGGAGGAAAGGAAAGACAGGGGCTCGGGAGCACCCTGAGTCTCTAGCTTGGCTCAGTTGCCTCTCCCCACCAGGCAGAGGGGACGCCCATTTCACAGGTCTCCTCCTCTCCCCAGCACAGAGCAGCCAGAGCTTTTGTGTCTGGCCCATCCTCCCTGAATGATGAGTCTGTGCTGTGACAGTTTCCCAAGACCCCATGATGGACCCAAGTCCTGAAGATATGCACTGAATGCCATTGGTTCATGGACCCTTGAGAGTCAAAGTGCCTCAAAGACCACCAACCCCCCCCCACTTCTTCTCTACCCCCAGCCAGGGCTACTTTCCATTGGCCAGCCACTGCCAGGACACCTCCAGGAATGGGGCCTTGCTGATATCCTCCAATGGGTCTCCGGGCCACCTCAGCTAAGGCCATGCCCCACAAAAGCCTCCAGGGACCCATCAGGAGCTCAGGTCCATCCTACCCCCTCACCGGCTTTGTCAGCCCCTAGACCCTTACCCGTGGGTGGAAGGACACAGCATAAACAAGAAGTGGCCTTGCCCTCACCTGGTGCACAGCCTAGGCTCTGCAAAACAAAGAGGTCAAACCATCCTGAATCAGCTTCACACTGCATCTGTGGGCATCCCAGGGGGAGGGGACAGGCACAGGGCAGAAAGCTGCAGAGGCCAGAAAGTGAGGGTGCCCTGGCTTCTCTTCCCAGCCCTGCCACCCCTGCACTTAGACAGTCGTGCCCATGGGGCCTCTCCCTAGGGGGAAAAGGGCTTGGCTGCATGCTGGGCGCTGGGCCTTGCCCTCTGCTACCACAGAGGGCTTCCTGGCAGCCTTGCTTGGGGCCCTGCCTGCAGGGAAGGTATACTGAGATACCTTCTCCCACCTCCACAGCCCCTCTGGCCCCTCTGGCTCCTCCAGCCTGGGCAGGTGAGCCACCTTCTCTGTGCAGCACAGGGACCTTGGGGTCAGAGCAGCTGGTGTGACCCCTTGGAGCCTCCCTCCCAGGAACAGACTTTTACTCAGCAGGTCCAAGCCCCAGTAAGTCACCTTCATCACTAGGATCCCCTAGAGCCCAAACCCAGAGCCTGGCCTTGAGGGGAGTGCCTGAGGGTAGGGCCAGAACCCAAAGATTGGGAGATGCAGAGCAGTGAGACCTGCTCCTCAGGAAACCTGCCCGGACTGCACCACAGACATCACCTCGCCAGGCTCTGTCATCTGGTGTGAGAAGCAAAGGGAAGATTCCGACCCCTGCCCTGCTATCAGCCAACTGTGTGACTCAGGCATGTTTCCTGGTCTCTGGGTCTTTATTTTCTTGGCTGTCAAGTGGGGCAAGCAGGAGCACAGATGCCACAGGGCTGTTCCAAGGTTCCTCTGCCCTCATCACCTCCTGGGAAATAATGGACCATAGACCACCTACTTCCAAGAGCTTCCCTTTGGACTAGGGAGGTAGCAAGGCCCAGTGGGAGGCTGTATCCTATCACTACCTATAGGAGCCACACACGGCCCACTGAATAGGGCTAGGTACTTGGGAACTTGAAGCCTGGAATGACCCACAGAGCACTGGCACACGGTAGGTGTCCAGAGAGCCAGGCTGGCCTTACCATGGACACCTTGCCTCATAGATTCTGTGCATTTTTCCATTTTACTTTTACCTGGTCTCATTTTTCTTACAAGTCCCTTGGAGACTTCAGGGCAGGGTGGAAGACGTCCTATGTTTCCCCTAAGTCCAGGGGACTAGCATGCATGTTCACATTTTCACGAGAAGATACCATACCAGGGGCAACTTTATCATGGAGCTGCTCTGTCCCTGAACATATATTTACCGTGGTCCTCCATATATAAAGAGCCCTAAGAAATCAATATAAAAGCTAGCAACCTCACAGAAAAATATACAAATGATGTGGGCTGACGGTTCATAGGAAAGGAAGCACAGCTGGGTAGACCTCTTCCAAATATGAAAGTGTGCTCACCAAGGGACCAGCTTTACCCCTCAGGTGGGCAGAGTCATCAGGTTATCTCACAGCAGACGCTCATACCAGTTCCCAGGGGGAGTATGAAGTGGGACAATCTCCAGGAAGGCAGTGCAATGGACCTAGCAAAATTCTAAGGGCTCACATCCTTGAACCAGCAAGGCTACTGCTGGGATTTTTCTCTCACATGTGTAAGAGAGATGAGTGAGGACATTCCCCAAATATCATTTCTAGGGGCTGAAGATGGGAAACAAACTAAATGCCCTTCAAGGAAGTACAAAGAATTATGGTGCCTTCCAACAGGGGCTGCCCTCAGCTGAGCACGAAGGAAGTTAGAATGTCCATAAGTGGGAGTTAAGACACCTGGGCTGGAACCCCAACCAAGCCCACTGGGCTGCTGTCTACAGTGTGGGGGCCAAGCCAAGCTACAAGTGAATAGGAAGCAACCCTTTCTATGTACATATCCTCCTTGTGTTGGGCAAGACTCCCAGCACCCCATAGGCTGTTTCCTTCCTCTGGTCTCACAGATGAGACAACTGTCCCCAAAGCCCCTGCACTACCCGGCACACCTCACAGCCTCTGAGGAGCTCTGAAAGTGAGGGAGGAAGCTGGCAGGGGCCAGAGTCCCACCCTGGACAGAAAGGCAGGCATGGCTGGGTGGAGGTGGTCAGGAGGAGTACTGGGCCTGGGACCAATGACTAAGGCCTGTCAGACAGGGGGTGGCCGCCATGGCGGGGCCATGGGCCTCCAGGAAGGCGGTGGCAGCAGTCCTGGGCCAGTCCAAGTCTCCAGACGGCCACCCGAGCCATGGTCACCAGGACTGAGTCATCGGAGCCAGTGCGTCAGCAGCTGGTCAGGGTGTCTCTGGGGGCCTCTCACTGCTGCCCCAGCTGACCCTCTGCCTGGATCTGGGCTCCAAGGGGCTGCATGTGCCCCCACAGATCTGGCCTGGGCTCAGACTGTCCTGATCCCCTACCTCCACGCTGTGAGCCCCCTAGCACTGTCAATGGGAACCTCTGGCCAGGCCCAGGCCTGTGCTAGACATGGGAACACAGCCCCTTGCCTCCCTCAGGGTTTCCCTTGTGCAGGGACTGACGGCCCATGGGACTGGGCAGAGTAAATGTCCCCAGAGAGACCACCAGTGGCAGGATTCCTGCAATCTCCCAGGGGACCCTAGTCACTGAGCCCATTGCTCCCTGCTGGTGCCCCTACATGGGCCCCTTTCATCCAGTCCTTCATGGGGTCACCCCCCCTGAATATATCACAGACTGAAGGCCTTGCCTCAGGTTCCACTCTGCAGAGACCCCCGCAGAGGCAGGACTGCGTCAGACTGTATTGTGGGGAGAGACCACAGGGGTGACAGCGCCCCACGGTGGAGGTGAAGACTCCCCTCCTCCTGCCCTCGCCCGCTGCTGGCCCTGGTCTCCACGGTCAGTTTCCCAACCCTACAGGAGATCTCCAAAGCCCCGGAACAATTCTTTTCATTGGAATGCCAAAAAAAAAAAAAAAAAAAAAGGAAAAGGCAAGAACAAGAATTTCATGGAAACATTTCTTTGGGGTTTTGTAAAATCCTTTCCCACCCCCACATGGAGCCCAAAGCTCAGGCCAGAACAGAGTCTGCCGGTATTGCCCCTTTAACATACTGTTCTGACATGTAAATTCCCTCACTTCCCCTCAAAACGGAGAGCACTTCCACTTCCAAAGCCAATTTTGGTTTTATTGTCCATGGGGCTCCAAGGAGCACAGCAGCACAGCGCAGCTGGTTGGCTCGTACCCCGGCTGACGTTGTACCAGGGAGTTCAGCCACTCCACCCAAGGTCCCAGGGGCGTCAGTGGGGAAGATGCTGTGCTTCAGGGGGCAGAAACCCAAAGAGGGGCACAGAGAGAGGGGGAGAGAGACTCAGAGAGAAAGAGGGACAGAGATGCAGAGAGATGGACAGAGACTTGGGTGGGAGGCAGGGGAGACCCACAGAGAGAGTGGAATAGAGATCCAGAGAAAAAGGGGGGACAGGGACCCAGAGAGGGGAAATTGGGCTTTAGAGCTCTGATAAAACTCTGGCAGCCTGCGGGACCACCTCTCCACCCTATTTCACACACCTCCCTCCCCCACCTTCTGTCCAGCCACATTGGAAACTGTGCCCTCCCCCTTGCACCCCCTCTGACCCTTTACAAGGCAGGCCCACTAACTAACCACCTACTGCAAGTGATTCTTCACAGGCAACCTCATGAATACCCTACCATCCCAGGAGGACAGGACAACAAGTGTCCCCTTCAAGACAGAAGACAAAGGTCCCGCACAGCCCCTAAGCCTGCTCACTACACTGCAGCCTGCTGACTGCCAAGGCCATGGCTGGCTCCTGGGTGCACAGCTCCATGGGTAAGTGGTGCACCAAAGCCGGGGTCTCACACACCCCACAGAGGCAGATAGCCCAGCCACTGTTGCCATGGTTGCAATATTTCACAGCTCTGGGTACTACGCTCGCAGCCCAAGGATGGAGTCTCCGTGATTTGGCACCTTGCACTGGTTCACAGCCTGCACACTCACGTCAGCGCCTCTCTCCTGGGACTGCTCTGCAAGGGTGGCTCTGCCTCCCTCATCCCCAGGAGGCAGCAAGCCCATTCCTGGGCCATCCCTACAGATAAGGGGCAGCTCCTTCTGAGATGTCTACAGTTGTCTGGCAGGGCTTGATCCCTGGGCTTGCAGGGGTAATAGAGGAAAGCTCAGGGCTTTGGGTGGATAAGCATGGAGCCCAGGAGCAGATGAAGGTTCCTACAACACTGTCCCAGCAGGCCAGGACACCAATCCACTGACAGAGACCCAGAGAGAAGGAAACAGAGACCAGGGGAGTGGGAGGGATGGAGACTCAGAAAGAGGGGGATAGAGACAGAGAGAGGGGGATAGAGATGCAGAGAGAGAGACAGAAGAACCCAGCCAGGGCCCCAGATTCCATGTCCTTCAAGCCGGGAATCTCTCCACGGCATCATCAGTTAAGTTGTCCCTTTCTCCCTCCTGGTCATCATGCTGGTTATTCTCAGACATCTGCACAATTTACAATAGGCTGCCCAGCTCCATGCCAGTCTTCACACCCTATAGGTGGATCTGTGTGTGTCCAGAGAGGGCAGGTGTGCCAGACCAACAGGTAGGGGCAAAGCCTAGTCCACTCCCTGCAACTTGCCCTGCCTCCCCTAAGAGCCAAAGGCTATGGACACGGCCAGACCCGCTGTAAGCCTGCCCTAGGAGCACATCACCCACAGAAACCCCCTCACTGAGCCCTGCAAAGGAGCCCTGGGCCACAACACCCCACATCCCCTAGTCTTCCTCATGGCATCACCATCTGGAGCCATCGCTCACATGTATGGCTTTAACTTCTGCCTGTCTGTGCCTGCTGGGCAGTGACAGGGTGACAGAAGAAAGGGGGTGTAGGGGAGTGCCCAGCAGGAAGTACTGTGCAACCTGCTGGTTCCTGGAGCTGGCACCTCCTGAGAGACCCATGCGACAGCCTAGGAGGCTGAGGCTGGGGAGGATGGTGGGGAAGGCTGGCAGGTTCTAGAATCTCCATTAACCTCAAAAGAACCTTCATGAATCCTCTTGAGGACCCTCAAGGGGAGAAAAGCTGCTCCCGTCCTGCCCTGCCCTTTGTGACACCAGTCCCTGCCCTGAGGCCTACTGAAGATCCCTCATGCACAGAACCTGGCATGGGGTGGCCCCCTCAGTGCCAGCTCCACTGAAGACAGGGAGCTGCCAGCTCCCTGCCAGCTCAATCATCTTGCCCTTCTGTGACTGTGACAGGGACAAGTGGCACAAATCCCCATGCTCCCCCAATACTTACTGGGTCAGAGTGGAGTACTCCACAGATACCACCTGCCCTCCTGCCAGCAGTGGGGAAGAATGTCAGACCTCATCACCCCCCTGCCAGCATCTCCTGTTGTTCACAGCCTCACAACTCATGGGCCACTGTGAACCCAGTGCCCCTCAAACCAGACCAAGACCTCCTGTCCAGTCTCTGTGCCCTCACCCCAGCCTCTGACTGATGCCCATGGGAGCCCAGGACAATTGGGGCTCATGTGGGACCACTACTGATAGATCATGTGGGCAACTCCCACCATTCGCAGACCTGTCCAACTCTGGGCACTTCTCAAGGCTTCAAAGAGAGAAAAGGACACCTAAACCCAACTTTCCTTACCAGCAAGCTCTTCACCTCCACCCCTCCCTGTCCTGTTGAGACTCTCCTCCATACAAGGCTATGGGCTGGGTGGTGCAGATCTGGTTCCCAACTTATTTCTCAGTGGGCAGAATGGCAAGGGGGACATCACTATCATCACCATCTTACAGACAAGGCAATTAAGACACAAAGGTCAGACAGAGATGTCTAAGGCCACATAGCACACAGAAGGCCTGGTTGGTGTCAGCCTCTCTGTAGCCTCGGATGGGTGGATGCCATGATCACTGAGACTGCTGGCCAGGGGCACTGAGCCATGACGTAGACATGGAACTGGGCAGCATGAAAGGCAGGATGCAGTTCCTTGGTGCAGGGCCATGGCAAGGGTATGCATTAGCTCACTAATCCTCCAGCCTCTGTGTGGGAGATTGCCCCACTTTGCCGGGTCACACTGGAAGAGCCTCACCGAGGCCTCTCTGACCCCCCAACCTGGCTCTATTTGTTTTCCTAACCCATCGCTCTGTCTGACACACCACCTATCTGTTCCCAGCCTGTCTCCCCAAGGCTAAAACAGGAGCCTCACTGGGGCAGGATAGGGTGGATTCTGGCACCTGGCACCATGCCCAGAATGTGCTCAGAGCTCAGTCACACTTGTCAATTGGATGCTACATAGAGCGGATGGATGGATGGATGGATGGATGGATGGATGGATGGATGGATGGATAGGGGGGTGGATGGATGGATGGGTGGAATGGTGGATAAGCAGATAAATAGAAGGGTAAGGTAATGGATGGATGGCTGTTAGGTGGCAACACTGGCTAGAGCTGACTCACGTATCTGCTCACTGCAGATCTCTACTGCACACATCTGCTTGGTTCACTCCCTCCATGCACCCTCCTGGTCCAAGTTCTGGGACGAGGCATGTTATCTTTTCACTGGGCTCAACGGGAGGCCCTCAGCAAGATTCTTTCTGGGGCATCTGGTCTCTACACTGTGCTCAAGCTGTGCCCCCTGTTGAAGGGCCAGCTCCTCCTGTCCTCTCACCCTCCTCCCTATACCGCACTCCCAAGTCCCCAGCTCTCCTTCCAAGTTCACCTCCACACCTTCTCAAAGCAGGTTGCCCCATGGTCTCCCTTGCCCTCACAGCCCAGCCAGATCTCCCCACAGCCTCTCTTACCCCTCAAAATCTAACCGGGGCCCCCATACCATGAGCAGCAGGGGCAGACTAGCAAGCAAGTCTCAGGCTAAGGCTTCGCCTGTCGGGCCCACCCACTGACTCAAGGCTGATCTCAGTAACAGGCCACCCCACCCCCCACATTATCCCTACTGCACTGCGCTTGGAAATGGAGCCACCTGAATGAGCAAAACCCCTTCACTCTACAAATCAGGCAAGTATGTGCATGACTACGCAGCCCCAGAGCACCGTTCAGAAACCTAGTGACATTCCAGCGCTGCCAAATTCCAGTGTCTCAGGGCCCAACCTAGCTGCCTCCCCTGGCAGGACAAGTACTGAGGCCCTGAAAGGGATGGTTCTGCCAAAAGGTATGGCATGAATTCATACCCAGTGGTGCCAGGCCAGACACAGGCAGACAGCCATGGGGATGGCTCAGCCAGGCCCTTCTAATAGCAGCACAAATTTAGGCATCAGAAGGGGCCTGTCATGAATATCTTCATTTTAGGGGGTGCCAACATCCCTTCCCTCTTCTGATAAGGACCTCCTGGTTTCTTCAGGGAACCTCCTATTTTCCACTCTCAGCCTCAGTGGTAGGAATCAGGACACCTCATCTCTGGACTGAAATGGGAGACTCAGGACTCAGCCTGGTCAACCAGAGCCTCCCAGCCCCACTGGTCCAGCGATGGGGGTGTGACCCATCCAATCCAATCAGAGCCTTCCCTGGGAATGGAGAGTTGCCTTCCCCTGATTCTGGGATGCTGGGGAGCAAGGCGGGTTCACCTTGCCCAGTCAAGAGGGAAGACAGAAATGAGAAATGGGAGTCACAGATTCTAGGAGAATCATCTAAGCCCTGAATATCAATGGACTTAAAACTGAAACACTCCCTAAACTTGTCTTTTTAATGAGAACAATGAACTCTTATTTTTTAACTGAAGGCAGTGAGTTGAGTTTCTGGTGCTCATAACCAGAGGGGGCCTTCAATGTCAGAAGTCTCAAATCCTGGCCTCCTTTCCACCACACTCTAGATGAGCCTCTGGAAAAACCACTGTGGAGTTAACAATTCTCCATCTGCCACCTCTCCCTGTACTGACTGCACAGACTTCCTACCCCAGGATTGCAGGGCAGGAAGGGGGAGGGTGTGGGGAGGCAGGGAAGCCACACTGGGCAAATCTCTGAGTGAGTAGGTGGTGGCCATACTCAACCTGAGCCCCGCCTACCTGCAATGAGACATCAGGCTCCTCGGTAAAGGTCAGCAGGCTACCCACGCCCCCCACTGCAAAAGTTCAGCAACTCTAAATGCTCAAATGCTGGAAGCATGCCTAAGGCTGGAGCTGCAAGGCAGCCCATGCCTTCAGCCTTGACAAGGAAAACACTACCCATCGCCTCTGCAAGTGACTCACGTACAGCATAAACATTTGTGTACTCCCAACAGCCCTGCCTTAAAAGCAGGCAGGCTCCAATGATCTCCTCTTGTGACAGGGAGAGGAGGGGGAGGGAAAAGGCAGAGAGCAAGAGGGGACCACACTAAGGCAAGCACACAGTTACAACTTTAGTCCTGGAAGTTTCCCCCAGAGAAGCTGCCTGTGGGTCTTCAGGGGGACTCCCTTATATGCCTGTAAGCTTATGGGCACCTCGCCATCCCCTGAACCCTGCCATTGAGAGAATGCCCCACTCTCAGCTCCAGTTACAGAAGATTCTGGGTGATCATGTCTCTGTTTCTGCTTCCTTTGGCAGACTGCTTCAACTCCTAACACCCCGTTGAGAGGAGAGTACTCCGGATATCCAGCTCAGCCCGCTCCTGGTGCAGTCTGTCTTTGACCCCTGTGGAATTTCACAGTTGTCATGTCAGGAAACATCTTGGGCCTCATTGGGTAACCGCCCTTGAGGCCTTAAAAGCCCTAAGGTCCACCCCTCAAGATTTCCTCCATGCTGAGCATGTTCAATTCAGGAAGCTGCTTCACTCACAGGAAAGCTCTGAGATTCCCCAAAGGTGTTGGTTACTTCCTCTGGAACCCAAATATTTTCTTGTGTGGCAAACTGGCACCCCAAAACCTGTTTTGCAGAGGGGGAATGCTAGGGAGGATCTGTCCTGTGCATCCTGAGCAGCTCTCTCTGGAGAGACCAGAGAAGGGTCAGGGAGGGGAGGAAGGAGGGACTGGAGACCCAGGATTAACATGTGTTAAGACCTCATCTGCACAGCTGTCAGTGGCTACCACAAGAAAAGGGGGACCTTCCAGTAGAAACCTGGAGGGTGGCCCCCACTTCCCACTGCAGGCAGCTGGACAGGGAGCGTAGCCAGCTGTTTTCATATTCAACACACAGCATTAAGATCCTACACAAAACACACCTGCCAAAAGGTACTGTTCACTGGCTTCCCTCAGATAGGGCTGATTCACTGACAACATGCCTGGGAATGTGTTTCTGTACCCAGATCCTGACACGAAATAAAGGGAGGGAGAGGAGGGTGACCCTCACCTGGTCGGGCCATGAAATACTGTTTCAGAAGCCTCTCGGTCAGGCCAGCAACCCTGGCAAACTCCACTGCAGACTGTGTGTGAAGTACTCACTGGATGGAATCAGAGCCCCCATGATGAAGCCCTGCCTTTGGGGAACACACATTCTTGGGGGCATGGGTCCTTAGCACAGAGAACGTTCTGTGAACATAGGGTAGAGGACGGGCAGGGGGCCGTGGTAGAGAGATCAGTCAGGCCCCAAGAAGGCAACACTGGGGTCATGCAAATCTCTGGGACAGGACACTCCAGGGGGAGTTGGGTTAAAGGCCCAGGAGGGGTGCTAGCCCAAGAGGAGGGCAGGGTGGTGGAAGCTGGGAGGCCTGGTGGGTGAGCCGAGAGGGTCCATGGAAATGTGGATTTTTGTGAAAAAGCCCCTGGCAGGTGTCAGATGGGAGAAACGAGAGAACAATATGGACTGATGCCTGCCTTGGGAGATCTCGCCAGAATGGGGAGACAGTGGCACAGAGCCCAGAGAGGGAGGAGAGGTGGAAGAAGCGGCCGGACCAGGACGTGGTTAACAGAGAGAAGGAAAGAGCAAATAAGAGTGCGTATGGACTCTCAGGGAGAAGCTCAGAGTCCGAGGGTGGGTGGAATCAAACTGGGGAGACCGCTGTGAGTGGCTTTGACTAGTCCAAGCCCTTTCCCTGGGAGGAGGGACATTGCTGGGACCAAGACCTGCTGCCTGGAAGACCTGAGGCCCTTGAGCAAAGAGAGGCACGGGGGCTTTCTGGAACAGAGGCGGCCAGTTACCCTTGGAGGTGGGATGTCCACCTCTGTCCCTCCCAGCTCTATGGCCAAGTGAGGCCTGGTCCTCCCCTGCCCACCCACCTACCCACAGATCCTCACCCAGCATGCACTCCTAGATCCATGGCAGAAACCTGAGAGCAGGTGACTCCCTTTCCAGCTGCCAACACTGGTCAGCACACAGCACAAGTTCAACGTTGAATCTTTCCCAAATCTGTGCCCTCCCCACAGCCCCAAGGTTGGTCCAGGCCCCATCCTCTCCTACCAGAGGGATCCTTCCAAAACACAAATCTGACGTAGGTGTCCCTCTCACCCAAACCCCGCACTCCTGGTCTCCCGCCGCATCCCTCCTACCCACGCTGCTCTGACTGCCAACCCTGAAGAGCCTGTCTCCTCCACCTTCAGAACCTGCCAGCACCCAGAGAACAGTCCACCTCACTCGACCCCCTTCCTCTGAGCTGATGCCACTAACCTTCAGATAACACAAACCTTCAAATGTGGCTCAACCTCACTCCCGAGGAGTTCTCAGACCCTTTCTGAGAAGGCAGGAACTTCTCATTTGGCCTCAGGATCATTTATGGCACCCATGGGGTAATGACTGCACCAGTGTCTCACTAGCTCCTTGCTGGCACATAGGACCCCCAAGGGCAGGACTCAACTGTCCCCTCCCAACCCTCCTAGCAAGCCCAGCACCAAACACAGTGGCAGGTACATAGGAAGCATGTGACAACCACCAGGGGAAGAGCAAGATATGAGTTCCATCCACATGTGGATGAATTGTTTTTGTCTGGGCCCTTCTCCCTCCCCTTCTCTCTCCTCCCATTTCCTCCTTCTCCAGAGCCACCAACCCCAAGTCTGAAACCTGCCCAAGACCAAAGGGAGAGAGTGCAGAGAAAGCCCCATCTTTAAAGGGTCTGGGAGGGAGGAGGGATACAGGCATAAAACCTGTACCCCAGCCTCACTGAGCTCTCCCCTGCGGATAGGCAATCAAAAATAACTGCTGTTAAGGAAAGTGAATGACACACTGGTGGGCTTCCTGGAGATGGCAGCTAATAAAACCTTCCTACCCTAGTAACTATGGCCAAAGACAAGGAGGAGTCCCTGGGGGGTCACAGCCACCAGGTGGAAGCGGTCCAGCAATAAGACAATCGCAGTGCTCAATTCGGAGAGAAGTGTGTAGTCTTCAGAGCAGTCTCACATCTAGAGCTTGAGGGACCCTGCTGGGATCCTGCCTGCTAAGTGAGGAACAGGGCATCCCTGAGGAGGGATGAGCTGGGTGACCCGGTCCTCCAGCACTACAGCTCAGCACTTCCTCCAGCTCACCCCAGGCTCGACTGCTCATCCCAGTGCTCTGCCAGCACCCACCCAGCTCATGCTCACACCCGGTTCCTAGGTGCCATCTACTCTCATGTTGCAGAAGCAGCTCAGACTTGACATGTTCCATTCTCCCACTGCCCCACCACTGTCCCTCTCATGGCCATCAACTAATAATGCCATCGTCCTCCCAAATGCTCAGGCCTATTGCCACAGACTGAATGTTTGTATCCTCCCCAAAACTCACATGTTGAAACCCAACCCCTAATGTGATGGTGTTAGACAGAGCAGCCTTTGGGGGAGTAATTGGGTCATAAGGGTGGAGCCCTTGTGAATGGGATTAGTGACCTCATAGAAGGGACCCCAGGCCTGGCCAGGTAGCTCAGTTGGTTGGTTCAAGCGTCGTCCCATACACCAAAAAGACTGTGGGTTCCACCCCCGTCAGGGCACATACCTAGGTTTCAGGTTCAATCCCTGGTCAGGGCACATAAGAGAGGCAACCGATGGATGTTTCCCTTGCACACTGATGTTTCTCTCTCACATTGATGTTTCTCTCCCCACCCCCACCTTTCCTCCCTCTCTAAAATCAATAAGCATATCCTTGGGTGAGATTTTTTTTTAAGGAGACCCCAGAGAGCTCCCTAGACCCTTCTACCATGTGAGAAAACAGTGAGAATACATTTATGAATCAGGAAGTGGCCTCACTAGACATCTTGATCTTGAACTTCTAGCCTCCAAACTTCAAGAAATCAATTTCTATTGCTTATAAGCCACCCAGTCTACAGTATTCTGTTTCAGTAACCCAAATTGACGAAGACATCAACTTTTATCTTTTCCCCATCTGCCACACTCCATGATCCCCTCGCAGCCCACACAGCACAGTAACAGAACGTTGACAGCATCAGGACCACAGGGCAGTGTCGCTACCTCTGCACTAACACAAGCACGTGCAACGTGTTGGGCACCCTCTAAGCACACCCTCACCTTAGCTCACTTCTTCCAGGCTACCCTGCCCTATGGGTCTGGGGTCCTACTTTTCAGACAAGGAATCTAACACACACTGGAGTGCAGATGTGCCCAAGGAGCACAGTGAGTTTGTAGGGTCATCCTGCTCATGGAAGGAGGGACCACAGACACATGGGTGTGATGAGACCCCTGATGCTACAGATCTCCCAGAATTCCCAAGAGGAGGAATGGAGTTCCCATGTCTGAAGGGTCAAACTCCTGCCTCTCCCTACCAGCTGAAAAGAGGATGAGGCCAAAGCAATAAGAACCTTCTCGGAAGGCAAGTCACCCCCCAGTCTTTTGCACAGGCACTGGGGAACTAGACTCTTCCAGAGCCTCGAAGTCTAGTGGATACAATCTAGGGCATAGTCAGAGAGGGCTTGTTAGGAAATCTCAAACAAGCAAAGGCAACCAAGCCAGGAGCAGACACTTCAGCTGAACTGGGCCAAAACCACTTACACTGTGTCCTGGCCACAACTTCCCATGGAAACACCTGTGGGTAACATGTCCCTCACCCAGATATCCCCACCTCACCCACCAGGAGCAGTGTGAGTCAGCAAATCTAGGCCCCATCCAGACATCTTTAGGGAAAATGGGCCAAGAAGTAAGGATGCTAAAGGCCCACCATCTGAAGGGCCTCCGTAGAGAGAGGGCTGTTCCAGACCTCAGCCAGCTAGGTAGCTCACAGCGATGGAATTTTAGCTGGGGAGGTTCAACTCCCTGGAGAGTACCTCCCCCCTCTCAAAACACCGAAACCTCCTCTCCCTCTAGGAGCCTGGACCTCGTGGAGGGCCCTAGGTGGAGCTAGGAGGGGTCCTGCTGGAGGACAAGCGTCTTTCATATGACTGAGCCTGCAGCCAGGCCCCACCCCTCTCCTCAAGCCCTGGCTGAGGCCGAAGCCCGCCATATTTGCCTACCCCAGAGGTTCCACTCGGCCATTAATGACCATTTCTACAAGGTAATGGGTTTTTTGTTGATCCCTCGAGATAGGAAGGAAAGAGAATAAGCTTTTCTCTTTCACTTTTCCCCCTTAGTTGCAGAAGAGAGAAACTGGAACAAACAAGTTATATGATACTGGGGGTGGCTGGGGTGGGGGAGCACAGTCCCTTGAGGACAGTTTCTCACGTTGTGGGCTGCTGGAAGGGCCAGGGGGGACAGGAACTGCCCCCACACCAGGCCAATGGCAAAATCCTTCATGGGACAAAAAAAAAGCCGATGCAGACACCTCCTAGCAGGCTGGAAAATCCGCCTCCCAGACAAGGTCAGCCAATCCCAGCCCGCAGCACTCTCACAAGTCTCCCCAAGAAGGCAAAGGACCACCCCATCCATAGATGTGACTTCCCCCTTGCCAGACTGCAAACCCTAGAGAGCTTTTCCACACCCTATCCATCCCTTCTTCCCTCCTGGCCATATTTCTTGAACAGTTACTTCCTCTGTGTGGCCTCTGTTCCAGGTACACAAGACATGCTCTCCACCCTCAAGGCATTTCCACTCAAACACACTAAGTAGTGTTGGGTGTTGATAGCATAGTCAAGGATAAACAACAGCCTAATGATGCAGCAATTCCTGCCCTGGAGTAGAGCCCAAAGAACCGAACACGGGGGTTCAGGCAAAAACTTGTACACACATGTTCACTGCAGCATTATCCAAAACAGCCAAAAGGTGGAACCAACCCCAATGTCATCAGCTGGTGAATGCATTAACAAAATGTGGTATAACAGAATATTATGCAACCATAACAAGGAATGAAGTACTGATATATGCGACAATGTAGATGAACCTCGAAAACATTACATGGAGTGAAAGAAGCCAGTCATAAAAAAATCCCATAATGTATGATTCTACTCATGAAACAGGTAACTTTATAGAGACAGAAAGTAGAGGAGTAGTTATCAGGGGCTGGGACAGAAGGGGAACGGAGAGTGACTACTGATGGAGACAGGATTTCCTTTCAGGGTTATAGAAATGTTCTGCAACTATACAGAGGTGATGGATGCAAACAACATTGTGAATGTGCTACACACCACTGAATTGTACATTTCATTCTCTTTTTTTTGAATTGTACACTTTACATGAATGAGTTTTACGTCATATAAATTAAAAAAAACCTACCCCCCACACACACACACACGCACACACACACACACACACACGCGCGCGCGCGCGCGCGCGGTGACTAAGACAAGTGCTCCTGGGGCTAGCTGAACGCAGGTAATCAGGCAGGTGGCTCTGAGAGGCCATGATCCCGGAGTGTAGAAGGATGGAGAGGAAAAAGGCATGGGCAGGTCATTCAACAGACCAGTCCAGCCCGTTTAGAAGAAATGAAGAAAAGCACAAATGAACAAATGCTACAAAGGCCTCTACATTTCAAAGATCCTTGGGAGGCTACTGTGTGCCACAATCGCCTTCAAAACCTGGTCCTCTTTCTGTATGCTCCATCTCACCATACTAGGGTTTCTTACCCTCCTCCCTACACTAGCACCACAGAAATGACACATACAACACACACACAAACACACTCACACCCACCCACCATCATTTGCTCCAGACAACAGTGATTTTTCACTGGGATGGGTGGAAGGTGGTAAATGGGCATCTCAGAGATGGTAGAGATGTCTCTTAAGAAAGGCCCTCCATTTAGAAAAGATTTCTTAGATATGACATTAAGAGCATAATTCATAAAAGAAGAACACTGATAAACTGCATTTTCATCAAAATAATAATTTAATTTGCCCTGGCTGGTGTAACTCAATGGACTGAGTCCAGGCCTGCAAACCAACAGGTCGCTGGTTCGATTCCCAGTCAGGGCACATGCCTGGGTTGTGGACCTGGTCTCCAGTTGGGGGCACGGGAGAGCAACCACACATTGATGTTTCTCTACCTCTCTTTCTCCTTCCCTTCCCCTCTCTCTAAATATAAATAAATAAAATCTTTTTTAAAAGTGTAATTTATCTGTAAAAGACAAATTAAGAAAATGAAAAGACAAGTTGCAGACTGGGAAAAAATATTTGCAAATCATATATCTGATAAAGAACTTGTAACCAGAATACACAAAGTCTTTTAAGAGACTTTATTGAATTCTTAAAAGTCAATGAGAAGACAACTCAACTAAAAATCAGTCCAAAAATTTGAAAAGACACTTACCAAAAATATGAATAGATAATGAAACCATGAAAAAATGTCTAACATCATTAGTTATTAGGGAGATGCAAATTAAAACCAAAATAAGATACCAGCATATACTTAGAATTGCTAAAATTAAAGATTGGCAGCCCTGGCTGGGTAGCTCAGTTGGTTAGAGTGTCGTCTCAATACGCCAAGCTTGCAGGTTCGATTCCCAGTCACGGCACATACAAGAACCAACCAATGAATGCATAAATAACTGGAATAACAAATTAATGTCTGTCTCTCCCTCTCTCCCCTCCTCCTTTCTCTCTCTACAAATCAATAAATTTAAAAAAAAAAAAGGACCCCTGGACAGGTGGCTAAGTTGGCTGGAGCATTGTCCATACACCAAAAGGTCACAGGTTCAATTCCTAGTCAGGGCACATAACTAGGTTATGAGTTTGATTCCTGGTCAGGAAGCCTGTAAGAGGCAATCAATCGATGTTTTTTTCTCTCTCTCTCCCTCCACTTATCTCTCTCTCTAAAATCAATAAACATATCCTCAGGTGGGAATCAAAAAAAAGAATAAAAGATGGAAAACTGGATTGGGTTAATGGGTATATGCTCATATTCTATAAATTTATTTTTATTGAATTTATTGGGGTGACGCTGGCTAATAAAATTCTATCAGTTTCAGGTGTACAATTTAAAAAAAAAAAGATTTCATTTATTTATTTTTAGAGAAAGGGGAATGGAGGGAGAGAAACATCAATGTGTGGTTGCCTCTCACATACCTCCACTAGGGACCTGGCCCACAACCCAGGCATGTGCCCTGTCTGGGTATCGAACTGGTGACCATTTGGTTCGCAGGCTGGCACTTAAGCCACACCAGCCAGGACAAAGCTGTACAATTCTATAATACATCACCTCTATACTGTATTGTGTGTTCACCACCCCAAGTCAAGTCTCCTTCTACCACCATTTATCACCCCCTTACGAATTTATTAAAACTCAATGAACAGTATGGTATGTAATTGATCATACCTTATCCTTGCCCCAGGTTATCCCACCCCAGGGCCCAAGGCAGACACCTAGGGTTCACTCTCCCCTCTTGCCTATTCCTGACATGCCACCTCATTCCTGGTCACCAAGCCCTGCCCAGAAACTCTTTCCAAATCCTCTGTATCTCTAATGCTGCCCACTGGAGGCCTCCAAAGCCCAACTGATGCACCTGGGTCATCAGGCCTTTCCAGCCAGCACCAGCCTAGGTCCCCACAATGATAAATGACACCACAACACACGAGTACTAACTTCATCATTCATCACTTTAACTGAAATGACTTGCTCCCTTAAGCTCACCAGCGAGAAAGAGCCTGAATTTCGTCCTTAGTCAGCCAAGGGTGGTGGGCTGTCCTGGAGAACAGAGACGGGGAGGTCTGGGCCACCCTGACCCTGTGCAATGGAAAGAGGAAGGAGATCATGCTCCCTAAGGCCAGGGTTCTTCCCCTCTGAGAACCCAGAACAACACATGTAAACATCAAGTTCTACGCCAAATCTGGGGTTCAAGCAACCAGTCTCAGGATTTGGCCAAAGGGAAAGGGGACCTCCCTCTAACCAGAGAAAATGAATTCTGCCCCCTTGATCTGAGGACAAGACACTGCTTGAAGTCCTTTGACCTGGGGAATGGGAAAGAGGCACTCCAAGGGTGGACACTCCTTCTGTGTGTGTGTGTGTATGTGTGTGTGTTGGATCTTCAGGGTTCTCTCACCATCCTCAGGCTCCCCAAGACCCACTCCAGCCCCTCAGAACCCATGGGACTCCAGACCCTTTCTTGCCCGCCAGGACTCACTAAGACCCCCAGGGCCCCTCAGCCTCCCCTCTCAGGTTTTCCCAGGCCCCTTAGGCCTCTTTCATGTCCTTAGGTTCACTTGTGCACCCTCCCTTCCTCCCCCAGGCTTCCACAGTCCTCACCAATCCCAGGTCCCTTCAGCATACCCTCAGGACCACCTTTAGAGCCCTCAAGGTGCTTCAGCACCCTCTAGGAAGCCTTGGGCCTCAGTCCCAGCAAGCTCCCTTCAGTCCCCCTTCAGAGTCCCACCGAAAACAGCCTCAACAACCCCAAGACTGCCCATGGTCTCTGTTCAGGCCCTTTCTGCCTCCCAGACCCCTCGGCATTACCAGTTCCCAGTCATGAGCCCCTGGGTTTCCCTTCAGACCTCCAAGCCCTCCCACGCCCCCTCAGGCCCCTAGGGCCACATGTAGACACCTCGAGGTTCTAGGGTGCCCAGCCCTCTTCCAGCTGTCTGCTCAGCAGCACCTACCTGCAGTCCCTGGAAAGACCCTTGGGCAGGCCCAGTACGCTTCCCAGCCCCTCAGAACCCCAGCACTCCCCACAGGTCACCGGGGCCCTGAGACAGGTGCGAGCCCACTGCAGGCCGGGTCTCACCTGCTCGGGCGCTCCGGGCTGGGGCCCACGCCGAAGCCAACACCGCCGCCGCCGCCGCCGGACTCCGCCATCTTCCTGCTGCCGCCGTGCGTTCGAGTGACGGGAGCCTCGCGCCCGTCCTGGAGACCGAGAGTTGGGGAACGGAGGCGGGGCGTGCTCCGCGAAGGAGGGGCCTGGGCAATACGAGGGGCCGGGAGTCCGGAGGGGGCGTGGTCTCTCGGGGAGAGGGCGGGGTCTAATGATGGGCGGGGCGGGCGAAGACGGGGGCCAGCTCTCCTGAGTACAGGAGAGGCGGGGCTCCTGGAGAGGGGTGTGGTCTGATTGAAGGCCGGGCAGCGTCTGAGGGGCGGAAGATTGACGGGATTGGGACTAAGGGCGTGGCTCGGTCTACAGAGAGGCGGGGCCTAGAGTGGGATGGGGCAAGACCAAGAAAGAGGTTGCAGGGTGGGGTACACAGGCGTGGCCATTGGAGAGGCAAGAGGCAAGGGTGGGGCCGGAGAGCTGTGGGTGGAGGGGTACAGGGAAGGGGGCTAGGAGTGGGGGTTGGCGGGCAGGTGAGGTGCAGCAAGTTTAGGGCAGGTTCTGCTCCGGAAAAGGTAAGTGACGGAGACTTGATGGGAGATGAGGCTTGGGGAAATGGTCCTCTGAGCTCTGAGAACCATCCCTCCCCTACCAGAGTCACTCCCTCTTCAAGACCTCCGTCAGATGGGGGAACTCTCACCCTGTGCCCAGGCCTCAAACTTCCGGCCTCCGTTTGAGCCAACAGGGCCTCCGTAAGCTCCCAGAGCTTTCGAGTGCACCCCCACTCCCACTCCTCAGAAAGCCTAGAACCTCAGCCCTGGTTGGGTTCAGGCTCCCAGGACCTTCTCTCCACCCCTTAGGCCATTTAGTTTTTCAGCCTCTGAGTCGAAAAACCCTCCTTTGTGGAGCCTCAAGAAAGGCCCAGGGACCAGATGGGGCTCAGAGCCCTCTGTGCAGTCAGCGCTCCTAGAAGGGAGTGAACATGAGCTGGAGACTCCAGAGGAGGAAGCAAAGGACCTCTTGAGTGGGCTCCTGCAGGTAGAATTAGACCCAACTGATCCATGTCCAGCAGAGGATCAGACTTATAATAGGTGCTCATTCGTTTGTGTAAAAATACTCAGGAGTTCACAATGCAAGTTGACAGGTACCAGGTGCTGAAGGGCCCTGCTGACCTCTCCAGCACACACTAAGCACTCAATAAATGCTGAATGCGTACGTGCATGAGCTACATGCATTCTCAACAAGTCCTGCACACACACTCTCTCCTGCCTGTAATCTGCCACCACTCAAGCCTTTGTTCCAGATGAACCACATGCAGGCATCAAACCCTGCTCAGCTGAGACCTACAGCTCACACACCCGCCAAACATGCGGCTGCAGTCAATGGCATCCATATGTACACACACTTAATAAACACCCAGATTCAACCCACATGTCAGACACAAAGACACACAGCACAAGATCACTGAGACCCTGGCTGTGCGTACACGCATGGCATGCTGCAGATGTGTGGTTCTGTGGACATCCTAGGTACCCCAAGATCACACATCACAGGACAGCCAGTGCAAAGGACCTGATGCAAGAGTGTACCTGGAGAGTTGCCTGGCAGAGAAAAGTGAGGGACAGGGTAAGCATCAATGAGGGGTGCTCTAGGTCATGGAGGGCCTCCTGGACAATTGTGGAGGCATTTTCCCTACGTAAAATGGCAGGGGTTGGGGGCGGGGCGCTTGTTGGCAGAAGGGATGTAACCAACATGACAGGGGCAATATCTTGAATAAGGGACAATACTTAGGAGTATTCTGGGACAAATGATGGAGCTCGTTTGAGGGTGGTGGCATGGTAGGGGAGGGGTGGAAAGTACTCCTAGCCAGGAGACACTTTGCACGTAGTGCCAAGAGGAGATGCAACAGTTGGGTGTGGGAGTGAGGCAGAGGGAGGCCAGGGTTCTTGGCCTAGCCCAGTTGCCTGCTATAGCTGGGATGGGGTACTGGCAGACGGGGCACCTGGAGGGCCGAAGAAGGTTACTGCAGACTCTCATCCAGTAACGATGACCTGTGGTCTGGTGGACCCCACAAGCAGAGACATAGCAGGCAGAGTCCCAAAGCCTAGCCACCATCTGGACAACAGCTGGCGTGGCTCTCCCAGAGGCAGGGGCCTTGCCACCTGCTCCCCTGTTCTGGACCAGCTGTGGAACTCACAGCCCCAGGTCGGAGCTCAGAAGCCTCCTTGTAAACCCCAGGTGTTGCAGAAGAGGAAACTGAGGCTTGGGGCAAGGGTAAGGGATGTCTTGTTTCCTATAGCCTCATACCGGGGCCTCCTCCACCTGTCTGCCCTTCACCACTGAGCGGCCTTAGAGTGAGCGCAGGTGCTCCTAGTGCCTACTTTTGCTTCTCTATAAACTAGACAGGTCAACATCTGATAAATACTCACTATTGTCACCCTGAGTTCTGCATCCGCTTCTTACGAGCCATGAGGTTTTGGACAGGTTACTCCAGTTCTTTATGCCTCAGTTTCTCCATCTTTAAAATGACCCTGGGCAAAGGTCAGGATGAAATAAACAACACACTTGTGCTCAGGACTGCTCAGTTAGCAGCACTCAGTCCATGGCAGCTGACAGCACTTCCCCTCCCCCGCACCCACGCTCTGCCCTCCAGCACTACTCGATTTTCCACCTAACAAACTCCTTACTTGAGTTTTCCTTTTTAAAATTGAGATATAATTCTCATACCATAAAATTTACCATTTTAAAAATGTACAATTCAATGGCATTTCGTGCATTCACAATGTCATGCAACCATCACTCCCATGTAGTTCCAAAACATTTCCATCATCCCAAAAGAAGACCCTCTCCCCGGTAGCACTCACTCTCCATTCCCGCTCCCCCAGTCCCTGGCAACCACTGATCTGCTTTGTGTCCCTATGGGTTTTCCTATTCTGAATATTTCATATAAATGGAATAACATATGTGTCCTACTGGGTCTGGCTTATTTTACTCAGCATAATATTTACAAGGTTCATCTTCATTGTAGCGTGTATCAGTGCTTCACTCCTTTTTATAAGTACTATTCTATTGTATGGATGGACCACATTTTGTTTATTCATTGATTCATTGATGGACACTAGGGTCCTTTCTTCCTTTTGGATATTGTAAATAGTGTGCCGTGAACGTGCATGCACATGTATTTGTTTAAACACCTGATTTTAATTCTCTGGCAGTATAAGCCATTTTTACAGATGAGAAAACTGGGACTTGGGGGTTGTAAGTCAGCATTCAAGACTGTGGACATGATTTGAATCTGGCTTCTGCCAGACATGTGAGACCTTGGGCCTGGGGAACTACCAGGACCCCTGTCTCAGAGGAAGAGGCCCTGGAGGCTCTGACGCAGCACTCGGTCCACATCAACCATTACATGATTATTAGTGACAGAGGGTGGCTTCTGGGACTCTTCTCCTAGCCCAGAGCCCACTTTCCGTGGGAATAAATCACTGGGGCTTGCTTTGCCTACCTCCCATGAGGTCCTCCTGGGGATGGCTCACCTCTAGGCAGCAGTCCTGGCACTGCCTGGCTGTGGGCTCTCATTGCCTCCAGCACCCCAACTAAGGTGGGGGCCTCAAGAGCCGCCTCTGTTGCAGCCTCTCATACAGTCTACTCCCTAAGGGCCCAGAGCCCAAAGCCTTTGCTGTGTGATTGCAGGAGCCCCTCACCCTCTGCATTTGACTTTCTTCACCACCCAGGAAGAAATGCAGAACTGGTGATTCTTTTCTAGGGCACAATTAGCAGCCTATGGTGGACATTTGAGTATTTGACTCAGAGCCCTTTCGGAAGAGGGGAGACTAATTCTTCCTGAGGGAATGATTGAGTTCATTCCCATTTCACAGATGTGGAAACTGAGATCCAGAGAACCTAAGAGTTCTTTTTTAGCCAAGAGTCATAATGATTCATTCATGTACCATGTATTTACTTAATGTGCCAGATGCTGCCCAGGGCTCTGAGCCAGGAAGAAAACAAAGTCCCTGCCCTTTGGGGAGTTGACATTCCAGGGGGAGGTCAGATGGTAAGCAAGAAAAGGAGATGCATGCCAGTTCCTCCAAAAGTTCCTTATGGACCTACCCTGTGATCCAGCCTTTCCATTCTGAGGTATGTGCCCAAGACAAGTGAAAGCAGGGACTGCAAAGATCCTATTTCCAAATAAGGTCACATTCTGAGGTTCCAAGTAGACATAAAATAAGGAGGGTAGTGATCCCATTTAACTCACTACAGGTCTTCACCAACAGAAAAAAAGACATGGTTTCATCAAAGAGGTGCACATAAATGATCATAACAGCCCTAAACTGGAAACATCTAAGGGTTCTCCAACAGGTTGATGGATAAACAAATGACATATTCACACAATGAAATACTATGCAGCAAGGAAAAAACAAACCAGTGCTACATGCATCCCACAGGTGGGTCTCGCCAACATTTAGTGAAAGAAGCAGGCATGAAGAGGACATACTGTGTGATTCCATTTATGGAAGTTCACAGACAGGTCATGCTAATCTATGTTGACAGGTTGGGACAGGAGCCTCCTAGTGTGGATCATCAGGGAGGGAAGTCAGTGACCACAAGGAAGCCTGGGGCCTTGAAATGATAGAAATGTTCTATTCCTTGATTATGGAACAACAGGGGGGTTTACATCTGTCAAAACTCATCGAGCACTTAAAATGGTTGCATTATTGAAGTAAATTTTGCCTAATTAAGGCTGATTTGTTTTTTTTTTAAATATTTTTAAAGATTTTATTTATTTATTTTTAGAGAGAGGGGAAGGGAGGGAGAAAAATATTGATGTGTGAGAGAAACATTGATCGGTTGCCTTTTGCACACAACCCAGGCATGTCCCCTGATGAGGAGTTGAACCAGCAACATTTTGGTTTGCAGGTTGGCGCTCAATCCACTGAGCCACACCAACAAGGGCTGATTTGTTGTTGTTGTTGTTGTTGTTTTTAAACAAAAATAAAACAGGTCAGATGAAGCCAAGGTGATAGAGGTAAGACCTGGGGCTACCTCTAGGGGATGACCAACTGGAAGGGGGCACGAGGGAGCCCTCAGGGGCTAGAGTTGCTCTGTACTTAGGTCACAGTAGTGTAAACATTCATGACTCTATACAGTAAAAAATGAGTGCACGTTGCCATTTATAAATTACAACTCAATTAAAAGGAAAGACCCAGAGGCTCAGAGTAACTTGCCTATGGCCCCATTGGGAGAATGTCAGAGCCGTCCTACCCTAGAGCTCACCACCACCCCCTGGTCTCACTCATGTTGTCTCCCTTCATTAGATCAACACACACATTATGTACCTGCTATGCACCAGGTGCTGGGCTGTAAGCATGCTGGGAAAGATCCCTGCCCTCATGTTCCAGAATATTCTGGAATGTATATTCTAAAGGGAAAGACAAACCTGAGACACATGGACTTATCAGTGACCAAGGCCTTTCCTGATGGTGATAGTTGTCATGAAGGCACCAGGCTGAGAGTGACCAAGTAGGAGGCAGGGGCTGCTCTAGCCATAGGTTAGGACAGCCTCTTTGAGGAGGTGATAGCCAGCTTTAATAAAAGCAGGGGACAGGATATTCTATAATGTTCCAGGACATTCCAGAACATTGTGGAAGGGCCTAAAATGGTCCAGAACAACTTCAGGAGGCAGTAATGTGTAGGCCCCAGAAAGAGCCTGAGAAACAGAGATAAGAAACCATATTGGGTGGGGTGACATGGGCAAGGCTTGGAGCAAGGAGGGAGAGTGTAGACAAAGATGTATTGAAAGCAGCCTCCTGGAATATGGGACACAGCTGCGACCGAGACTGCTCACGTGTCACATCTGGCAGAGGGAACATTTATTAAACCAATCATCACACAAGCAAAGAAGTAATAACATAATTGTCAACATGATAGAGACTTGAGTTGGGGCATAGTGACTTAGAGGGGCCAGGCTCAGTCAGGAGGGCAGGGAGCGACATTCAGGCCGAAGAGTTGTCCAGGAAGAAAGCAGAGTCTTCCGGTCAGAGGGAATAGCCTGTGTGGGGACCTTGAGGAGAGAAAGCGCCAGGAGCCACGTAGAGTCTGGTAGGACTGGGTGTGAAGAGGGTGATGGTCAGAGTCATAAAACAGACCCATGGAGGCCTC
Organism: Macrotus californicus; assembly: GCA_007922815.1. Taxonomy (NCBI): domain Eukaryota; kingdom Metazoa; phylum Chordata; class Mammalia; order Chiroptera; family Phyllostomidae; genus Macrotus; species Macrotus californicus. Next base: position 213,396 of record VMDR010000208.1, on the reverse strand, counting down.
AGCTTCCCCACTGGGCTCATGCTTGGCCTTGAGCAGGGCTCTGGCCAGCCTACACCTCCCCTCCCACACACACAGAAGAGAAAGACATGAGTCCCCATCCTTCCCTCCTAGCGCTGAAGGAGTACCACAGGGACACCACTGCCTCCCTCCCTTCTTCAGCAGATGACCTCCCACAGCCCAGAACTCGGGCCTGTTGCCAGGAAAACAGGATAGCCAGTTGCCATGGTGACTCTGAGCTATGAGGACACACGGCCAGTCCTGCCTATTGCCATGATGCCAGCCACCACCCACCATCTACCAGGTCTGCATTGGGTGCAGGAGGAAGGCAGAGGGAGGACCAGCAGGGTCAGCTTCCCAGATGCCTCACAGAGCAGAGAGGGCAGTGAAGAAAACTGAGGCTTAGAGAGCTGTGGTGAGTCAGGGCTCCTCCACAAGGGCAATTCTGCTGGCCCCACCTGTGTGAAAGGAGCCCCAGACAAAGGCGAAGGGCTCTCTCTCCTGTGACTCCACAAAGGGCCCAAAGGCCTTTGTGTGCGACTTGGGCCCCTCCCCCAGGGAAGTCCTCAAAGGGGCAGGTGATATTACTTTTCTTGGAACACACACACACGCTCATGCACCTGGGACGCCCTCCCTTCTCCCAATATTCTATCCATTCCTCAAAACCCAAGTCAGCTGTCACCTCTTTCAGGCAGCCATCACTCATCACCTTCTTGGAAGGGACTCCTTTTCCCTCTCCACACACCCACAGCACTCAGTTTCTACTCACACCACCTAGCATTATTCATTCCACATCTATGAGGCCTTCACTCTTGGCCCAGCACTGGGCTTTAAGAAGTAATGCACTAGCCCTAACTGATATGGTTCAGTGGGTTGGGCATCCTCTTGCAAACCAAAAGGTCCCTGGTGTGATTTCCAGTCAGGGCATATGCATAGGTTGCAGGCCAGGTACTGATTGGAGGTGTGCTTTAGAAAAATTAATAAATAATGCACTAGGCACACAGCAGCAAACAAACAAAACAGCGTCTCGAGAGAGAGGAGGGAGGGCAAAAAGACAGGGATCAGTCACAACTTTTCAGTTGCAAGAAACCAAAGCAAACTGACAACCAAACACCAAGAGGAAGTATAGGCTTCAGGCACAGCTTGATCCAGGACTTCCAGTAATATGATGAAGATAAAGTCTCTCTCCATCTGTCTGGAAGGCTGTCACTTTGGTGACATATGACTTTTGGCAGCTCCAGACTTATATCCTCTCAGCTCAGCAATCCCAGTTAACAGGGACATCTCTCTCCCAAGAAATCCCACCAATATCAGAAGAGGCTTAGGTCATGCTGCTAAACTTCGCCTTAGTTACATAGGTTTGGCCAAAGCAAACCAGAGTTCTATTAGAAAGGAAGAAGAGGGTGACAGGTACCAGGTAGATTCCTACCAAGTCCATAATAGCATTCCCAGCGGAAGGAGCAGCTGCTGTGGCAAAGGCCCAGAGGCTGGACCATTGATGTTACTAAAGGAAGCAATAAGAATAGAGCCCATTTTGTTGGTAGACCAAAAGGTGAGAGGGATAGAACAGGAGAGGTGGCTGCCAGGTTGGTGAGTATTGAGTCCATAAGATTCCCTGGCCAGGTAGCTCAGTTGGTTATAGTGTCATCCCAATATGCCAAGGTTGTGGGTTCGACCCTTGGTCAGGGCACATACAACAATCAACCTATTTGTCCTAACTGGTGTGGCTCATGGATTGAGCACTGGTCTGCAAACCGTAAGGTCGCCAGTTCGATTCCTGGTCAGGGCACAACCTAGGTTGCAGGCCAGGTCTCCAGTTGGAGGTGTGCAAGGGGCAACCGATTGATGTTTCACTATTTCTCTCCCTCTCTATCTCCCTCCCTACCCCTCTCTCAAAATAAGTAAGTAAAAATATATATAAAAAAGAATCAACCAATGAAAGCATAAATAAGTAGAACAACAAATCAATGTTGCGCTCTCTCCCTTCCCCTTCCTCCCTCTAAAATCAAATTGGAAAAGAAAGCCCATAAGAGGGAATTAGGTGGTGTTTGAGGACAACAGGAAGCCCTGGAAGTCAGCAGGGGAGGGACATGGCCTGACCCCATGAAGGGGATGGACTTAACGGGGTGAGGCTATTTCTGAGGTCTGAGAAGAAAATGAGGAGAAACCCAAACAAACATAATTACTGATCCCCTCTTCCATGAGACCCATTGAAGCTGCCTTCATGAAACTTATAAAATTAAGTTGTACCAATGTTGAAATGAGTAATTACTAATTATTTAACAATTACTGTGGTAAGCACAGGGAGATTGACAGGGAGCTAAACATGGATATAACAGGATGCTAGCCCAGTCTGGGATGGCTGGGATGAATCCTGCCGAGTGCTTTTAGTTAAGAACTTGGGCAGAGCTGGGCTGCAAGGGTATTCCTGGCAGAGGGAAATGCAAGTGCAGAGGCCTTGGGTAGGCTTGAGAAAACATGTGGCTGGAGCATAGCAATCGAGTGGCAGAGCCTCTCTAGAAGTGGTTAATGTTGATGGAGCCAGATTGTGGGGGGTCATGTTGGTACATGTGGGTGTTTGAGCTCCTCATGGCAGCAGAAAACCCAGGAAGGAGGTGGTATCTGCTACTAGATTTGCATAATACTGACAGCTCCCCAGCTGCTGCATGGAGCTGGAGGGTGGCTGGAGGGGAAGCAGGAAGCCTAGAAAGGAGGTGGTAGCTTGGACTTTAGGTGGTTTCCATGGAGACAGAGAAGCATGTGGGCTAGAGGCCAAGAGGACAGGCTCTACTGATGGGATAAGGTGGAGTGAGGCTAGGTAAGAGTCAGGGGACTACCAGGTGTCTGGAGCCATTGAGATAGGGAGGCCAGGGGCAGGGCATGGATACAGGGGAAAGGACCACCAGGGGCCCTTCCAGCTGGGCTAAACAGTTCCAGTAGCCATTTCAATTGATAGTAGGGATGTTTGCACAACATTGTGGATGAGCCTAATCCCACCAACTTGCACACTTAAACACTGGTTAAATGGCAAATTTTATGTGAGATATATATTTTACCACTGCAAAAAAAAAAGAGGAAAAATTATAAATGTACACCAACTCAAACTGAAGAAAATGAAAAATATACTTCTTCAGTCACCTAGCCGCATTGCAAGGGCTCCATAACACCATGTGTCTAGGGATGGTGCAGACAGAACATTTCTGTCATCACAGAAAGTTCTGCTGGGCAGGGTTGGCCTGTCTCCACTTCTCATCTCTGTCCAGGTCTCATTTCCTGGCAACGCTCCTAAGGGAGGCCCTGAAACTACAAGCCAGGCTCAGAATGACACCTGGGGGCCTAAATTGCCTCCATGTTGAATCCTAATGCTCATGTTATCAGGCAGGGTTCTGGCAGCAGCAGGAGCCACTGAGAATGGATGATTCAGGAGCATCATAATAAAGGGGCCCTTTGCAAAGTTGTGTGCAAGGTCGGGTAACTGATGTGGGCGGTGCAGTGTGCAGAACAAGCAACGGTGGGGGACCGTCCACACCCAAGCTGAAGGCTCACTTGGTAGAGCTGTGGCCTTTGGTTGGGGAATATAGGGAGGGACATATGGAGAGAAACACAACTTCTCACTCCTCCTTCTTCCCACATCTTGCTGGTCCTGTCACCGCTCCCTCCCACCACCATGGCTGACTCTAGCTGGAAGGCTGAGGATCCATGTGGATCAACCTCTAGGAGCACATGAGCCACAGGGAGTTCCCAGGGCTTCCCCCATCTCAGAAGGGCCTGGTCAGCAAAGATCATGGCCATGCTCAGAGCACTCTTCAAGGGCCGATGGGAAAACAAACAGAAGCAGGCTTGGTCCAAGACACCTTTTATGTACATGGTTTATTCCTCCCAACCTCCATGCTGCAATTCCAGCCTTAGTCACCCACCCTCGCAGCATGGAGCTGCCCACAACCTCCCCAGAGGGTCTCCTCCCACCGGGGCTGGATCTCTGGAGGTGAGGTGGGGAGAAAGTGGGGAGCCCTAGCACAAGGTGGTTGGTTTCCCAGAGGCCTCAGAAATGTCCTCCATCCTAAGTAGAGACAAGGAAGGAGGAAGGTGGCAAGGAACTCAGGTTTAAATACTCATGAAGCTACACAATAGAAGACAAAAAGTAGCACGCTCCAGGGAAAGGAGGCCCAGGGAGGAACAAAGGCCAGATCCCGCCCCCCAGTGGCGGCATGTTGACCCCAGGACCCAGAGGGGTGAGGAATGGGACCAGGGAGAGAGGATTTGGGGGTACAGATGTCCAAGGATGATCTCACCCTGGCCTGGACCCCTGGGTGCAGGGCAGTGAGGATGAAGGAGCTCCTGCCCCTGGCAGTGCTCAGGCCAAGGAAGGCCTACAGCTTGGTCAGGTCCAGCTTCAGTTTGTAGGGTGGGGGACTGTCCCCAAAGTCATGCGATGGGGCAGGGTACAGGGGCCAGTCTGGCTCTACCATGAAGCCCTTGTGTTGCTCCAGTGTCAGGGGCTGCAAGGGAGGAGGAGGGAGGGCAGGCCACTGAGCCCCTACCCTGCAAAAGTCCCTCCCACCCCCAATCTCAGGTAACCCTGACTAAGGGTGGGGGAGTTCTTCCCTCCATTTCACAAGGGAGTGAAGAAACTTACCCAACGTCAAACAGCAAGTCAGGGGGCCCTGCCTCCATGGAGAGGGAATAGACTTATCCAGAACTAGGGAGTAGCTCTCCCCAACCCCTCCAGAATCACCCACGGGCCCCACTCACCTGGAACTTGAGGTGCTGGCCAGGAGCAGTCACCAAGGTGGAGCAGCTGAGCCACAGCATCACCAGCACAGAGAGGAAGAGGCAGCAGGCCAGAATCCAGCGAGGAAGCCCAGAGCGCCTGCCCAACATGGCATATACTCTCAGTGACCCTAGTGGGGTCTGGGAACCCTCCCCTCCTGCCCCATCCCCACTCTCAAGATCCTGCCACCCACCGGGACATGCAACTGAGGAAGTCATTGTCCTGCAGCTCATCAGACTCCACCTTGGCTTTGCTACTGGTCTTTACTCGGATCTTGGCCTTTCTCACCTTGTCCAAGGAGCCTAAAGGGTCAGAGAGACAGGTTGTTCCTCAGTGGCCCCAGTCCTTCCCCTAGAGGCCACAGCAGCCATAGAGAGGAAAAAGGAGGCCAGGACCTGGCGTAATGGACCATTGAGTCCTGGAATAGATCAGAACCCTGGGAGATGGATCATGAAACCCTAGGAAACAAACCAGGGAACCCTGGTAGATGAACCACAGAATCCTGGGAAATGCACCAAGGAACCCTGGGAGACGGACTATGGAACTCCAGGAGTTGAGACAGAAATCCCAGTCCTAGAGGGTTCATTTGCCAGGACTCCTTATGGCAGTGGAGCCACCCTTGAAAGGGACACTGGTCTAGGCTCAGATCTTACCTACATGCACCTCCAAGGCCTCAGTATGGGATCCCCGCCAGGTCACCTCCACTCGCTGCAGATGCGCCCCCTCATGCCCTAGGCTCTCTACCACAGGCTGGGTCTGGACCAAAAACAAGACAGCACAGAGAAGGCCTTTAGAAAGGCACCATCTTGGTTCTGGGAAGCACCTCTCTCTGCCCTACATGGGCTACATTGTCCCATGTTCAGCTGACACCTAGTTCCACAGGGTGCAGGAAGTACAGTCTTCCATGAGGCTGTGACGTCAGGGATATTGTTCCCTGCTATTGTGGGCCCCTCAGTGAGTCTTGACCCCAGCCTCCAGCTCCTGAAGAACATGATCCAGGCCAAGCCAATAGAATCATAGGGATTGGCAGAGATGTGGTCACATGACCCAGCCAGGGCCAATCAGAGTAAATTCCTGCTTAGTTAAAACTCCGGAGAAGTAATTTAGAGCCTTAGGCATCCACCCTGCTATGAGTAAAATGCTTGCCTGGGAATAAAGCTACCACAGAGGAAAGCAGAATCAAGTGGTAAAATGAGACACTGAACCCTTGGATCCAGCTGTGCCTGAAGCTTGTTGATTGATCACCTATAGATTTTGCATTTCACGAGCCAAGAACGATTGTATCCTGCCTTCTTACCCTGACCACCCACCAACCACTGCGGTGTGGCCCCTGCCAGACTCCTCACCTGAAACACCACCACCTTCCCATTGTCAGTCTGCAGGTAATATGTCCAGGTGGAAGAGACGAAGCCCTGGGCTGAGTTGACAAGGTCATTGCAGAGGGTGGAAAACAAGTCCAGGAACGAAAGAGCCCTGCTTGGAGCTTCCAGAGCCTTTCTCTGCCATGGGGAAGTGCAAGGCAGGGAATGTGATTGAGGTAGGGTGTTAACCAATGGGAAGAGAGCTGGGCGGGTCCACTGTGATTGGACTTCTCCAAGTGGTTTGAGGTAACAGGGCTTCATAGGAGAAACACAGACCACTGCTGTATTTGGCTGGCTGGGTGCCCTGGGGAAATGGATTGCCCTCTCTGACCTCTAGAATGGGAATAATTCCTGTCCATTGTGGGGTTGCTACAAGATTTCAATTAGACAATGACACAGCACAAGTGCCCAATATATAATAGCTGCCTATTATTCAAAATTTTGCCATCATCATTATTCTTCTCTTGATGGTATCAGAATAAGAAGTAATAATGCCCTGGCTGGTGTAGCTCAGTGGATTGAGCACAGGCCTGTGGAACAAAGTGTCGGATTGAGCACAGGCCTGTGGAACAAAGTGTTGCGGTTCGATTCCCAGTCAGGGCACATTCCTGGGTTGCAGACCAAGTCCCCAGCAGGGGGCATGTGAGAGGCAACCATACATGGATGTTTCTCTCCCTCTCTCCTTCCCTTCCCCTCTCTCCTTCCCTTCCCTTCCCCTCTAAAAATAAATAAATAAAATATTTTTTAAAAAGAAGGAATAACAGTACTCTGCTTTTACGAACACTGAAAGGTTGGAGCAGGTGGAGGAAAATGAAGAGAGCTGGGAAAGGGCTTTGTGTGGAATCCCAGTTCATGGGTCTCTGACTAAGATTAATTATTTCCTGTGCCTCAGTTTCCCCTGATGCCACATTGCCCAGATTCACTCACGACTATGAGTGAGCAGTTATTATTTCTCCCCAGGATGGTGGGGGAGGGGGGACAGTGTGTGTGTGTGCTTGGAAGGTTGCTTCCCCCTGAACCTCAGTTCAGAGACCTCCAGATGACTGGCCACCTGTTCACCATGAGAAAAGTGTTTAACCAGCATGTGGCATGCAGTAGATACTCAGTAAAGTGTGCTCTGGTGGCACAGAAGATGAGCTAGTTGAGGGATGGTTATAAGCCCTGGGGGCACTGGCTTTAGATGCCACATCTGCACAGCTCTGTGTGACCTTGGGCTCCTTAGGGGTGACACTGTCCCTGGTGCCTCTGGGCAGCACGAAGAATTTGGGGCAGGCTGAAGTCAGATAGTCAAGTATCAAATACTTGATAAATGGTGGCTGTTTTCTGTTATTTAGTTCCTGCAAGGTGGTGGGTGGTGGTGGTGAGAAGGTACTTCCCATGTCACAGAATGACAACTGAGGCTTGAGGCTTGAGATGTGACATGCTTGATTGAGGATACCCAGTAGGCCCAGAATGGATCAGAGAGCCTGGGAGACTCTGGACATGAGTGTGGATTTGCAGGGGTGGGAGTATAAGCCCAGAGAAGCAGGTGAGAGGGTGCCCACCTTCTGCTTGGACTCGGGTTCAGGCTCCAGCTCAGGGTTCTGGCTCCAGCAGCCCTCACTGCAGGCCTGCTGCTCCGCCTCCTTCACATAGGCCTCCATGCAGGCTGCAGAGGCAGAAGAGGGTAATGGGGAGGGGGCAGGCTTCCTAGACCACCTGTCCCCACCCTGGCCCACCCAGCCAGCCCTCACCTGCTTCACACTCAGCTTGTGTGGCATTAGGTTTGGAGCTCCTGGCCACGAACCGGCAGATGGAGAAGAGGCGGCAGCCTCGCTCACAAGCACTGGTGAAGACGGCCCTGTCATATTCATTCCGGGACTTGGAGGGGTGGTCCTGCTCAAGCTCCTCCTGAGAGGGGGTTACAGGCCTCAGGCCAGGCGGGGGAGGGGGGGGGAGGGTCTGCTGGAAGCACTCAGAGGAAGAGGTAGAAGATTTGGTTCCCCTTCCTCAAATCTAGGGAGATTAGGATGATGCTAAGAATATAAATTGTGGAGGCTCTTAGCTCTGAGGAGGACAGAGGGGGAGGGGGAAGGAAGATGGACAATGGAGAATGCCTGGTTTCAGCAAAGGTTAGAAAACTGGGGAAGATGGAGGAAAATTGGCCCCCAAAAGGCTCCAGGGAAGAGGGTGGAGAGTAAGGGGGATTCTCAGGACCTGAGAAAGGGGGATGGGGCTCAGAGATACTGTCACCCTAGAGATCTGGGAAAATTGGGAAGGAGCTTAGTGGGGAAGTAAGGATACAAGTGACGGCTGGAAACTCTGAGTGGGTGTAGGGGGGAATATATGAGTGTACGAAAGCTGCTTGGGTGGGCGAGGAGGAGGGGACTGTCTGGCCTGAGGGAGGTGAGGGTTGGGCACGCCAGGGTCCTTGCGCAGCAGAGTGTAACTGAGAGTCCGCCAGGTGGCATTAGGATCCTCAGTCCTAGCCTTACTCCACCCCCGCTTGGAGGGACACCCCCTTGCCCCGCAACCCCGCATTCATCCGAGGGACCAGCATCCCAGTACCCTCCCCCCATCGTAGGGCCCTCCCAGTCCTTTCCCCAAGGCAGAAACAGCCGCATCACATTGGGGGACCCGGGCGCCTGCGCTTGCCCCCTTTCAAGGGACCACAGCCCTTCCCCCACCAAAGGAACCCAACCTCATAGCATAGGAGAGATACCTCCCCCCCACCCATTCCCGACCCCTTCCCCCTCCTAGGAACCAGTCTCCTGCTCCCAACCGAGGGACCCGAATCCCCAACCCCTCCCCCATCAGGAGATCGCGGATCTCCGGGCTGGCGCTGCAAGCGCGTCACCTGCGAGGGTTGCGGAATAGGGTAGCGATCGCGGCACCGCAGCTGGCAGCTCTGCGTGTCCCCGAGCTGCGGGGCGAAGGGGTCGCGGGCAGGAGGCGCGAGCGTGGCGGGCGGAGGCTGCAGTAACAGTAGCAGGAGAGGCAGTAGCGCCACCAGAGCCATGGCTGGGCCAGGCGCGAGGGGCGCGGGACGCCGGCTCCCGCAGGCGCCGAGGATGCGGCGGCAGTGGGGACCGGGTCGCTGACGTCACCCGAGCGAGGCAGCCTGGGAAGGGAGGGCGGAGGATGCGGGGAACGGGCGGGGCAGCGGCTCTGCTGCACCTCAGGGGTGCGGGCAGGTGTATCCCCAGCCCCTGACGTCTGGTCTGTCTCGGGAGTTCCCTGACACCTCCCTCGTATTCACTGGGGAGAGGCTCTCAGCCGGAGCTAGAAGTAAAAGCATACAAATAGGGTTATGAGATAGAGAGGTTTATTCGCCAGGGTATCAAAGGAGGACCAAGCCAGGCAACCGAGGCAGAAGGAACTGCGAGAAACCTGAAGCAGGGAGGAGCTTGTTGGGAGAGAAGGGAGATGGGTCCAGTCAGAGAGTAGAGGTGTAGGGTAGTGAGGGTCCCAGGGCTAGGTCAGCCAAGGCCTTGGGGAGGTCCTTGGCATTATCTCCCTTGATACCCAAGTCAGGGAGGTGGTAACTTGTGCGAAGTTTGCCTCCTTAGGGAAGCCCTCTCGGCCCTTCAGGGCTCCCCCAAGCCTCGCCTTCCTGTGGCCCAGCCCTGATCCACCTCTGGTGGATCTGACCCCTGCTCCCCATACTGGGGGCCCTTCGGCCTCAGTCTGAGTGGGATGGGGCACAGAGCTGCAGATAGGGATGCGGAGGTGCTGCTAAAATTTCTAATTCTCTTGGGAAAACTTGGGACAAACGGACACTTCTGGTTTCCATAAAAGACCCACTCCAAGTGACACATTGTAGCTCCGTGAATCTAGCGTTATAAGGTCACCTAGCTAACTCTTCCTCATGCATGGGACTGGGGGCGCCCCTCTAAATCTAGGTCTTCTGCAAAGATGACTGTTTCTCGCTGGTGTGTCCTTCACAGGTGCCTGCCAAGGCCGAGCGTCTGCCTGCGCGTCTTTTACGCCCCGCCCCCGCAGACGGTGTGGCAGCCCCGCGCGGTCTACGGGTCAGAGGCCGCCGCAGGTTCCGGCCCAGGAGGAAGGAACCGGGTAGATGGGGGTTGGAATGGCGCACGCTTTCTCCGGGGTCGGCCGCCGCGCTTTCATCTCCGCGGCCTCCGCCGGCCCCACGTGGCTTAATCAGGCGCGGCTGTGCCTGGTGAACCCCGAACATCTGGATCCCGGCGCGCCCCTCCCTTTCCCCTCCCGGGCTAGGCCGCGACGACCCTGCGGCGAGGGACTTCAGCCCCGATTTGAGCGAGTGTGGGGGAACCCCTTGTCTAACTCACCGCGCGTCAGTCCCGCGCCTCGGGAAACATCCCGATTTCGCTGGTGGGAAGCCTAGGCCCCAGGACCCCTCGGCAGTTAGGATTCAAGCCAGTCCCAGAGCCGCGTACGCTTAAGCCTTCCACAAGGACCGTCCTCCATTCATCTCAAAACACTTCCCAGGCATTTTTCTTGTAACAACCCTTAAGGAAGTATTGATAGCATTTCCTAATTTACAGATGAGGAAACTGAGGCTTAGGGTGGCCAAGAGTGCCGGTCCAGGTGAGGCACGTCGAGCATAAGAGGCGTCGCTTAGAGCGTAATAGGAAGGACACCCCGAGTCCTTCTGCGGGGATGGGGCGGGAAACTGAGGCAAGAGGGGTTGGACCACTGGCCTAGGTCTCCGGAAAGGAATGAAAAGGTTTGATTGCAGCCCCCCCTTTTCTGTTCCACGAAGTCACTGGGGGTGGGAGCGGAAGGAGGACTTGACCTCGGCCCCCCAGGTGAGCCCCCTCGCCCCTCCTGCAGTTCCCGAGGGAGCAGATCCAGGTGAGGGGCGGGAGGGCCGGCGGGCGGCCAGGGTCGGATTTCAGGAAATCCGCCGACATTCCTTCGGGGCTTAAGAGGGAAAGTTGACTCGGCGCCGCCCCTCGTCCCCCCCCCCCACTTCCTACCCCCCGGGGCGGCCCGGCGGGGGCGGCTGGCTGGGGGCGCTGCGGCCAGCCTGGGTGTGAATCAGCGGCGGCCCAGCGTCCGGGAAGCAGCGATCGAGGTCAGAGCGGGCATCGGACAAGCGCCCTTTGTCCCTTGCCGCCCTCACCACGACCCCGCTGACCCCCACCCCCAAGTCCAGTACAGGCTGGGGAGAAAGCAAGGGTTCTTGGCGCCAGAGATTGCTGACAATGGGCAGGGCGGGGAAAGGGGCACAATGTCTCCATTCCTCAACTGCCAGCGCCTACTGAACCCCAGATATCTGAGGTTCTCCAAGGTACTAGAGGAGAAAGGAACCCAGGCCTCCCATGGTTCAGAGCACTGGCCCTGACCTGGATCGCAGCCCTGGGACTCCCACCCCCAGTGCCTGTAACCCACGCATCCCAGCTCGGCAGGCTCAGCCTCCTGGGTGGAAATGATAAAGCCCCCTGTCTTGTGCACACAGGTCCTGAACCTGATTCTGCTGCCATAACCGCCTGTCCACCTCACTGTCACCACTTCCCGAGAGTACTGACCTGAAACACAAGGTGTGGGGAGGTGTCTCTTGGGAGAGGCAGCTTTATGCCCTCCTCATTCCCACTGGCTCTGGGTCCCTACGGAACCCTAAACGTGCTGTAATCACAGCCTCCTCCCAGTGGTGGCTCGGTGCCTTGGAATGATGCACCTAATATTTAGGTGCAGAGGTTGAAAGACTAAGGAGCAGGCCCTCCCCTAGCCCATGTGGGGCCCTCCCTCCATCTGCCCCCTCAGTACATTCCTAGCCACCTTCAATGACTTGGGTCAATATTTGCTGGAAGTTCCATCAATGCTGGTTCCTCTTCCTATGCAAAGAGGTGGCGCAACTGGGGAAGCAGGGGTTAAATCACAGGGGCACCAAGAGTAAGAAGAGTGCACCCAGAGGTCAAATCTTTCCTTAAAGTCAAAGGCATGGGGGTCAAGGTCACCCAGAGAGCAGAGGGCACACTCCAGGACAGGGGCTGGACAAGACTGGGAAATCCAAAGTATCCATACCCTACCATAGATAAGGACCAGAGGGGTGGGGGTGGTGGTGGGGGGGGGGAGGTATGGCTAATACTGGCTTGGATCACACAACACGTTAGGGGCATAGGCCTGGTTGGGACCCAGGCAGCATGACTCGCTGGGACTGAGTTTTCTTGCTGCTTGGAGAGACTGAGAATTCTCTGTCCTTTCATTTTGCAAATGTTCACTGAGCTCTTTTTCTGCGCTGGGCCCAATGTGGGGTCCTAATGGCTCTCAGGGTGCTCACAGTCTAAAGGAAATAAGTCACCAGAGAAAGCCAGCATTTGAAGAACTGTGTTTCATTTAAAAGGAGGAAAGGGAGAGAGAGTGCTTGGGAAGGGTGGGAGGTCCTTTTAAAAGGTGACATTTGACCTGTGACCTGATGGAAGAGAAAGGACTAACTGGGGGAAGACTTGGGGGAACTGCATCCCTGCAGAAGGAACAGCAAATATACAAAGTCCCTGCCTGATGTGTTTGGAGAAACGGGGCTGCACTGGCTGGAGCGAGTGAGGGAGAGGAAGGGGAAGTGGAGGGGAGGAGTGTGGCAGGGTAGAGACTTGCTTCACTTCTTTTAAAAGCTCCCTCTGCCTGCTGTGCAGATGGGGGCAGGAAGGTTCCTGGGAATTATAGGAGGAGGCTGGGCAACACCGCAGAGGGAGATGGTGGGGCCTGGACCCATATGGGATGGGGAGAAGAGGGTCAGAATTTCAGGATGGGGATGTATTTTGGAATCACAGCCAACAGGATTTGCTGATGGATGGGACGTGGGGGATGCACAAAGGAGAGAGTTGTCACGCACGCCTCCAGGTCTCTGGCCTGAGCACCTGGATGGATGGGGGAGCCTTTTTCTAAAACCTGGGAATGACTGGGGGAGGAGCAGAAATTGGGGGGAAATATCAAGATTTTGCTCCAGAAACTGTAAGTCCTCCAAGGAGGGAGTCGAATGTTGAAGGGGGAGGAACAGTGGCATATATTCTGGACACAATTCTGTACAAGAACTGCCACCTCCACTTCACCCTCTGGACCACCCACCTGGCAGAATTATGGCCCCATTTTTCAGAGATTGCAAACTGAGACCTGGCCACCACTTCTGCCCCAAAAGCACATGCCCCCAAGTGCTCAGTGCTATGCTAATCACTTTAGATTGTGGGGCACTCTGCTGTATTGCATTTTCCCACAGAAACCCTTAGGCTGGCTAGGAGTCACCCACTGTGCCCAGGGAGAAACTGAGGCACAGGCCTGGCTGGTCCCAGTAAAAGGCTTCATTTACCCTCCCCCTCTTCTTCCCCCAGGACCCCATCCTCCAATTCTCTTTTCTGACACTCTGGGGTCTCAGTTGGAGACCTAAGTAGGAGAGGTGGAGGGGGCCTTGAGCAAACAAGGTTGAGGCTCCTGAGACCCCCTCAGTCCCTTTTAGCCCCTTGGTTAATTAGGGACATGGGTGAGGGGTCCCGGCCTCCAAGGGAACGCGGTGAACGGAGAGTTAGAGACCTTCCCCTCTCAGGACACACGGCTAGGGGCGGGGCTTCCACCCAAACCGCCCGCGGGGCTGGAACTCTCATTTCAGGCGCCTTTCCACGGCGGCCTTGGGGATCAGGAACTCTTTTATCCTGGGCGCACACTGATCGGCTAGGGACCGAGAGCATTGGGATGAGGCGTCCGAGAACGGGGTCCCGACACTCAAGCAATGGCCAAAAATAATAACACTGAGAAGGATTCCTGCGGGGGGGAGAAAAAAGTAAGACAAACTAGCATCGCTCCCGGCAGCCGGCGTTACCTGGAGTCGGCGGGCGGCGGCCGCCGGAGCGATTACTCACTGCGTGGCGCACCCCACCCGCTGGCCGTTGAGTGGATTTTTCCGTGGGGGGTGTCAGTGAATCGCAGGGGGACTTCTTACCACTTTCCTCCTGGACATCGCTCTCGCCCTCGGGCTGGACCCTCACAGGGCCCCGTCCCTGCTCCCACGGGGGCCCATTTCCCCCATCTGCCCACGCGGGAGCTCCCTGCTGAGGCCCCCCAGGCGCCCCTAAGAACCCCAGCCCCATCCCATGAGAGAGGGACCGTTGACCTAGAGTGAGGGCCGGGGGACTCCGTGCTTCCAGCTTTTTCTCCGTCTTGCCTCCAGCAAAGCCTGGGCCAGGGGTTGCCCGCGGAGGACAGAGGAGAGGCGGGATGCAGTGAGAGGGGGGCCGCTGGGCCGAGACTGTTGGGACTCGCGCGCCTCTGTGGTGTGAGAGGAGTAGGGGCCGACGTTCAGGCCCCAGGGGAGGAAGTGGGGCTGGACATGGGAACTGGTGGGGCTCAGGGACCACTCAGTGGGGTGTTGGAACCAGAGCTGGAGTGGGGCGAGCGGGCCAAGGCTGAGGGCCACAGGGGACACTGAAGCGGCACGAGGCACGAGAGCAGGGTGCAGGAAAGTGGGCGGGAATATGAAACAGAGTTGGGGGCGCCAGGTCCCACATTGGGGGTGCGGAGCCTGGAGCTAGCTGGGTTCAAATGAGAAATCCCGGGCCCGTAGGGGTTGGGTGGGAGGGGGTTCTGGGCCATGGGACGGGGCGCGCGCGATGCGCGGTGGGGCGGAGGCCGGACGGGTGGGGCGCGCGGTGCCCGCGGGCGGGCGGGCAGCGGAGAAGCCGGTGCGGGGCCCGTCGCTCCCAGCCCCCCCCAGGGCCGGGCCGGGCCGGGGGCGGGGCCGGGCGGGGCCAGCGGCGCATTAGCGCCTTGTCAATTCGGCTGCTCAGACTTGCTTCGGCCTCCCCGCCCGCGCCCAGCGACGTGCGGGCTACCCAGCCCGCGCCCTCCCGCGCCCCGCGCCACCGCTGCCGCTGCCCGCTGCGCGCCCCCGGCAGCGCCGGCCCCATGCCCGCCGGCCGCCTGGGCCCCGCCGCCCAATCCGCGCGGCGGCCGCCGCCGCTGCTGCCCCTACTGCTGTTCTGCGTCCTCGGGGCGCCTCGAGACGGATCAGGAGCCCGTGAGTACCCAGCGCCCTGTTCTCCCCTTCCCGCCTGGGCGGAGAGAGTGCGCCCTGGGGGCAGCCGCGGGGGGGTGGGGGGGAGGGAGCGCAGGCGCCACCTGGACAGCCCGGGAACAAAGGAAGGCGCCCCCGGCACGGCCCTCGGGGCGCCCTCACCTGCGGGGCGCACAGCGCAGCAGTCCACTGGCCCGCGGGTCCGGCTTCCGCGCCCGAGGCCTTACCTGGGCCGCCCAGCCGAGGACGCCTGGCCCGGCCCCCGGAGTTTCGGGGGCCGCGGCCTGGGACCCTCTGCATGCCGGGACTCGGCGGGCGCACGCAACAGCGTCCGCGGACTCCGAGCCTCGGAGACCGCGGGGCACCGCTCCTGGGCGGGGGCGCACGCGGAAGGCGCGCTGGGTGCCGGCCCCGAGCACCCCCCGGTGGAGGGATGAGCCCCACGAGGAAGGCGGGGCGGGAGGGGGGCGGCTCTGGCCGCCTGGCGCGCGGCCCGGGGTCCCCGGGGACGCGCCTCTCCGCGGGCCGGCGCCGCCGCCCTCCCCCGGCGGGACACCGCGCTCGGGGGTCCGCGGAGTCCCATTCACCGAGGCAGCTCAGAACTGTTACCCGCCGGGCTGCTCTGGGCTGAGAGCCTCCAGCAAGAGAAATCTTTGTGAGCCAGTGGGTGAGAGGGAGAGGAATTGGGAGCCAGCGAGTCCGGGCACCTCGGGCCCAGCCTTGGGTGTGGGGGGGCCCAGAAACACACAGCTGGGCCGGCCAAGACCCCCGCCCCGTCGGGAGCTCCTGGCCCCGGCACTCTCTGTCCCCCACCCCATGCACACCCCCTCCAGGACATCGTCTCTACATCCAGACCCGCTCTGGGACACACCCAGAGACACACAAAGACATACTGGCTTGTGGCCCGTCACCCTGGCCCTCAGACGCACACACTGAATCCCAGATGCACATTCGCACACCATTGGGGAGCGCACACATTCCATCCCTGGCACACACACTTTCTTGGTCACACACTCATTCCTCAGGGGATATAACACAGGAGCACACACGCAGGCAAAGCCTGCCCTGGACACTCATAGTCACTCTACACACTATGTCCAGACATGCAGGTCACCTCAGGTGGACACCCACTGCTGCCCAGGACGCCCCACATTGCAAAGAGCTGTCTACAGGCTCCCTGCGGTCCTCCTCCAGAGAGGGCAGGGTCTGGGCACCCCCTAGGGGCACTTGCTGAAAACCCAGCAGTCCAGGACGCCTGGTCAGGTGAGGGGCTGCCCCAGGCCCTCTTTGGATCCCTGATGCCTTTGCCAGACAGTGGGCAGTGCCTGTGAGTGCCAGTGTTCATACCAGGCTTTGTTTCCAGCCCGTAGAGCAGCCGGGAAGGTGGTGGTGGTGGGGTGGCTGTTGTATGTGTGTTTTTTCCTTTAAGGGGAAAGAAATTAAATAAAAGATTCTCACACCTCAGCAATATGTTTCTACTTACGGTGTGTCTTAGCACCTGACCAGCAGGCGGGTGGGTCGTAAAGTGTCTGTAGGTACCAGCAGGATGGGGAGATGGGGACCCCTGTGGGGACCCCAGGATGGAGGCCACCCTCCCGCATTGCTTGCAGAGAATCTCACACTTTTCCCTTTTAAAACACATGGTGTTCCTTTTTAATAACGGCAGTGGCTCCAGATTGGAAAGTGGGGAAGGGAAAAACTTTTAAAGGCCCCAGCTCTGCAGGAATGGCAGGGAGGCAGGGATGTAGGATGGGAGGGCTGTCCAAAAGCCTAGCCCAGGGATCTGCTTTGGGGAGCCTTCTAGGAGGCCCCCCATCAGGCCAAGAGCCCCTAACCTCAATGGGCTCTTCTTCCCAGCTGCTTTGCCGCAGAATGTTTGCATCCCAGTCCTGAGTGCCTTGGCCCATTATTTGGGGAGTGCACAGCCAGCCAGGACCTCAGAGCTGGGAGGGGCTATAGTCCTAATAGTTCCTAGGCATTCTGGACCTTGCAATCACATCTCATTAATCTCCCCAGCAGGTAGATATATTTTCCTCCCATTTTATGGAAGAGGAAACTGAGAACAGGACAAGGGAACCCAATTGCTCAGGTGATCCGCTGAGATTGGCACCCACATTACAGGAGGAAAAGGCCTCCCTCTGACCTTTCCTGCTGGAGCTTGGGGTGGTGGGGCTGGGGGGGTTGGCCTGTCCAGGCCCGCCTGGCCTTGCCCTCTCGCCCTGTCCCCCGCCCAGCCCTTGGAGGGCAGCTGCAGCTGCTGGCAAGCAAGCAATGCTAGACCAGGCCAGGTGGGTGTGGCAGAGGGGCAGTGCCCCCCAGCCAGGACCCCCCAGAAAGCCCATTCCTGACTAGACTTTGATGATGGGTGGGGCCGACAAGAGGGATGTGACCCACCCCTGAGGGCTGGGAGTGGGTCTGGGGTCTACGCAGCCCAGGCCTGCCCGTGTCTCCCATCCTGCTGGAGGTGGGGGCAGGCAGGAAGTGGTGGGTGGGCCGGGGCAGAGATGCTGGCACGCCCGAGTTCATGCAGGAGGAATTCTGAATTAGCCAGCGGCTGGCTGCCTGGGACCTCCAGGGCGGCCCCCTGGTCCCCCCCCCCCCCGCCCCCCACCGCCCCCGCCTCCTCGGCTCTGGCCCGCTCACCCGGCTCCTTCGCACGGATGCTGAGACCTCCGGAGAGCCCTGGGCCAAGCCTCAAACGCAACTGTGATCCGAGGTCCCAGTGAGATATGGCCCTCGAGCCAAGTTTGCCCCGGAAAATCATCAGGGCTGGTCCCTGGAACCCTGTCCACCTGACTTCTCCCATCTAGGGCAGTGAAGGCCAGCTTAAGGCAGCCACTGGCATCGTGGGAGCAGGAGAGGGTTGCTTCTAGGGGGCCAGAATCATCCTGTCCTTGGCGGCCATCTCAAGGAAGCTGGCTGCCCTCCCCTCTGCCCCCCTGCAGTCAGTCCCTTCTAACCATTTCCTGGAGATCCTTTAAAAATGTAAATCCCTTCCCTGTTAAGAATCCTGGAATACTCCTGCCAGTCAGGCCCCTGCTGACCTCCCAGACCTCATTTCCTACTATTCTTGCCCCAGGACTTTTGCACTTGCTGCTCCCACTGGCTGGATACTCTCGCCTACATATTTTTGTGGCTACTTCTTTCACTTTATTCAAGGTCTCAGCTCAAATGCCACCTCCCTGGACATGCCTGCTGGGCCATTGAGCTGCCACGACTGACTCGTGCTTTCCTTTGTCCCTATTCTCTTAGATATTTGTTCTTTTTCCCGCTTGCTCTCTTGAATTCAAGGCTCACAAGGGCTGGAATCTTGGGTATCTTGGTCACCATGGTGCCCCCAGCTCCTGGCACACTGTAGGTGATCGGTCAATGAAGGATTGAACAAATGAGTGAATGAGTCCCTACAACTGCTTTTGGTGGAGGGAGGCTTCTTTTCAGAAACGCAGAGAAGTGAAGTGCCTGGACCAAACTTCCACAGTGAACTGGGGGCATTCGAACCCAGGTCAGCCTGGCTTAAAGGTCCCACAGGGTTGTTCTTACAATATTTTCACTCCTCAAACAACTGTGTGTGTTCGACACCATGATGCCCACTTCCCAGATAGGTAGACTGAGACTCAGGGAGGGGTGCCAGGGGCTTGGACTGTGAGTACCCTCCCCCTTCTCTGGCCCTTGGTTTCCCTGTGGGTAAAACAGTCTCCTTTTAGGTTCTGATCTCCAGAAGAGGGAGCCCTGGGCATCCCTGAGGGCCAATGCTCAGTACTCAACTCACAGAACCCAGTTTAGGAAGTCATTTCCCAGAATCTGATCATCATAATGGCCCTGGGGACCAGGAATTTTCTTGTTCCCATTTTGCAGGTTAGGAAAAATGAGTCAAAGGATAGAGCCAGTCAAGTCCTTTTGGATGGTATTTGGAGACCTAGAACTTGTCCCAGCCACCTTCCATTCCAGCATAGAGCAGGACTTTGGAGACAGAGAGATCTGGGTTTGAATAGTATGTCCTTCCCTCAGTCAGTGACCTTAGGCAGGGGCCTTGATCCCTCAGAGCCTTGAGTTTTTTAATCTATAAAAGAGCAGGATTTTTGCCCTGGCCGGGTAGCTCAATTGATTAGAGCATCATCCCGAGAGGCCAAGGTTGTGTGTTCCTATTCTGGTCAGGGCACATACAAGAACCAACCAATGAATGCATAAATAAGTGGAACAACAAATTGATGTTTCTGTCTCTCTAAAATCAATCAATAAAACATGCTGACTTAAAAACAAAAAAGGATTTTCATAGGGAGTCCCCCACACAGACACCTACTGTGTGTGAGGCCCTCAGGATATAAGAGCAAGGACTCACAATCTTTAATTTCTAATTGCCAAAAATGAAATGAAATAATAATTTTTAAAAAAGCAGGGAGTATAGGGTTTGTCAGAACTATATGTAAAACAAGAGTGACTTGAATGCAAGTGGGCATTTTTGCCTGAGGTTTGTAACCACTCAGAGCCTTGGGTAGGTCAGTGATGAAATGGCTTGGGTGAACTAACTGAACCTGTTTGCTTCTCTGTAAAATGGGAATAATAAACCCTGGCCAGGTAGCTCAGCTGGTTAGAGTGTCATCCTGAAAAGCTAAGGTTGCAGGTTTGATCTCCGATCAGGGCACAGACAAGAATCAACCAATGAATGCATAAGCAAGTGGAACAACAAGTAGGTTTCTCTTTCTTTTCCTATCTCCCCCTCCCTCCCTTCCTTTCTCTCTAAAGTTTTTTAAAAAGGGAGGGGGAAGATAATAGTACAGAGTGCCTTTGCAGGATTGTCACGAGTCCTGGAGGTCCAAGCATGGTTGGGCACAGGGCAGTTCTATCCCAGGCCTGATAGGCCCTCTTCTCTGACCCCAGACACAGCTGTGATCAGCCCCCAGGACCCCACGCTCCTCATCGGCTCCTCCCTGCAGGCCACGTGCTCAGTGCACGGGGACCCACCGGGCCCCACCGCAGAGGGCCTCTACTGGACCCTCAACGGGCGCCGCTTGCCCCCTGAGCTCTCTCGTGTGCTCAACGCTTCCACCCTGGCCCTAGCCCTGGCCAACCTCAATGGATCCAGGCAGCAGTCGGGGGACAACCTCGTGTGCCACGCCCGAGATGGCAGCATACTGGCGGGCTCCTGCCTCTATGTTGGCCGTAAGTGGCCCCCAGGACACTCGGGTAGCTTTTGGGGGCAGCATCTTCCTCTGGAGAGGGGCATGAATCATGGGCCCTCTGGCCCGGGGCTGGATGGGGGGCATGGACGCTTGCGTGGGTTGAGAGGTATATGCCTCTAGGGTGGGAGTAAGCGTCTGGAGAACCCCTCCTTTTGCCCCGATCCTCAAGAGAGCTCTTGCAGGGGGGTCATGACAATATCCATCCTGCCCGCCCTCCTTCCACTCTAAGGTGGGGACTGGCTGGTGACCAGCAGCTTCTCTGCCCGTCCTCAGCCAGTCTAGACCCTCAGCCCCTGCACCCCCTCCTCAGTGCCCCCAGAGAAACCCTTCAACATCAGTTGCTGGTCCAAGAATATGAAGGACCTGACATGCCGCTGGACGCCGGGGACCCATGGAGAGACCTTCCTCCACACGAACTACTCCCTGAAGTACAAGCTGAGGTTGGTGGTGGCCCTGGGTGACATTTGTCCCAGAATGGCTGCGAGGCCTTTATCAAGCCTGCCCGCCCTCTCTGAGCCCGGTGTCCCATCTGTATTCTGGTGCTGTCCTAGTAAGTGTCCTCACCCCCCTTTCCCCTGCAGGTGGTATGGGCAGGACAACACGTGTGAGGAGTACCACACGGTGGGACCTCACTCCTGTCACATCCCCAAGGATCTGGCCCTATTTACTCCCTACGAGATCTGGGTGGAAGCCACCAACAGGCTGGGCTCAGCCCGCTCAGATGTACTCACACTGGACATCCTGGATGTGGGTGAGACACCCCTTGGGTTGGATCCTGCCCCCCACCAAGCCCAGCCATGGCTGCATCTCTGGTCCAACACTGATAGTTGGATGGGGAGTACCCATCGATCCCTAGCCCCTGAATTAGCCAGGATAGTTCCACTCTGAGGAGAATACCTGGCCTGGCCCCTTTCTCCGAAGCCCAGGTGTGCTGGAGGGCCCCCACCCCTCAGCTGGGAGGGGGCTCCCAGGTCTGAGGCACCCCAGGAAGCCACAGCCTGGAGCTGGGGGTGGGGGGGTGTTCCAGGCAGGAGGCAGGAAATGGATGATCTGCAGCAGAATTGGGCCTAATCTAATTAGGGTGTTTCTCAGCCCTGAGCAGGCCTGTGCCTTAACCCTTTCGGCCCCTCTCCAAGGCCTCAGGGGGAGAGTCAGCTCTCCCTCCTTCTCACAGGGCTCCCAGAAGGATCCCAGATTCCTTCTGGCTTGGAGCCACCCCTACCCCAGCCTGCTTCCCGCTTGCTTCCTGAAGTCTTGAAGCTCTGGTGGGCATGTTCTCAGCTTCAGTTGTCCCTCTGCACCCAGCAAGGCTGTCATAATGACGACCTTTGTAAGGTGGGAAGGAGCTGGAGGTGAGGGGTGATGGCCCCCTGGCCTCCTGGGAAGAATAATAATAATATTATCAGCTAGGCAGTGTCTGCTTTTGCAGAATTCCCTGAAGATAGGATTATGTTGCTCCTGTCACAGATAATAATGGTGATAACAGCTAACATTAATTGAGTGCTTCTAGGCGCTGAGTGTTTCCCGAATATTGTCTAATGTAATCCACCCGTCTTCGAGGGGGGCGGAGTGGGGAGAACGGAAGCAGGTGCCACCTAAGCCATGTGCTCTGGGATTTGAACCCAGTTAGGGGCCAGTCAGGTCAGAGGAGCCTGTGACTAAGCCCCGCCCCACCCCGCCCCGCAGTGACCACGGATCCCCCGCCCGACGTGCACGTGAGCCGCGTTGGGGGCCTGGAGGACCAGCTGAGCGTTCGCTGGGTTTCCCCGCCGGCCCTCAAGGACTTCCTCTTCCAAGCCAAGTACCAGATCCGCTACCGCGTGGAGGACAGTGTGGATTGGAAGGTGTCCGCCCCGTCCCCTGACCCCGCCCTGGCCCGGCCTGACCCGTCCTGACCTCTGACCTTGCCCTTGTTGCCCAGGTGGTGGACGACGTGAGCAACCAGACCTCCTGCCGCCTGGCGGGCCTGAAGCCAGGTACCGTGTACTTCGTGCAAGTGCGCTGCAACCCCTTTGGCATCTACGGCTCCAAAAATACAGGGATCTGGAGCGAGTGGAGCCACCCCACAGCTGCCTCCACCCCCCGCAGTGGTGAGCACCCCAACAGGCTGGGGGTTACAGGAGCAGCCCTAAATCAGCCTGGGCTTCTGTTTTCTTGTTTTTGTGTGTGTGTGTGTGTGTGTGTGTGTGTGTGTGTGTGTCCCCGGAAAACAGAGGTCTCAAACTGGTGGCCCCAGGGCCAAATTTGGTCCCTGAACCTATTTTTTTTTTTGACCTGTCATTTGAAAAAAACACCACAACTTTGATTTACTTGCAGACATTTAAAAACAAAGTTTTAACACACATATCTTAGATGCCCTAGGAAATTTTTCTAGAAGATGTAACTGGACGCAGCTAGTGTTGCTTCACAGCCCCTATCAGCAAAGACTGCCCCTTTATGCCTGGTCCTCTCTCTCCAGTTGCCTCTTTTCCAACTGGCCCCTCTCACCCACCTATACCTCCTGCCCAGCCCCTAAGGGCAAGTGAGTTTGAGACCCCCGCTTCAAGGCTGATGGGCTGCCAACTGTCCCTCTGATGGGCCTCAGTTTCCTCTTCTGACCCAGGTAGTGTGCTGGGGATGATCAGGGGCCTGGTCTGGCTCCTCTTGCCATCTGGGGTTCCTCTTTGCCCACGGATGTCCATTCTCTCCTTTGTGAAATGGTATGAAATTTGTTACTTGAAATGTCTGGCTTCAGCTTACTCATCTGGAAAGTGGGGATGATAATGACTTCTGTCTCAGGCTGTTGTGCAGGTGAGATGCAATGGGATAACCCATGGAAAGGGCCCTCATAGTGAGCACCACCTAAGCCTCTCTCCCCCTTCTCCCATGGTTTCACCGAAAGGGTGGCCCCCTTTTCTCAGGTGAGGACACTGGCACCGGAAGGTTTAGGGAGCCCCCAAAGTCATACAGGGATCTGAATTCAATTTGCTGAAAGTCCGGGCCCATGCTCACTCCTGGGATGATGGGGAAACCAAGGCCCAGAGAGGGTCTCAGAACCAGGGAGGGGCAGAGCCTAGCTCAAGCCAGCTCCCCAGCCCCCATTGTGGGGCCCTCCAGGTTCTGGGGTGGGCGGAGCTAGCATGACTGGGAGGGGCTGAGCCTTGGCCCCTGCTCGTGCCCAGCACCTGCGATTCTTGCACGGGAGCCAGCAGGCGGCTGCGTCTGCAGAGGAGGCTGGGGAGGCTGGGGAGGCAGGGGGAGGCCAGAAGGGGCCTGGACTGTGCCAGGGCCTGTCAGCGGGTCCCCTGTGTTATTTATGACGTGAGGCCGATGTCCTTATCCGCCGGCCTGTTCGGGGCTGGCTGAGTTGAGCAGCTGTACCGGCAGGCGGGCCTCCCATCTGGCCCTCCCACCCGCTCCCCATCCCATTGGCTCATGGTCCCAGGGGCTGTCTGTCACTCTGTCACTCTCTTCCCCTGTCTCTTTCTGCCTTTCTTGGTTTCGGTGTCCCTACATCCCCAGGCTTTCTGTTCCCCCACTTTCTCCATACCTCGTCCTCCCTCTGAATTTCCTTGGCAGACCCTCATGGCGTTGACCTTCTCTGTATCTCCTGTCTCTCTTTGTCCCCATCTCTCAGTCTCTGCCTCTGTTTCTCGCTCCCTTTCTCTGCCCCCTGCTCTTTCTCAGCGTCTCATCCCTTGGGCCTTGGCCTCTCACCTTCTCCCCCAACTCCCTCCATTCACACCTGGCTCAGGCCACAGGAATCGGGTTCCTGGAGGAGATGTGGAGGAGGAGCCCCTTCCTTTCCCAACCCCCCCACCTCCTCAGGGGCGCAGCTGGGCTGGGCGGCGGGGAGGACCCTGTCTGGCCTCACGGCAATGGGGGGAGGTCCCTGAGGGGAACAGCAGTCCGCCGCGCGGGGACCCTCCCTCTGCTGCCCGCGCGCGCCCTCTGTCGGGTTCGCCCTGACGCTGCCGCTCCGCCCTCAGAACGTCCGGGTCCGGGCGGCGGGGCCTGCGAGCAGCGGGGCGGAGAGCCGAGCTCGGGGCCGGTGCGGCGCGAGCTCAAGCAGTTCCTGGGCTGGCTCAAGAAGCACGCGTACTGCTCGAACCTCAGCTTCCGCCTCTACGACCAGTGGCGAGCTTGGATGCAGAAGTCGCACAAGACGCGAAACCAGGTAGGAAGGAGGGACCCGTGGGCGAAGGATGACGGGTGGGCGGAGAAGTAGGTTTGCAACCCCCAGACATCACCTCCTTCCTTCCAAGCACAGGACGAGGGGATCCTGCCCTCGGGCAGACGCAGCGCGGCGAGAGGTAAGGGGGGCCCAGGTGGGTGGGTGATAGGAAGACAATGGCTCTTCCTAGTGGCCAATAGGCCGTGGGCCTTCAGTTTTATTTACCAGCATTTACTTAGCACCAACTGTGTGCCTGGCCCTCTGGCTTTTAGCCTAGTAAGAGCATCCAACTCCGTGAAAATGTGCAAAGTGGAACGTCATTCCCAGGAATAAGTGAACATACTGGTCCAAGTTACCATGTTTCAGCGCCTACTGCATGCGGCCCTTTGCCAAAGGCTTTACCTGCAGTACACCCCCTGGGATGGATAAATAGTCTCAGTTGGGGAACCAAGGCCCAGGGAGAGACAGTAGCTTGCTCAGGGTCAATCATTTGAAAGTGGTGGGGCCAGGATCTGACTGGAGGTGGGCGTGGGGGGGGGGGTCTCCTCAGTTGCTCTACAGTGCTGGCCCCTCCCAGGCTCCCTGCTTAGCCTGGCTTTCCCTCTGCCTACAGGTCCTGCCAGATAAGCTCTAAGGTCTGGAGCTGCCCTTGCTTCCTGGAGACCCAGGGCCAAACCCAGACTGGGGCCACCTCTGTACCCTCACTTCAGGTGCCTGAACATCCTTGGCAGGAGCCGGAGTGGGCACTGAGCTCCAGGGATCACATCTCTGTCCTACATGCGAGGCCACTCTTGGGTCCACCCAGTGGGGTGTGTGTGAGGGTTGGCCAAGCTGCCCAGACCCCTGACAGGGTTGAGGGTGAAGAAGAGTCATTACTTCTCTCACCCAGGACCCCGCCAAAGAATCTTTTTAAATAAACAAGCTACTTAGGTGCCCTGATTGTGAAGGTGAGTTTGGGACTGCAGAGGCCTGGGGTGGGAACTGTGGAGGAGACATGAGGACACTTTGCGACTGAAATCCTCACCTCCCCAAATTTCAGACTTTTTCTCCCCAGGATTAGAACTATGTTTCTAAGCTCCTTGGAGAGTGTGATTCAAAACACAAGAGTTTGATCAGTCTGGGGGGGAGGGAGTCTCCCACCCTCCATCCATGGGGGCATCCCACAGGGGTCCCTCACCAGGTATACACACCCCAGCACCCCAGGATGCAGAGACAGTAGAGCAGCTGCAGGTGAAGGGTTCTTTATTTGCGTAAGGTGTGGTGACCTCAAGGAGGGTTAACAGCCCAGCGGGGCTCAACCCCAGCCAGCTAGCAGTCAAAGCTGGGTGCCTGACCCGTTTCCCATGTCGGACCTCAGCTGGTCCCTAGGGAGTCACCATCACTCAGCAGATTCTGCATCAAACCTGAGGTCCTGGAGAACCTTGCTGATAGCTTCTATGGTTTTAATTACCCTATAAGAGTGAATGGGAACTATAAATAAAACCCAGATGGGGCAAATTAGTCTCCACTGTGCAGCTCTGAAGGGGCTGTGGAAAACCCTGGGCTCCCCTGCCCACCACCAAATCTCTAGGCAGCATTAGTGTCCAGGAGGGCCATTTGGGTGCCTGGGAATAGGTGTGGTCCTGTAGGTCACAGTGGGCAGAGAGAAAAGGTCATCTTGGGTGAGTGTATCTTATCAAGAGGATGCACAGTGTTACTGTAGCAGATGAAGGGGTGTGCATATATGTGTGCTTGGGGGGCAAGGGCAGGAATGTGCAGGCATGTGTCCAGTGGGGCCTGGGTGACGTGTCCAAGCTCCAAGTCCAGCCATGTCAGCAGGATTGGTATCTGAGATGTGCAGCTGTCCCAGAAATGAATAGCAAATCTGGTGTGGAAATGGAGGGTGTGTGCACTGGGGGAATGTGCTACATCTGGGAGCCACTAGGTGTGGAATCCAGTGTGCATATCTTTTGGGTTGTGCGCAGGTCCAGAGGGTCTGATGGTCCCAGCCCTAGGGCACACCTGCTTGGCAGCGTGTGTCCGGCCCATGTGCAATAAATCTAGCATGGCCAGTCCACTGGTAGGAGGCACTCACTTCATCATCAGCTGGCGCAGCTGTGGTCCTCTTGCCCTGTCAGCTCTGGTGCCCCCATGATTGCAGCAGGGCCACCTGGTGCAGGGGGCAGGAGGGGCAGCAAGGAGGATACAGCAGGCAAAAGCTACTCCCTGCCCCCCCACATCAGGGAAGAGACAGCAGTGAAGGGGTGGGGCCATTGGTGGAGAGTGGAAAAAGGGGGTGCTTTGTGTGAGAGGAGCCTGGGATTCAGTTAAGAGGGACTCCTGGAGAGGGTAGAGCAAACAAGCCCTAGAGTCAGTGCAGAGCGCCCTATAGGCTGCACTTCGCGGTGGTATGGGACTAGCAGTCAACCAGGTATTGGTTGCAGGGGCAGAGTAGTTGGAGGCTCATGGTCTTGCTGGCGAGACAGAGTGCTATAATCCCAGGGTAGAAGTAGGCCGAAAACCTAGAGTGGGACCCTGATCTTGTAAGTGTGGATGGCCATGGAATCCCAAGTAGAGTGTGATATGGGCGTGGCTTCGCATGGACTGTCTGGGAATAGTGTATTTCAGACTGGATTGGCTGTAGAGACATAGTAGTACACAGGGCCTTGGAAGCCTAGGGCAAGAGTAGGCCCAGAATTTAGGTTAAGAGTCTAGGGGTACTCTGAGGAGGGGAGGGGCCTGAAAACCCACCTGGATTTGAGGACTGGACCTGAGGCATTAAGAAAAGCCAGAGGGGAGGAGCGTTGTGGGGGTGGGGGCAGGTCATCCAGGACAGCATTAATGTAACCCAGTGGCCAGGTGGGGACCAGGAGGCCAGAGAATCTCAAGTGAAGCCTTAGAAGACGATTCGGGTGGGGTGGGAAGGGGTGGGATCTGGGGCTCTGGAGTCGGGGGTTTTAGTGGACTCGAATCTTCTGGCCCTTTGCCCAGGGTGAAGAGTCAGCCCAGCAGGCCACCACAAGAGAGATTAGGCTTTGGAGTAGGGGGCAGCGGCAGGTGGCAAAGGTCTGCTGTAGCAGCTGTAAGCCACGCACATGGCACTCGAGCAGCCGCTGTGCTCAGGCTGACCAGCTCGGCCTTCACCCCTAGCACCTCCTGCGAGGCGGCAAAGGCCTGGGTCACCTCGTGCATTGTGCACTGTGGTCCGGTGGCGCATGAAGTCATATGTTGGGACGCTGCACAGGTACTGGCTGTGGCCTCTAAGGCAGAGAGGGCTTCTGGAGCAGCACCAGCCACCTGAAAGCCACCTCGATAAAGTGTCTGGGCCTGAGTGTGGAAGACACTGTTTTCTGCAGAGGAACTAGGCCCAACGCTGCGTTTGGGGTAGAGACGCCCTGAGGTGTGCGTCCTGACGTACCCGGGGTCCCCATGCAAACCCTGCCCCACCTCTGTCAAAGCAGCTGCACTGGGACCCAGCTACGACCCCGGGCATGCCTACCTGAGATGCAAGCAGAGGACTGAACCCTACAACCCCAGCTCACCCCAGTACCAGCACTTACTCCTCCAGCTTGCGGAAGGCCTGGGCTTGCTCAGCTTGCAATTGGTGGATGCGCTGCACCAGTGTCCAGATGTTGGAGGGGGGAGGTATAAAGCCAGAGCACCCGACCCCGAATCACCCGACCCGCGCCCGTTTCTGCTCCGCCCAGGTTCACACAGTGCCACATCGGTTCCTCAAACTCGGGCTCCTCTGGCTGCCGCAGCTTCGGGTGTGACGCAGACAGCGCAGCCCCATCCAAGCCCAGGACGTTGCTCCGCTAGGCGCCCCCTGCAGGCTTGGAGGTCTCCAGACCCCAACCTGTGGCCCTCCAAAACAGAAACCTGGAAAATGGGAAGACCGGGCACTAGACACCCCTCAACCCTTGCTCCCAGTGCCTTTAGTTTGTCCTTGAGTGTATATCTGGGTATAGAAAGATTGTCCCCCAGTGTATAAGTTGCTATACGCTTATGTGAACACCACCTTCCTTTCACACACATTATGTCCCCACACAAGGAAAACTGGTTATGTCATACGATGCACAAGGTTGTGACATGAGTGGGACTGTATAAAGACTTCAGAAATGATTTGAAGGGAGGAGCCTGGGAGCAGGGGTGAGGCGAACAGGGCTTCACATTAAGGGAAGAGGTGGCTTCTAGGCTTTCCACTGGAGACCAACCACTTAGAACTGAGAAGCTTCCTTCTCCAGGGGTGGGAACAGGATCTTTAAGATGGTGGTGGCCCAGCCTACAGAGGAGCAAGCCTAATTTCAGAGGGATAAAACTGAATTGAGGTATAGAATGACCGACACTCCAGCCTTTAGCTGGCGATGCAGGTCTCAGCTAATCTTAGGCATCTTCCAGGCCTGGGTTGCCATCTACATCAAGCTCTAATTGTCCCCCCAAAACATGGCTTTCTCAGGGTATCCAATGCACAGCCCTCACCTAATTTGCCAAAGCAACACACACACACACACACACACACACACACACACACACACACACACACGCCTACTCTTCCAAAATCATTGTTCTCAGGTGGGACCCATGTGCTTCTAGATCAAAAATTAGGAACAGATGTTTACCACTAGGTAGGGAAAGTTCTACCAGCCCCTGGTCAAAGGTCTTCATTCCCATTATAGATGACAGAACCGAGATGGGTGGGCTCGCTAGGATACCTGGAAGAAGGCCAGGACTGCCAAGGGCCCTGCAGAATCAAGTGACATGGAGTCCAGTCCCTAAAGGAGATGCCCACCCCTTGCAAACCTTCCTCACTGGACAGACCAGCCACATGGACACCAGTTATTGCTCCAGTCAATGAAAGGGAAACTTTATTGAGGCCCCAGGGTCACAGGGATTAGGCAGAAGACCACCCTATAGGCCAGAGGAGGTGATGGAGGGGCCTTATTTAACCTTCTTCTTGGGGCGCAGGTTGTTGGTGTGGCCACACTTCTTCTTGCGACAGTTGACAGCGCGGGGGTGCAGGCGGGCATAACACCTGCACAGGGAAAGGAGGGACTGGTCAGGGTGCCTGACCACTCTCCACCAGGGCCAGCCTCCCCCAACCCCAAGCCTGCATACTTGCGGCAGATCATCTTGTCACAGTTGTACTTCTGAGCGAGCTGGCGGAGGGAGGGCTCGATGATGCCACCACGCAGACGAAGCACCAAGTGCAGGGTGGACTCTACAAGACATGAGGATTGGGGAGAGACAGTGACTCAGCCTGGGCCCAGGACTTGGTCCACAGGTACAGGGCAGAGCCCTCTAGTGCCCTGTAGATCAGAGCTGCTCAGGTCTAACAGGTACATGTCAGCTTCCTTTGGGAGATGGCCACACAAGCCCTCAGGGAATTTGAGGCTAATAAATGCCAACAGTGGTGTCCAGCTGGCTTCCCAACAGGTAAGGTAATTTCTAAGTGGTGCTAGGGTGACACTTTATTTTTGCTAGGCAGGATAAAACTTGTCACTGCCAAGAGTGACACTGATTTCCTTTATAGTGGCCACCACATTTGAAAACAAAACAAAAATAAAAGAGAACAAGAATGTGGGAAACCACTGCCATTTGGAAACACAGGTAGTGAACATGAGATGGTTTCCAGGGATGAAAACAGTAACTTGCTCAAGTCTCCTCAACCTCCTGAGATCCTCACCTTAAAGACCACCCCACCCCCGGGGCCAATGAGGCTGTCAATGCCCGATCTTGGTCCACAGGTACAGGGCAGAGCCCTTCAGTGACCTGTAGACCACAGCTTCTCAGGCCTAGCTGGTACTTGTCAGAACCCTTTGGGAGATGGCCACACCAGCCCTCGGGGAGTTTGAGGCTAATACCATCAGTGGTGTCCAGCTGGCTTCCCAACATGGAAGGGCCCCTTTGCGGGGCCCTGTCCAGTGAACACACACCCAGTACCTTTCTGGATGTTGTAGTCCGAGAGAGTGCGGCCATCCTCCAGCTGTTTGCCCGCAAAAATCAGTCGCTGCTGGTCAGGTGGGATGCCTATGGATCAAGACAAACTGTTACTGAGACTCTGGCAAGCCTTACTGGCAGCTCTCCCTCCCCCCACAGGACTTCTCCATCATTAATCGTGTCCTGGATGGAGTGCCGACTGGTTTGATCCCCAGTTGGGGCACATGCCTGGGTTTCAGGCCAGGTCCCCAGTTGGGGGTGTGAAAAAGACAACCGCACGATGATGTTTTTCTCCTATTTCTCACTCCCTTCCCCCCCTAAAAGTAAATAATTAAAAAAAAAAAAAGTCCTAACCTGTCAAAAGGGAAACCCAGGTAGAAATGACAAGGTGGATTCCTGAGATTATACAGGGGAAGCACTGTCAAGGTCTCAGCACCTAGACCTAACCCAACTTACCCTCCTTGTCTTGGATTTTAGCTTTGACATTCTCAATGGTGTCACTGGGCTCAACCTCAAGGGTGATGGTCTTGCCAGTCAGGGTCTTCACAAAGATCTGCATCTCTGTGTGTGCTGGGGAGGCTGGGACAAAGTAGCGAGTACTGCAGGACTGAGTATATTGAGCTCAGGGCTGGCCAGCCTGGGCCCTGACTGCCAGTCCTGTCCATGGTGACCCCAACTGCAGGCCTACCCCAACTGCTTCCATCCCTCCAAGTCTGCAGATGCAATGAGAAGCATATGCCCTGGGTACCATCTTGACAGACACATTCCCCCCAACTGTGATTTAGAGGTTCCATCAATCTGTCCACCTCCCTCCCCTCCTCCAGCCCCTGACCACATGTGCTCTACAAAATACCCTTCCCGAAGCTTGGGTGGGAATCCCATCTTTGCAGCCACCCCTAGACCCTCACCTCTCCAACTCTAAGCTCATACTCACTTCGGCTTCCTTCTCAGTTACCCCCAAACTCCTCAGACCACACCTCTTGCCTTTGCTCCAACCCATAATTATCTGCCAACCCCACGCCACAACATACTTGTTTACACAGGCCGTTTCTTCATGGGGGAAAAAAAAGCCTACAAGATGAACACTACCAGCCTCTACTTACAAATGCAGAAAAGGAGGCAGGGGAAGACCCAGCTCGGGAAAGAATAGGAGTTTAATACTTTTAAAAGAATTGGCAGTGTTTGGCACAGAGAAAACGTTTACATGCTTAATATCCCACCCCATTAACTCGGATCTGCCCAGGAGTCCCATCTCCGCCCCAAGGCCCCGTCAGATAACTTAGGCCGGTGGCGCGAGCAAGACATTCTCTTCCCAAATCAGGTTCGCCTCCTGGGACTCAGTAGGGGCCTAGAACTCAGGCCCAACACGCCCTGCTTAGCTGACCCGCGGAGCCTGGCCCGCACAAACCGACCTGAGCCGCCCCCTCAGCTGCCCGGGGCCCCGGGATCCCCGCCGCCTCCCGCTTGACCCAGGCCCAAAGCGAACCCGCACGAACGCCACAACCAACGCACTCCGCCGCCTCGTTGAGAAGAAAGAGGGCGGCAGAACCGGAAACCGCCAAATCGCCGTCCAGAGCGCCTGCGCACCGAGCACGCTGCACGCATGCGTCACAATTCGCGACGCGCGTAATGCCCCGCCCCGCCGCCATGTTGCGTGCTGGCAAACGAAGCCGTGGCGTCTGTGGGCGAGTGTCTCCCACCTGCTTCCGATTGTGGGCTTCCTGCCCCGGGTCCAGTGCGAAGATTGTCACACCAACCATGTGTTTCCACCCGCTGTCTCAGGGTCGGCTGAAGACCGCACGTTGTGGGCGCTCGAGTACTTACTGGGTAGAGCAGGCTCTTTTGTGCTAAATCAAAGGCATTAAACAGAGGGTCTACGGGTTCAGGAAGCGGGAGTGTGGCAGAGAAGGTAGGAGGAGGCGCGGGATTCCTGGGAGCCACCTAACATTCAGTTATCGTAAAACTTTCTAGCGGCTTTGCGCAGATTTGGGGCGGCGCGCGGGGAAGCAGGGAGAGCAGGTCCGGCTGGTGCATTTACTCAAGAAAAATGGGGTGGGACCCCTGAGACTCGTGGAAGGCTAAAAAAGTGGCAGGTGCATGAAAGAGGTGAGAATGTAGGAGGGACAGGATGGGGTACACACAGCCGGGCACCACTGAGCTAGAAGGATGTGGCTGCCCTTGGGTTACGTGTGGGTTTGGCAGCGTACCTCTTTATTTCCTTGATCTCTTCCCGTTACTCCTGTGGACCAGGGAAAAGCAGACACTCTCAGGTCTGGGAAGATGCCTTTAATAACATAATTTCTTTTTTTTTTTTTGACCCCCCCCCCGAGTCTAATAACATAATTTCTAAAGTGCTTCAAAGATGAAGGGTCTCTATGAATTTCTAATGGGGAAGCGGACCCAGCTCGGTTCCCTGCAACTGAGACCTGGAGGAGTTATTTAGAGAGGTAAGGCATTGATTTCAACTGGTGCCACAAGAAGTTTTAAAACACGCAATACCTATTTAGCCAGGGCCAATGACTTCCTTTCCCTTAGATTGTCAAATAAAAAAATAACAGCCAACACAATAGCCATCCAGTGTCAATGAACCAAAGTTCCACTTTCTTTTTTTTGTCAGGCAAAAAAATATATTTTCTGCTGTGTCGCAGAATTTTAACAATTAGTTTATGTGTGCCATGACGTGAAAAAGGTTGAAAAATCACTGAGGTAAGGGAATAGTGTTGTGAGCAATGGTGATAGGAACTTGGGTTATTATGGTTGCCACCACCTGAGACTCCCACCCAGGGCAGCCACATCCTTCTAGCTCAGTGGTGCCTAGCTGTGTGTACCCCATCCTGTCCCTCCTACATCCGGCACTTCTCCCCTTTCTGAGCTGATGGACCCAATGATGGGAGGAAGCCACTGCTAGGTACATCCTTCTCTTTTTAGTAACAGAGTCTTTTTATTGATAACTTCCCAACAGCATCTGTAAACATTGGATACAAAAATATTCCGTTAATTTCTGTTTTCCAAGGTGGCTTGACTTGCTTCCTGGAGGCCCTGGGAGAGGCCTGCAGGGCTCTCAGGGTCCACACCTCTGGTCAGACAGATGTGGGCCTTATCACGCTTGGGGTTGAATGGATTGAGGAGCAGGTTCTTGTGAGCTTTCTACAACTGTTTCAAAAGCCTTGAGATACTGATTTGAGAAAGTATTTAATACTTTCGTTGGAGGAAGGGACAGGGAGACCGGAATTATTATGTGCAGGAATGGGGTGTGGTGAACTCAGACATGATAGTGCTTCCCCACCTCAAGGAGGTCCTGACCAGGGTGCTGGGCCAGGGGATCTCTGGCTTTCATCTTTGGGAACCTTTAATTGTTCAGAGCAGACCTCAGCCCTGGCTCTGGAAAAGCTTCCTTGTGCCCAGCCCAGTGACTCCAAATGACTGCTCATCCCCTGGCCTGGAAGAGGGTCTGAAGGAGAGAGATGCTCTCAGTGAAGAAGGAGTGGGAATGATAGACCCCCAGGAATTCCACACCCCTGGGAGGGAGCCTTGTCTCCCAGGGTGCCCTGGATGACAGAGTTAAGATGGCAAAGCTGACTGTCTGGAGGCAGGGTTACCCACTGCTACCTCAGACACCTGGAGAGCCCTCTGAGTGCCTGGGAGCAAGGCTATTC
The DNA here is from genome assembly GCA_007922815.1 of Macrotus californicus. Classification (NCBI taxonomy): domain Eukaryota; kingdom Metazoa; phylum Chordata; class Mammalia; order Chiroptera; family Phyllostomidae; genus Macrotus; species Macrotus californicus. Next base: position 179,394 of record VMDR010000208.1, on the reverse strand, counting down.
ACCCCGCATCTCCTTGTCATCCATCTGGCTGTGGCCATTGATGGCAGGGGAATCGGGCTGGACGTGGGACAGGTCCTCAAAGCCAGGGCTGAAGGAGGGTGAGATGGTGTCTGGGCTGGTGTCACAGGAACCTGTGCTCTGTTCTGAGGTGGCGATGGTGGTTGTGGTGCTGGGCGGAATAGGGTCTTCATCGTCGTCCTCCAGAAGGGATGCTTCCGGGATGTCTGGGGGAAGGAGGCCCAGGCAGGAGTGGGCTTAGTCGCTGTAATGAGGGATTAACTGGGCCTGTGATCCCCTGACAGCAACCTTCTCACCCCGCCTCCATGGGACTCGACTTCATCCATTTTACAAAAGAGGGAGCTGAGGCCCAGGCAGGTGAGAGGCATCCCTTCAAGGTGAGGTGACGTAAGGACTCAGGTTCTCTGGATCATGTTGACATGGGTCTTGGGGGTGAGCCTGAGCCTAGTTCTGACCTTGACTATGTTACCTGAGCCAGGCCCCTCACCTGCCCTTGCCTCAGCTCCCTGCTGGATAAACTGGGGCCGATGACAACAGCATTGCCTCTGTACCTGTGGTTGTCAGCAGCGAAGGGGGGGTGCTGTTCGCCCATTCAGCACATGGGGTAAACTGAGGTTCACTGTAAGGGAAAGCTGTGCTTCCTCTGACAAGTCGGCGCCCCTCTGGGCCTCAGTTTTGCTGTATGAAATGAGGATACTTACAGCCCCCACCTCAAAGGTGGTTGTGGGTAACAACCTGATTATAGGGGTACATGGCACTCACTGGGGCAAGGATTGCCATTGTTCTTATCCCTGTTCCCCCATGCAGTTTCCCCCCAGGGAGGGGACCCTAGTCCCAGCACTGGCTCTGCTGATTGCCAAGAAGGCCACCAGGCTAGCACCCCCACCCCTGCCCTCTGCCCCAGGTCTCTCTGGACCCACTGCCCACCAACCCCTGAGGTGACCTTCCAAGAGCCAGCCCTGGGCTGAAAATGCTGTCATCCAAGTGTTGCAGAGAGCAGACATGGGGCACAGGAGCCCTGGGTGACACTTACGGCTGAAGGCCTCTGGGTGCTGCCTGGCCAGCTTCCCTTTCAGTGTCCTGCAGGGGAAGGGAAGGCACACAGGCTGAACCCCTTGAGCAGATAGGCTGGGCCCTGTGCAGGCTAACAACCCTTGCTGTCAGCTCTGTGTGGGTGGGTGGTGGAAACCTCCCTCTCTGCTTGTCACACTGTTCTCCTGGGCCGGAGGGCCCTGTGGAACTCCCACCCTCAGTGTGGGCACCTCAGGGAGGGTGTCCGTGTGGAGGCTGGGATGAGGCCCAATGAGCAGGTCAGGGGAGGCGGGAAGTGCTGCCTGCCAGCACTCTGAACTCCAGCAATCTGATTTGCCTCTTGAAAGAAGACCTGGGCAGAGGGCTAGGGGGACAGGAGGCTGCCCTTTCACTGTCAGCTCATGGCCTGCCTTTTGTGCATCATGTGCTGGTACTACGTTGCACTTTTCAAAAGATAAAATTTAAATTCAGAAACTTCAGGATTTTTATCCCAGAGTTCAGATCTTTTTTGATGCTAACTATGCGATGAAGCCTTGTAAAACAAGCTGGATCTCCCCATCATTCTGTTACGTGGAGCAGGTGGCCCTACTAAAAAGGGGAGGACCCAAGGCTCGGAACAGGGGGCAGAGGCCAGCAGGGCAAAGCACCCACCTGATCCTGCGGAAGATGCTGTCCAGGTCCCGCTTCATCTCCACTAGGGTCCTCGTGTGGTGCAGGAAGCGCTCACTCATCTGCTGCAGGCGGGCACTTGACAGGTTGTTGAAGTTTGCCAGCATCTCATTGGTCTTCTCAAAGCGGTCCAGCCTGTGGGAGAGTGAGGGCACCAACGCCTCTGCTCAGCCTCCAAGGCTCTGCCAACTGAGCATGCTAAGCCTGCTGCTTACTTCATGAGGTTTGCATGTGGTGTTCCGTTGTCCTACAAAGCTCTACTTGATGATTGAGCCACCCAGTAAACTACTATTCAACTTTCAAAACCCTAATCAAGTGTGCCCTTCCTATGTAGTCTTCACTCTCTCTCTCAAGCAGACTCTCTGATTCTCCTAGCCCCAGGCTGTTTCTGTGACACGGCCCTGACACCTTGACACCTGACACCCTGACACCAAGAGGGTTTGTGTCTGGTTTCGTCTTCCCTCGCACTAGGAATTCCCCAGGGCCAGGTCTGAATCTGACCTAAAGAACTAGGAGAAAGATAGCTACTGCTGGTACCCAGACATAACCGGCAACTCTGTCACAGGGTGAGAAGGTAAGGGTATCAGGTCCATGCTGTGTCATAAATGGAAGGAAGAACCTTTGGCCTAAAGACACAAAAATGAAGGCTGTGTTTCCACCCCAAGATTGTGTCGGCCCTTCTTCCCCACAGGACAGGCCCGAATTAGAATACAGCCGCAATGACCATGGCCCAAAGCCCAAGGAGGGCAAAGGAGCGCCCCTCGAAGAGATCCCAGGTGCTCTGCAGACAGCCTGGGCTCTGAGAAACCAGGCTCCCAAGAGGAAGTCAGCCCACTGGCTCCCTTATGTCCCCCAGCAGCCCCTTCCTATCCTCCCAACTTTTCCCACTCCAGGCCTTGGGACAGGAGCTGTTGCAGACCCTGCCAAGCCATCCGCAGCTGTGAAACCATCCCAAAGCCCTGTTTCCTGTGCCAAGGCGTCACCTCCAGGCCATGAAAAAATTTCCTTTGGAGCCAGCCAGCAGATTTGCTCATTTCCTTCATTTTATCACCAGTGTGGGGCCGGGGTAGGGGCGGGCAGGGAAAGAATGCTGGCCGGCAAAGTGGATTCCTTCCCACGCCTGGGCCCGGGGCCCTTGGCCACCACTCACATGTTCTTCTGGGCCAGGATGATGGCATTGACGTCATCCACATTCACCATGCTCAGGATGCGGCTGCAGAAGACCCTCGAGGCCGAGTCCGGGGGGTCCATCTCTTCCTCCTCCTCCGCTGCCTGAAATGGGGAGGAAGAAAGTCTTCAGTCTGCACCAGGCTCTGGAACAGATGGGATAGAGAGAAGGGCCTGGGAACTCCACAGGCTACTTAAAAGTGAGTTGGTCATGCCATCTGAGCCTCAGCTGTCAGCCCGGGAATTCAGAGTTTTTCAAGAACTCCAGGTTACATTTATAACTTGCACCGAAGCACACCAGAATCCCATCTCTCCTCTCCAGCACCCATTCTCCATGTGCCCAAAGCCAGTGGTACCCTCTACTTGTACAGATCTGCTCGCTTCCTCCCACACATCCCCACCCCCACCTTTGCCCATCCCCACTTAAGGACCTGCTGTCCCCACTAGCACAACATGCAAGGCTACCCCCTCAGATCATTACCACCTCCAGGGACTTCACTCCCAGGAAGTGCTTGATGACTACCCTGTTGTAATTGCTTCACTGGCTCACCTTAGTTATCAGCAGACCTCTCTGCCTGTCTTCCCACAGCAATGTCAGCTCCAAGAGTCAAGGTGTGTCTCTCTAACTTGCTGCTGTGTCTCTAGAGCCCAGCCCAGAACCTGGCTCACAGCACAGGATCACCAGAAATTCATCTGGCAGAGGCAAACAAGACCTTGCAAACTCTGCTCTGACACTAGACTTTTAACAGCAAATTAAAGCCAAGAATTTCAGGCACTTGCACCCAGGCTGTGGGCCCCAGCAATCCAGATGGCTCTATGGCCCTCAGCTTCCCTGGCACACAGATAACCATCCCAGTTTGTGGGGGCTTCCTGGATCAGGACAGGGCAAGGAAGGCCACAGCCCTGGTTGGTGTGGCTCAGTGGGTTAAGCACTGGCCTACAAACCAAAAGGTTGCCAGTTCGATTGTGGTCAGGGCACATGCCTGAGTTGAGGGCCAGGTCCCCCCCAACTGGGGGCGTGTGAGAGGCAACCTATTGATGTTTCTCTTGCACATTGATGTTCCTCTCTTCCTCCCTTCTCCTCTCTCTGAGATAAATAAAACCTTACAAAAAAAAAAAAAAAAAAAAAGGCCACAGCTTCAGCACTGATCCTCCTGGTGGGGGGCTTCAGGAAAAACCTAGAATCATGACATAGCTTGGTTCTGGGGCGTACGTATTTAATGGCCAACAGAAAGGCCCACTTGCCATTGGTAAAGATTCATACCCAGGATCAGGAAGGGCTTTCAGAGCCTACTTATTCCACCCTCCTCTTTACTGAGCACCAACTTTATGGTAAGCAAGGTACCAACTTTATACATGGGAACTATTGCCCTTATTTGTATGTGAGAAAACTGAAGCTCAGAAAGACTGAGGCACTGGGTCATTGTTACATAGCCAGTGAACCTGAGTCACCACTCAATGTCCACGGTCCACTGGATCCACAAAGGTATGAATCCGTACAGATGTTCAGTATCTACCCATTACAACACAGCAGCTTCTTACTGCAGTTGCTTCCTGCCAGGCTTCTGATTTTTTTCCAGGAAAAAAAAAAAAGTGGGAATAGGGATTTTTTTTTTTCTGTGAAATAGCCTCATTTACTAATGTTAGCAACTCATACTTTCCCCCCCAAACACCATGGAGACCAAGAGTATTTCTGCCCTGAATCTGGCTAGCAGTTTGCAACCCCTACCTGCCTTTTGGAAATAAGCTACCATACCACCTGATGAAATCCTGCCCCTCTGCCAATAATCACTGTTTATTGAGCTCCCACTATGTGCCAGGTATGGGCACCCACAGGCTCCATATTTCAATAAAAGCATGATCATGTATACTTGGGCTCAAAGGGCAGAACCATGTGGTGGGAAGCCCACAGCTAAAGACCGGCAAGCACAGGATTTGGACCTGCAGGAAATGGTTCTGCTTCAAAGTCAGGCTGTTTCCTGTCTCTGGCTCCCAGATGTGAGAGATTCAAGGCACACCCCTCAGCGCCCCCCCGCCCCCCAGCTGCCTCTCTCAGGAAGGCTTCCCTGACTAACTAGTCTGGACCACATAAGGGTGGAAATGACCCAACAATGGCTCTGGGCCCTGCTCCAAATACATTTATGAGGGAAACACGCAGAGAGGGAGGCTGTGTGACCTTCGGAAAATCACCTCACCTCCCTGGATCAATATTCTCATCCAGAAAATGGTAATAACAAAGAACCAGAATCTCACAGTGCTGTCTTTGGGACTGAAACCAACAATAAGAAGCTGAACTCGGAGCGGGCTTCTCCAAGGGTAGTGTAGAAAAGTCCCAGGAGGGGGCGTGAGAATCAGCATATTTGACGAGGGCCTCCTGGTGCTTCCAAGAATATGAGCAAATTTAATCCCCAATTACCCCTACAAAGCAGACACTATCATTCGTCTCCGAGGGCAACTACGGCTCACAGGGGTGGGATCCGTCGCCCAAGGTCAAACGGAGAGGCAGAGAAGCGCCGCGATTCCACCCAGGTCATTTAACACAATGTACTTTGGCGACCCAAGCTTAGCAAAAAACCACGGAGTGGGGACGGGGCTCGCATATCCCCTCGCACCCCGCCCCAGCAAATCGGGGAAACTGAGGCCCAGGCAGGCAACGCCCAGATCCGGGTGACACTGCAGACCTGAACTCAGGCAGCCCCAACTCCCGCAACCCGGACCCGGATCCACTTAACAGACGGGGAAACTGAGGTCTGTGTACAGGAGGGGTGCGCAGATGTGGCCAGTGGCGCACCCCACCCCGCGACAGCCCAGAGGCCGTGCCCGACCTGGCCTGGCTCCCCAGCGGTACCGGCGGCCCCAGCCCCACCCAGAACTTGGCCCGGCGTCGGTAGCAGCGGCACCTGCACATCTGGCGGCCTTGCTCGCGCTTCCGGGATGGCGCCCGCGCCGCCGTGACGTCACCACGCACCATGCGTGTGAGCTCCGAAGGCGGTGACTTGTCCGGGACTTACTTGCTTGCGTGGAGGCGCGGCAGGAAAAGGTGGGACTTTCAAGCAGTTGCTATTCGGCTGTGCGTCACAACGCATAGCCAATCAAGTAGTCCTTATCGCGTCTGCGTAGTTTTCAAAGCCCGAGTTCCAAAGCTGAGCGGAAGGCTTCTCACTGTATAAGTAGTGTTTTTGCTGACCTTTGTCCTGGTTCAGGGTCCCATTTAGTCACATCCTTAGACTTCACCACTCCGTGATAGTTCCTCAGTCTTTCCTAATCTTTCATGACCTTAATGTTTTGGAAGACTACTGGTTTTGTAGCACACCCATCAATGTGGGTTTATCCAGTTTCCTCAGGATTTGACTGAAGTTGAGGAGTTTGGACAGGAATCTCAGAACGATGTTGTGTCCGCAGTGCATCATATCAGGAGGCACGCGATGCTGACTGATAACTTGCTTACTGCAGTGTCTTGCCAGTTTCTCAACTATCAAGTTACTATTTTCGCCTTTGCAATTAATAAGTATCCTATGGGGAGATAATTTAGAGGCTATGCAAAATCCTAGGTTTTTAAAAGACATTTTATTTTACTTTTTTAAATTGATTTGAGAGAGAGAGAAATATCGATTTGTTGTTTGACTTATTTATGGAGTTATTAGTTGATTCTTGTATGTGTCCTGACTGGATATCAAACCCACAAGCTTAGGTATTGGGATGATGCTCTAACCAACTGGGCTAGCCAGTCAGGGCCTTTTTAAACATTTACAAACACATTACCCACTAGTTTTAGCATCCATCTATGACTCTTGCTGGCAACAATTATTACTGTGATGTTTGTGTAATGGTGATTTTCCGTTTATTAATTGGAATTCTATTGTATACAAGAGCTGTCCATTCTCCAATTATGTATTTGGTCACATATCACTATGAACAAATGAGTATTTTTTATACTGTTATAATTAATTACTATATTATTTATTTTGCTTTTGCTGCCCCTTTCAGTTAACACCTATGGCCTTTCAATATGTCTCCATCTTTCTCTGAGTACTTCCTTACTTTTTCCTTGTTTGCTTTATTATTTAAAAAAAATTAAAGATAATTTTATTTTTAAAAGATTTTATTTATTTATTTTTAGAGAGGGGGAAGTGAGGGAGAAAGAAAGGGAGAGAAATATCAATGTGTGGTTGGTTGCCTCTTGCACAACCCCTACTGGGGACCTGGCCTGCAAGCCAGGCATGTGCCCTGACTGGGAATTGAACCAGCGACCTTTCAGTTTGCAGGCCGACACTCAACCCACTGAGCCACACCAGCCGGGCTCCTTGTTTGCTTTAGAATATCCTTGGAATCAGCCATTTCTCCAAGGATTCTGGTTCCTTTTCTTGGAGAATGGTATTTAGAAACCAACCTCTGAGTGCTGGGTGTACTCACTGCTTAGGGACCCTCTCAACTGTCAAGAGTTAGATTTGTACATCTATTAATGCATGCATACACACATATATACGTCTATATCTGTCCCCCTGTGTGTATACTAAAAATCATGAGCAAAATGGGGCAAATAGTAATTACTCAATAAATGCTAGTAATCCATTATCATTTGTTGAGGTCTTAGGATGTGTGTATGTTACATGTATATTTTTTCTGGGTCTTAGTTTATTAACTGTGAGCCTGGGTAATCACAACATCTGCTGTTGAAAGCTTGGGAGACTTGAAAGTTTGGGAGATACACAACATGTCCTTGAGCACATGGAAGACTCTTTAAGGGCCCTGGAATTGGATATATCTGAGTTCTAATGTCCAATTCTGTCACATCCTAGTCGGATGGCCTTGGGCAACTGGCTTAATCTTATGAAAACATACACATTAAGTTCCTTATAACAAGACTTGACCTATTGTAAACCCTTAGTAAACTGTATTATTATCCCCCCACTCTGCTGCTTTTATTCACTGAAAAGTTAATGAGGACTAGGATTCTTATATATTTAGTTCAACAAGCAGTTCAAAAAATTGTTCAGTAAATTCTTTAGTCCCCCCCTCTTGGTGTGGCCCATATTCCAAGGATCCAGAGAGTACTCAGTCCCTGCTTAGCCCTGGAGGACAAAGGGAGACAGAGTCTGACACAGACATTTCCAGACCTTCATGCCACAGTCCTGGGCTACAAGGATGAGAGACCCAAGGCTGGAGAAATCTGAAAAGTGGGGTATATTTTGACTACAAGGAAGCAAGTGTATCTGGATGGGATTTTGAGGTAAGATTGGGAGTTTCCTAGGTGCTGACATTCATTCAGGGCTGAGGGAATCACAGGAGAAAAGATAGCATGGTGGGAAAGCACATGATATAGACTTTATTTTTGTAAGAATTGTGGAGCTCAGTAAGCCAGACAGCGGCCAGTGCTGAGAGGAGTCCACATGGGGTGGCAGGGGTGGGGGCTGCTGGAAAAAGTGGAACCATGGGTCTGTCTGCAGGCTTCAGCAAAAGAGACCCGGGCTGGGTAAGTCAAGCCTTTCAATGAGTCTCTTGGGGCTGTTAAAAGCCCGGAAACATTTATAAGGGTCCTAGAAGGGGGTGGTGCTGTACATTGAGCCAAAAGGGACTTGGCCGATCCCAAATGTTTTGTGCACTGTGGAGTGGAAACAAAAATATTTTCCTCCTTTGTGCGTTTGAGGTAGAGGGTGGAAAGTGAATGAAACAGTCAGCCTAGTGATGGGAACATTGGTGGTAGAAAAGCATAAGTCTTGGGACTGGAAGCCTTTCTATGATACTTTTTTCAGTTTTATTTCCTGCCTAGCACTCCCCACAGCTGAAATTAGATAGTTATCTACATTATTGCTTGTGCAGTATCCAGTATCCTGGCTGGAATAGAAGGTCAATGAGGGAAGAGAACTGGCCCATTGTGCCTTTCATCACTGTTACTTTGAACAAGGTAATTAATTTCTCTGTGCCTTAGTTTACAGTGCCTATATGTAGAATCATAATAAGAGTCTTACCAAAATGCATGTATCCAACCCTAAAGAAGGCAAGAGAGAAAAGGAGCAGAAGAAAGGTGTGACAGAGAAGAAACATGTGAGAAGGCAGCTGAAGTCCAAATATGTCCATGATTACATTGAATGTAAAGAGACCAAATGCCCCAGTTGAAAGACAAAGATGGGAAGACTGGATCAAAAAACAAAAACCTGGTTCTATGCAACTTGCAAGAGACACATGCACAACATAAGTGTATGGAAAGATGGAAGGTAAGGGGTAGAAAAGTATGGAACCTTTAAAACATGAACCAAGAGAACAGGTATGCAACTTAATATCAGATGAAGTCCACTCTAAGGCAAGAAGCATAGCGACAACAAGGAGCACATTACAACAATCACAAGTTGGGTTCACCAGGAAGATATGATGATTGCAACTCTATGTAGCCAATGATGTGGATTCCAAATATCAGAGTATTTGTCTCATAAGGCTAATATGAGGATTAAATACATGTAGAATGTTTGCCTATATCTATGATACTTGAGTGTCAGCCATTATTATTGTTATAATTTTAGTGTTATTGGTTTATGTTTGTTTATTTTAGTTATGTGTTAGTATCATTTACTACAGTTCCTCCAGTCCCTGTGACAGAGGTGGGGCTGGATGGGTGACTCCACCTTACAGACAAAAACACTGAAGTTCAGAGGTGTACTTACAGGGCTGGACTGGCCCAGTGTTTTCTTTCCAGGCATTTCTCACATATTCCTGCTGCCCTTCCACCTCTTCTGGCTGGCCAGTCTGCTTCCTTTCTTCCACAAAGATTTTCCCCCAAGTTCCCTCACCCCTCACCTTTTGTGTCATGCACTGTATAGGCTTCAGAGCTACAATGAGAAACTACAGGCCCTTTCCAGACTTTGGAGGTCTTCCCATCTAGTGGAGGAGGCAGAGGTAAGGCCAAGTGATGGCACAGAGAGAAGTCAGTTATGAAGTGGAGGTTCAGCATGCTAGAACAGCCAGTCAGGGCACCTGGCCTTGCCTCAGGCAAGTCTGGGAGGGGTTCCTGTAGGGAGGGTGACCTACAAGTCCTGATCTAACAAGTCAGTTACCGCCCAAAGCCAGTACCTTCTCCAGTGTTAGCTACTTCCAAAGCCAGTTCATTCATTTCATTATTCGCTCATTTATTGAACTCCCATAAGTACTAGGCATCATTCAAGGAGGTGGGAGGACAAAAGAAGGAAAATTCCTTCCAGGAAGGAGCAGATATGGGTGAGGTGGGTCGGGCAAAAGGACAAACAAGATTATTCTGGAAGGAGGTAACTGGTGGGAAGGAAAGAGAATAGAGCGAGGGAGGAGTAAGTGCCCCCCTTTTTAAATCATAATTGATAAAAACCCATCTAATCGAGGCAGCCACCTTCTCCCGCGGCAGGAGGCACCTTATCACTATCTGGCAGAGGGTGCTGGGAGGAGGAATTACCCCCCAGCAGCCCAGCTCACTTAGTAGCTCACCTAGCCTTTACTGAGCAACTTCGGTATGCACTAGGCAACCTTCCGGAGATTATACCACGTAGGGGAGCGGGGGTTCTGAGTACCCTTGGGCACATCTCTCCCCCTCGAGACGTCGGGTCTACAGGACTTCAGGGTGTGTTTTCCAGAACTCCTTAAGGAACACTATTTAATGTTATCCTCCCAACAGCCCCCAAGGTTAGAGTGCATGGACTGGCGTGTTCATCCCATTTAGCAAAAGGACAGGATGAATCTCAGACGGGAACGATGAATCGCACAACCGGCACAGCGCCGACCCGCAAATGGACTGATCCAGAGCCCGTTGCCTCCGCCCCCTCCCCTACTCCCGCGGCCGCTTCTGCCCCTTTAATAACGCCCCGCGGATACAAGCAGGAAGGGGGCGGTGCCTGCGCCTGAGACGGATTTGTGCTTAGGCCAATGGGTACTGATGTCTCGGTGGCGGCGGCCAATAGACACTGCAGGGGCGGGGCCTGGCGCCCGAGCCTAGTTCCCGAGGCGCGGCGGCCGCGGCTGGGGGCGGGAAGGGGGCGCAGGACCCCAGGCTGGGGTCCCGGAGCCGGAGGCACGTGTCCGGGGGCGCCGGCAGGCCCGCGTCGTCCGGGAGCGCTCCCCGGGCCTAGGCTGGTCTGGGGGCCGGCGCGGCGGGGTCTGCAGCCTATGGGCGGGGAGAAGGGCCGCGGGGGAGGCGAGCCGGGGTGTGCTGGGGGTCGGAGTGCCGGAGGGGGTGCGGCCGGGCGGGGGCAGCGGGGGTGGGGGCCCAGGAGGTCCAAGGGGAGCTAAGGGAGCTCTGCTAGCAGAGACGTGCAGGGCCCGGGGCACTCGAGGGGTTCTGGAGGTTGGGGACTCAGCCTGGTGGCGTCAAACAGGCGTGGGGCGTTGGGGGCCTGGGTGAGGGGCTGACGGAGGGCCAGGCACGGGCGGGGGGCATTTGGAGGGCGTAGGGTGTTATGGGATCAGGAGGGGGGCGGTCTGGGAACATCGGGTTGTTTACGGGGCGATAGGACGGCTGTGGGGGCAACTGGAGTGGGCTGGGGGCGTTGGTTGGGGGAGGGCGACTTGTGCAGGCTCCGGGGATTGTGGGGATAGGGGCTGGGAGGGTCTTAGGAAAGGGGGCCAAGTCCGGAAGGGGCAGGCAGGTGAGGGCTGGGGAGGGATGGGGGATGCTGTGGATTAGAATGAAGGCTGTACCATCTCCAAGCTTCGGGCTTGGGGGGTGGGGGGCAGTTTTTGATGGCTCAAGGAAGAGGCTGTAGGATGCAGTGGGGATCGCCATCACTTCTATAAGGAAGGCCACTTTGGGATGCTAGTCAGGAGGCCTGAGGAGAGGAGAAAGGGCTCCCAGAAAGTGTTTGGGCTAGGGTCTTTGGTGTGGTTTAGGTTCAGAGTATGGAAGGAAAAGGTTTGGGTCTTCTAGGTGGTGGTTAAGTTAGCAGAGAGCCCCTCTTGATAAGGGGCAGCTGGAGATGGGAAGCCCTGGTAAAGATTCAGTTCTCTTGGGCTCTAAAAATAGTCTCCCCAAGACCTTAGGGGTTGTCCACCTAAAAACACCTAGCATCTCCTCTGGATATTTAATCAGATAAAGCCCCAGGTTCAAATCCTGCCCCTGTAGTTGGCTTGCTCTGTGACCTTGGGCAAATGGCTTTGCTCCTTTGGGCCTCAATTTCCTTTTCTGCAAAATGTGGGGAAATGTTTCCTGCTTCCTGGGGTATTTATAAATATTAAACATTATTTAGCTCTAATAATAGCTGTGTTTCAGCCTGATGCCCAGGCCTTGATGCTTGGGTCCTTATCCTCTGGATAAGCCAGGGTTGTTGCTCTACCCACTCTACAGATGAGGGAACTGAGGCCTGGAGCCCCTGAGTCACATAGCAAGTGATCCACAGTGTGAAGAATGGATGCACAGGAGAATATGAGGGGCTGGGTGGGATTCTTACCCCCATTCGTTCCCTCCACCAGGGCCAGTTCCCGTCCCCCCAGCAGCATGGCATCCTGTGCTGAGCCCTCTGCTGTGGGCCCTGAGCCTGCCACCCCACCGCCTGCTGGGGTCCCACCACTTGAGGACTTCGAAGTGCTGGATGGGATGGAAGATGCAGAGGGTGAGGAAGAAGAGGAGGAGGATCCAAGTGAGCTGCAGCCATTAGAGGACATGGGGCAGCCCCCACTGGACGAGACTGAACAGCCTGGGGCCCTGGCCCGAGAGTTTCTGGCCACCATGGAGCCTGAGCCTGAGCCTGCTCCAGCCCCGGAAGAGTGGCTGGACATCCTGGGTAAGATGCAGGGGTGGCTTGGGTTTACTCAAAGGGCCTAGACAGCTACAGTTCAGTAGTGACTTTGGCCCAAGCCTTTTCTTCCCCTCATTTCCCCAACTCTGCCATGAAATAGGTTGGAAGTAACACATGTGGTAACCACGGTAATTGCCAGACATAGTCAGCTGCTTGACATGTTTTATGTCTTTGAACCCCTTTCATTCTCTCTCTCTCTCTCACACTCACACACACACACACACACACACCAGCTCAGAGAGGCTGAGTCACCAGTCCAGGGCCACACAGCCAGCCTTACAGGCGCTAGCAGTTCCCAACCTCCACTGCTGCTTTTTCTTTTTCTTTTTAAGATTTTATTTTTAAATTTATTTTTAGAGAGAGGGAAAGGGAGGGAGAAAGAGAGGGAGAAAAACGTTGATGTGCGGGAGAAACATCTATTGGTTGCCTCTGCACACCCCCAACCAGGGACCTGGCCTGAAACCCAGGAGTGTGACCTGACCGGGAATCGAATCCGGCGACCTTTTGGTTTGCATGATGATGCCCAATCCACTGAGCCACACTAGTCAGGGCTCCACTACTTTCCTTGGCATTTGTTTAACGAGTACCTACTTGTTCCCTGGAAAATGTGTCCTCAGATCACGTAGATATGGGGAACATCCCAATTTGTTGTTCATCCCTCTGTCTGGTTCACAGTATTCATTAGCATTCTAATTTCTCAGAGAAGTCCTGCAAGAAAGGACTCGGAGAATCCACACGTGTCCTTGCCATGGACCCTATCACAGCAATTCTGGAAGCTAGAGAATTGTATTGCTATTAGTACTGATATCTATATAATATGCTAAATAATGCTAGTGCCACACAAATAATAGTAAAACCTCATTGTACTACTACCGTTTATGCTGATACCAAAACAATAGTATAAAATAATACTAATATTGATAAAATAGTACTATTACTAATGTTACCAACACTGCTGATAAAAACATTACTACTTCTAAAAACAACACCAGGTATTATTGACTGCCAACTGGCTCTGTTCCAGGCTTGTGCACCATCTTACTTTATTCTCACGACAGCGCTATGACATAATTCTTACCATACCCGTTTTACAGATGAGGAAACTGAGGCTCAGATAGGTGAGGGCGCTTGCCCAAGGTTACACAGTACAGCCTCCTTGGCTATGTTAGAGCCTGGGAAGCTTTTCTTTACTGATTTTAGGAGCTGCCCTGCTCCTCCTCTGAGCAGGAGGCTGGCTCTGTCCTTTTATATTGAGAGTCAGCTGCAATCTGAAGTCATATTTCAGACTTCCAGACAAAGAAACAGGCCTTGAGAGGGGCTGTGATTTGCCCGAAGTTCCCCCAATGAGAGGCAGTGCTTGAGTGTAACCGTCAGTATATCCACCATTAGTGCCCTGAAACCTCAAGACACAGGGTCCTCCAGAATCCATGAGATCAGTGCTGCTTAGGCTGGATGCAGGGGCATGTACAAGTTGGGAAGCAGCACACAAATTTGGAACGTTGCAGAATATTCCAGAATGTGAATAGATGCCTCTCTGCCCCTAACCTTTAGACTAGAATCCATTCAGACTTAATGTTGTATTCCAGACCAGTGTTATATTACCACTGGAACACTGAAGCCTAGAGGTGTGGGGTCACCTGCCCAGTAAGTGGCAGAGCAGCCTTTTGAAGCTCAGCTTATGCCCTGGGGCTGGGCCACTCCTGGGATAGGTGAAGCTGATGGGGATTGTGGGAGAAGGGGCTTGGGGAGCAAGTGCCTGACTGAGTCACTGAGTGATATGACAGGCTGCTTGTCCCTGGTCCCTGGCAGGGAATGGGCTGTTGAGGAAGAAGACGTTGGTCCCAGGCCCACCTGGCTCAAGCCGCCCTACGAAGGGCCAAGTGGTTACAGTGCAGCTGCAAATGTCACTGGAGAACGGCACACGAGTGCAGGAGGAGCCGGAGCTGGTGTTCACCCTGGGTGATTGTGACGTCATCCAGGTGGGAGTGGGTTATGGTCTGGGCAGCCTGGTGCAGGGTGGGGTGGGACAGAGGTAGAGAGGGAGTGATGCAAGTGGAGGTGGTGATAGCTGGGTGGGCTGGGTTGGTGGGGGCAGGCTGCACCTGGATCCTTGATCCACCTGACCCTCATACTTCTGCACACCCAGGCCTTGGATCTCAGTGTCCCGCTCATGGATGTGGGGGAGACGGCTATGGTCACTGCTGATTCCAAGTACTGCTATGGCCCCCAGGGCAGGTGAGAACCTGCCACTGCGGGGGTCCCTTTTGGGGTAGGGAGGAGGTAGGTATATGACTCACCAAGTCACATAGCACAAGGGTGGCAAGAGTCACTTTCCTTCTGTTTTACTGGGTAGGGCCAGCTCCAGGACTTTTCTGCCTGCTCCCAAGCTTGCCCAGTGTGTCTGGGGTGCTGTCATGGTGGTTGCCAGGTCTGAGTGCTCCCCCTGCCCCACCCCCCAGCAGGAGCCCATATATCCCCCCTCACGCGGCCCTGTGCCTGGAGGTGACGCTGAAGACAGCTGTGGATGGGCCTGACCTGGAGATGCTCACAGGGCAGGAACGTGTGGCACTGGCCAATCGGAAGCGGGAGTGCGGCAATGCTCACTACCAGCGGGCTGACTTTGTGCTGGCAGCCAACTCCTATGACCTCGCCATCAAGGCCATCACCTCCAGCGCCAAAGGTGACCACCTGGTCAAATCCCCTCACCTCCCTTGCAAAGGTGTCTGCTAGTGCCAGCAACCTCAAGTCACAGAGGGCGTGATGCTCAGAATGTTGTAGAATATTCCAGAATATGGATAGATGCTCATCCATCCCTAACCTTTAGGCTAGGGCCCACTCCAGCCCTGTGGTAGATTCCAGATCAATGGGATGTCACAGGACACAGGTAGATGTGGGGACATGGGTGACTGCACACGGTGTCATGCCACATGCCTGTGGCTAAGTCTCTGCTTCACTTAGGCTCTGTTTTGTAGACTCCTTGGCAGTGCCGAGAATGGTGCAGTCTTGGCCTGTTTTAGAGCTGGGGAGACTGGGGTCCCCTGAGGACCAACTTCCCATGACTGAGACCCCTCCCTAGTCTCCTCTTCCACCAGGTGCGGGGGTTGGGCCTTGGCCCGGGTCATGTAGTGGGCAGGTGGTTGTGAGGGGCTGGCAGTGTGGTGACAGCCCCCACAGTTGAGTATTGTCCCCCAACAGTGGACATGACATTCGAGGAGGAGGAGCAGCTCCTGCAGCTGAAGGTGAAGTGTCTGAACAACCTGGCAGCCTCGCAGCTGAAGCTAGACCACTATCGGGCCGCGCTGCGCTCCTGTAGCCTCGTGCTTGAGCACCAGCCTGACAACATCAAGGCGCTCTTCCGCAAGGGCAAGGTGGGCCATGGGTGGGTGGGCCTTGGGCCACAGGTGCAGGGCTTCCCCAGCCCAGACCAGTGGGACTGGTTCTGACCCCAGAATTTGAAAAGGGCATAGGTGTCAGCCAGCCAAGCTCTCTGGGGTACAGGTAGAGGAACCAAGGCCCAGACAGGTGCAGAGGTGGGAGATTTGAATCACAGCAATTCACTGACTGAGGCCAGATGTGAACCCCAAGCCTTAGGCTCCCACACACTGCTGTGTGGCCCAATGGTGACTGCTCAGTGCATATAATCCTCCATGGCTCCCATCTTCAAAATCAAAGTTGAGTTCTCATTGTAGCTCTTGGGGCTTTGAGCCATCTGATTTTCCTTCTCCTCCCGTCATTTTCCACCTTACCTCTTGCTTCTCTCCATCCTGTTTAGCCTCCTTACCCTTGCCTTTGCACAGGCAATTCCCTCTGCCTGGGACATTCATACCCCAGGTACCCCCATGGGTTCTTCCCTTGCGTCCTTCAGGTCTTTGCTATAACGTCACTTCTTTGGGAAGCCCTCTCTG
Organism: Macrotus californicus; assembly: GCA_007922815.1. NCBI lineage: Eukaryota > Metazoa > Chordata > Mammalia > Chiroptera > Phyllostomidae > Macrotus > Macrotus californicus. Next base: position 162,854 of record VMDR010000208.1, on the reverse strand, counting down.
CTGCCCCCTACCCTGACCCCTTCCCCTGTCTTCATATTTCCCGTGTCACCGTCAGCACATGAAGGTGTCAAGCCTCTTGTCCATCTCCCCTGGTAGGAGGTGGAGATTTCATTTGTCTCACCCACTACTAAATCTCTAACCTTGCAAAGAGGGCCAGGCACACAGTAGGTGCTTAGTAAGTTCTGGTGGAACATAGGGGAGAATTTGGCCTGCATGGACTTGACCTTAATTGCTTTCGTTCCCATCCTTTGATCCTCACAGCCACCCTGGATGGGACAGAATGGGGATTTTTCAGCACCTTTTGGCAGTGAACTGAGAAAACTAAGGTGTAAGCAAGCGCTGGGTCACCTAGTATGTTCGTGAGAGAACTGAGCAGGGCCTCCCTCCAGCCAGCATTTTTTTTTAAACCCTCACCCGAGGACATGCTTACTGATTTTAGAGAGAGGGGGAGGAAGGGAGGGGTAGAGAGAGAGACAGGCAGACAGGCATTGATTAGAGAGAGAGAAACATTGATTGGTTGAACCAGCAACCTAGGTATGGGCCCTGACTGGGAATCAAATCCATGACCTTTCAGTTTAGAGATGATGCTCTACCTACCTGAGCCACCACCAGCCAGGGCCAACCAGCATTTTTTTAAGCACTCACCACATGTGGAGTTCTGCATAGAAATGTGGAGAGGAAGACAATATCATTCCTGTTTTTCAAGGGTTTATAACCCTGCTGGTGTAGCTCACACATTTGGATATATTGGTTGGAGGTGACATAAACTCAAAAAGATTTAAGGAAAAAGAATTTGTGACATTGTCAAATCCAGGAGTCTGGCTTCAGGCAGGGCTGGATCCAGGCATTAGCAATGTTAATGGAATGCTATGTTGGTCTGCTGTGGGTTCCCCTCTCAGGCAGGCTCTTCTCTTGGGAGTGTCCAAGATGCTCCCTCCTGCCCCCTAAAAGCTCTAGGCTTACATCCTTGCTGCTTAACATCCGGCTTCCCAGTGGCACCAGCATATTTCAGGCTGGATCTTATTGGTTGGTTTGAGTTACACACTGGCTCTAAGTCCTTTACTGTGGTCAGAGCTTTGGAAATATCCAATCAAGGTGGTAAGGGAGGAGTAGGTGAAGTGGGTGACTGGGTCTCTTCACAGGCCGAAACAGACACTCAGGGAAGAAGGTTGGGGGGACAACATTGAATCCAGTGTGGTGATCATGGAGTCTGAGGGCTCAGGAGAGCTGAGTGGGATGACTGGCCTCCTGGGGATAGATTTGGGACTTGACAGGGTGACCAGGAGCCTGGTGGGTCTGGGTTTCATGAAAGAAAGCATGGCCCAGTTGTGGGTCCAGAGTGATGCCACCTACTTCCTCCCATAGGTGCTGGCCCAGCAAGGGGAGTACAGCGAGGCCATCCCCATCCTGAGGGCAGCCCTGAAGCTGGAACCTTCCAACAAGGTGAGCAGAACAGGGGTGCCCTGGGAACTTGCCCTATCTGCCTGTCTGGGATGTCCCTCCTGTCATCTGCCCCTTGTCCTTGCTGTGGCTCTCCCTGTTGTATTTCTACCTGAGCGGTAGCAGGGGGTAGCCAGCTTGCTGAGACACTCGTGACCCGTATATAAGTGGTCTGGGCTCATTCTGAACCAGGGGTCTCAGAAGCTAAAGGTACCACCAGCTTGGCCAGTGCCAATGTCCCCAGCTTTCCTCCCAGAACCTTGTGCTCTGCACCATCTACGGGTTCCCTAGAGGCATGGAGTCGGCAGTCCCCACTTTACTGATGCCAGAGAGGGGCAGACGGAACCCTTGTGTTCCTGTGGCACCAGTCCCAGAGTGACCCAGGGCACCAGAAAGGCAGAGCATGGGCTATGATAGTCCTGTTGGTTGCTGCCGCTGCTGCATGTTCTTAGCCATTCTGCTACCCCCCTCTCCCAGACGATCCACGCAGAGCTCTCGAAGCTAGTGAAAAAGCATGCAGCCCAGCGGAGCACGGAGACTGCCCTGTACCGGAAAATGCTGGGCAACCCCAGCCGGCTGCCTGCCAAGTGTCCTGGCAAGGGTGCCTGGGTGAGCTGGGGCCAGTGGGCAGGGAGGCTCCTGCAGGAGGGGCAGGGCAGACCACATAAAGGGAATGTCTTCATTTTGCAAACATTGATGTCCTCATCACCTGGGCTTTGCTGGACCATGCCAGCGACCACAGGCCCTACCCCTTTGTGACCTGGACCAAAGCAGAAGGTGGAATATAATCTGCAGGGCTTGGGGTGGGGAATGATGACCCTTCCAGAGGGAAAGGGGCGTATCCCAGAGGAGGGGAGATTTGGCTTGAGTTTTGATGCACCTGTAGCAGTTTACCAGGAAGCAGGAAAGGCATAGTCAGTCAGGCACTGGCTTGTTGAAAAGCCTGTGTGGGCTGTATTGGGTCCTGAAGCCCAAGATACCAGTCTTGACCACCTTCCAGCTTCCTCTTCCCTCCCCTTTATCTACAGTCCATCCCTTGGAAGTGGCTGTTTGGGGCAACTGCTGTTGCCTTGGGGGGCGTGGCTCTCTCTGTGGTCATCGCTGCCAGGAACTGACTGCCCAGGTGGCCACCACCCCTTCGAGCACCATGGACCCCACCACGCGCTCCCTAACTCTCCCAGGCTCCCTGTCCACTACCCTCTCTGGCCTAGCCTACTCCTCTGGGGCAGGGACAGTGAGGTTTGAGGGTCATGTGGCCCAGTGAACAGGAGGGACTAAGGCCCTATAGGAGGAAAGTGAGGCAGGGCTGAGCCCCCGTCCAGCCCTTAAGTAGGGGGCCCTCATTCCTCCAGACCCAATTCCCATCCCCCACCCCCACTCCCCTGGGTTAGGTCTCAATAGGGGTCTGTCTCAGTTTCTCTTTCCCAAGGCCTGGGGGCAGCTTTTCCCCCATCTGTTCCCTGTCCAAGTGCCAACCTCTCCTGCCCTGTGTGCTGCCCTCTCTCCAGGCTCTCCCTTACCCCAAGTGAAATAAAGCCTCCCACCCCGCATTCCGCTGCCTCTGGAATCTTCTTTCACCGCCATCTGGGGCTGGGCCAGAGGAGTGGGTTATCTCCTCTTGGGCCACAGCAGACCTGTGTTACAGAGGGGGAAACAAGCTTGAAGAAGTGGGGTGATGTGCCTAGAGTACCCAGATGTGAATCCCATAGGAGTTCACACTCCCTGTGCCTGTTACCCTATCCTGTCTTGTTTCTGTTAACTGAAAACGGGGACCCTGGTGGGACCTAGCTGGGGACTTCTCTGAGACCAACAATTTAAAGGGGTCTGTAGTTCAGTGAGCTCACAGCCCTGTGTCTGGGCGGCAACAGCATAGCCAATACAAAGGCTAGAGATTCTGCAGTGAGCTGGCTGAGTAGAGGATGTGTTGATGGGCTATACCAAGGTAATGAACTAGCTTTCAATTTCTTGGGTGACCTAGTTCTTAGAGACTTTTGGAGAACATACCAATGCTTGGTGATTTCTCTGTTGTCCCTGGGGTACTGTTGGGAGGGTCTCGGGTAGGGAGTGTACAGTGGAGAAATGCTTGTTACCAAGTAGTGCAGCCTGTGGTTGCAGTGTTGCTGATTGTCTAAGGATTGTCTGAGCTGCTTCTCCAAGCCTCAGTTTCCTCACAGGGCAGATGAGTCCAAACCACTGTATCCATCCCAAAAGGCAGTCGTGGGTCCTAAGCACTGAGCACAGAACCTCAGCAGTTCATGGTGAGAGGGGTATCTAGATGGTAGTGCTGGCTTGGCAGTGGTGGGCAAAACTAACAAGATCACTTGGGTAAGGACATACAGAAAGTCCCTGAACTTCACCTTCCTCTCCTACCTGAAAATCTTCATCCCATGACCACCATCTGTAATTAGATTAAAGGGAAAAAGAAAACAACCCCAGAGTTTTCCACAAGTCTGGAGGCCCAGGAGCCCAGGAGGAGCTTTCCTGAGTGAGCTAGCACTTGTCTTTAGCCTCAGTTTCCCCACCTGTATAATGAGAGCTTAATAAAATGATGCAGTTTCTGTGGAAAACAGCCTGGCAGTTCCTTGAAAGGTTAAACAATTACCAAATGACTTGGCAATTTCACTCCTGGGTACAGACCCAACAGAAAATATCCATCCACACAAAAACTTGTGTGTGAATGTTCACAGCAGCTCTATTCATCATAGGGAAAAAGTGGAAAGAACCCAAATGTTTATCAACAGATGATGGATAAACAAAGTGGTCAACCCACACAATGGAATATTACTTGGTCATAAAAAAGGAATGAAGTACTGGTACAGGCTACAACGTGGATGAAGCCTGAAAACACGTTGAGAGAAGTCAGAACACACAAGGTCATGTGTTGTTTGATTCCAGGATATATCCAGATAAATCCAGAATTAGCAAGTCCATAGGCACAGAAAGTAGGTTAGTGGTTGCCAGGGACTGGGGAGGGGCAATGGGGAGTGAGTGGGTGTGGAGTTTCCTTTTAGGGTAAATAAAATGCTCTGGAACTAGATAATGGTAGTGGCTGTACAGCATTGTGAATATACTAAATGCCTCTGAATTTTACACTAACTGAATTTTGTAATACGTAAAATGTTTTTTAAAAAAATGGCGCTGGACAACAATTATCTCACGGGATCTGGGGAACATGTACGATTCCCCCCCACCCCAAAGATAAAGTTTATTTAGAAAGTCGCAGAGGTAGAAGTGGACTTTAGGAAGTAAGTTACAGAGGCAAAAGGGTCTTTGGAGCTTAGGGGAGAGAGAGAGGCAGGGAAAACGCTCCTGGAAGGAAGAAGAGGGGGAGGAGAGAGAAAAGGCAACAGCAGGCTCCCCTAAGAAAAGCGCCAGGACTTTATTCTATTAAAAGCCTCTTATCATGAGCAAAGTTCACCGGCCTCCCGAATCCCCTAAAAGCACTAGGAGTGGGTGGGGGCGCTGGAGAGACTCCTTCCTATCCGCCCACATTTAATCCTACCAGCACAACCCAGAGGCCAACGCGCGCTCGGCTTGCATAGCCACGCCTACTCACCCGGGCAGCGGAGGGCTCCGTCCCCCACGTGTTTTGCGCTTGCCCCCGCCCCCTCCACGCCCTCACTGCGGCTCTCAACAGAGGCCAAAGCTGAAGGCTTGGAGACCTCATAAATAATACATCACGTCAGTGGCCGGTGGGCGGGACTTCGACGGGTTTGGGTGAGTCAAGATTCTGAATAATACGATTACGAGCAGGGCCTGGAAAGGTGTGCCTGCCGAGGCGGAGTCCCGGAGCGGAAGTGGCCATTGAGGTGGGCCATTCAAGCTTCATGAATATGCAGGTTAGGGCGTGACCACGGGGGGCTTCGTGGGTCCGTAGGGGGCGTGACCAGCCTCGTCTCATGAATAATGCAACACGTCGGCGGGCCGCGCGGTGTCGACGGCAAGCTTCGCAACAGCCAGAGAGGGCGTGGGCACGCGTCATGAATAATGCAGCACGTCAGCGGGCGGCGGGGCGGGGCGGGGCTGGCGCGCCGGCCCTGGAGTCGGGAAGGGGGGCCGGGTAGCGATGGTCGCAAGATGGCGGCGCTGAGGGAGAATCGGAGCTACGGGCTGTCGTGCGGGCGCGTGAGCGACGGTAGCAAGGTGTCCGTGTTTCACGTGAAGCTCACCGACAGTGCCCTGAAGGCCTTCGAGAACTACCGTGCCAGCCAGGTCAGCGGCGCGGGCCCCGTACGGCCGTCGGGGACGTCGGGGCGCGGGCCGGCCTCGCGCGCCTCTCGCCCGGCGTCCGGGCCTGGGGGCGCAGGGTCCGGCGTTTGGGGTGCTGTTTGTGGGTCCCTTGGCCGGCATGACGCAGAGAATCATGTTTCTTCTTGACCTTAGGAGGCGACACTGGTGGGCGGTTTGGGCCAGCGGAGAGGTCCGAACTCTCGCGCCTGGTCCGGGGGGCGTTTGTGTGGCACCTGGAGGCATCCGGGGCCTTTTCCTGTCCACCCGGAACCGAACTGTTCACCTCCCTGGGGGAGGGGTGTGGGCTTTGGGCTTCTCCGTCAGGGTCCCTGGCAGGGTGGGTCCGTGGGGCACCGCTGTCGGGATGCCAGTGGGGTCCTGTTCCGTTTGTGTGCGTGGGCAGACTTTGACTCTTTCCATTGAGGCCCCTGGAGTTGGGCTCACTCTTGGTTCTTGGGAAGGAGAGTTTGGGCAGAAATTGACAGCTCGTCTGTAACTCCTCCCACTGCCTCCCCCCACCCCCCCAGGTGACCTTGTTTCACTGGACACCTTCAGAGAGTGGGAGTGTTTTGTGGGGAAGAAGCTGTGTATGTAGGGGGTCGCTGACTTGGTGCTTTTCTCAGGTTGGGAGCCGGTGGTGGGCACTTGGGAGGAGGTTTGGCCACAGCACCTGGCCGCTGACTTTAAACTTCTCAAGGGCCTATTTGGGTCCATCTGGGGAAGTTCAAGACGTTTCATTTCTGCCACCTGGCTCAGGGCAGGCGATGGGGAAGAGGCTGCTGTGCACCTTCTTTTAGGCCTGACTTTGGGGCACATCTGGGGCTGTGGTCAGACCTGCTTCTTCCCATTTCTGTTTGTATCATGGCGCCCTCAGTCTCTGTTAGTACAGAAGTTGCAGGTGCTGGATGATTAGTTCCCGAGGGTAGTGGTTTGGGAGCTCTTTCTGCCTTGCCTGGAAAGTGGGGGCTTCATAATCAGAGGTGGCTGAAGCGGCCTCCGTGTGTGTGTGTGTGTGTGTGTGTGTGTGTGTGTGTGTGTGTGTGTGTGTGTGTGTGTGTTTACCAGGGATGAGGGGGCCTTGGGGCGGGTGAGGAGAGAGACTAACTAGGAAGGAATGTGGCTTTCTTCCTGCCCCAGACTTGTTCAGCACCATTAGCTAAGCTGGGAATTTCTTCCCCTGTTTTATTACTACCACTTCCTGGGCGCCCACCCTTCCCATGTGGCCCATCTTTTTGGGCATTTTCCTTCCTGTCTTGGTGTCTCAGTTTCCCCTTAATAGAAGTGAGACCTCATCTTTTTTAATGAGTTGTCATCTTGTCAGAAGGATTCCCCAAGGTGAGGCTGAGGCACTCCCTGCAGGGGATGAGGAGGAGAAGGTAGGGGCACAGTGGTTGGCTTGAGCCTCCCTTCCCTTAGGAATTCCCTTCCTGAGTCTGACTTGTCCTGCAGGAAGGCAGACTTTCCTAGAGGCAGCTGGGGGGGAGCTCATGAGTCATGTAAATAAGGTGAACTTGGTACCTGGTTACTTTGGGTTAGGAGCCCCGCCTTCCCTGCCATGCTGCCCTCACTTGATCCATTGGTCCAGAAGGCCTGCCTGTGCATCCACCTCATGTTGTCACACTGCTATTTTTAATTTAGGGTGTTGGTTACATCCCCTAACTAAGCTAGATCTTCCTCATGTGAGGGTGAAGGTAACTGCACACTCAGGCTGGTCCCATGTGGAACCCAGCTATGTAGGTTAAAGTCAGTCACTAGGAGGGGCTCCCTCAAAGAATTTCAAGCCGTCCTGGCCAACTTGGCTGTCTGGGCTAAAATCTGGGTGACCCAAACTTGTGTTTTTCTCAGAAACTGTCTGGTAATTTAAGTGACTTGGCAATTTTTTGTATTTAATCATACCCATTAGGCATTGTGGTAGACTGGGCTGAAATGAGGGCAGCTCGGATGCTCTTTGTGCTTTTGGGTGCTGGGCATGCGGCAGGCGACTTGAAGAACTTGTTTGTGTGACCAGAACAGTATATTGGTTGTCAACAAAACCTCAGATGCATGGCTTTGTCAATAGCAGAGTTTTCTCTTCTCTCATGCTGTGGTTATATGGTTTGCCAATGGCAACTTGTGGAGAGGGTTTTATTTTTGCTTTTTAATTGTGAAGAGGTTTGTACAAATTCAGAAGTAGCAGGGGACTGGAGAGGAACTTCCTGTAATCCTAGCTGTTGGAGCGGCTCCTGTACAAGTCCCCAAGATTTCTCTCTCCAGTGCGATCTGAAGTCTGAGCTGCCTTTGTGCAGGCCTTGTGGCCTGCCTGGAATTTGGTGGAAGGTGAAGATGTGGTAATACATGCAGCTGCCAGCCATCCAGACTTGGGCTTCGTGCGGTTTCTCCTTGAATATAAAAAATTCAAGAGAGTCCTGAAGGAGCCATTCTTGTGGATCTTCTTTTTTGCTGCAGTGGGTTACTTCCGGGAGAGAAGACAGAGGAGGAAGTGTGGACACAACCTATTCTTCCAAGATAGCCTCACGTGCCAGCTCGGAAAAGCGTCCCCTGACCACTCTGAGGAAGTGACCCTCCCTGGGGCACCTGCCTCCACCACCTGGGCATTTTATTGTTGGATTCGGTGGGCTCCATTGCTGGGGGACCTCTTCCTCTCCTGTGTGGAGAGGAGCGTGTTGTCGTTAAGGGAAGATTGAGGTCCTAGGGAGAGGCCTAAGAACCCTGCGATTGGGGCGTATTTAGATTTGAATCTCATCTCCACCTGCATGGAGTCTTGGACCAGTGCCTGATCCTTGCCTTTCCAGATCCTTTTTCTCACAGCGCTGAGGATCCCAGAGCCTGGCCTTCTCTGAGCCCTGGCTCCTCTTCCGGCTGTGAGGGTTCCAGTGTTTGGCCCTCTCTGAGCTCCATACCCTCCTCCTCCCTGGGCTGTGGGGGTCCTTTTGGCATGTGTGTGCCCTCAGCACCTCCCTGATTCCTCATATGCACTTGGTGCTTCTGCCCAGAGCCAGTCCCTGCCTGGAGGTTAGAGTGGAGCCCTGGAGATGGGGCCTGGACTCTTGCATCTACCTGAATTTGACTGATTACCCAGTCTGTGCAGGACCACTACTGAGGAGCTGGATGTTCACAAGTGACCAAGGCAGGCTCCTAGTGTCATGAGCTGACATTGTAGAAGCAAGAGATAGATAATGAACAGGGCAGCACAGAAACAAACACATGGTCAGTGGTCATTGTCAGGAAGGAAGTAAAAGGTGCAACATGATGGCATGGGGTAGGTGACGTGAAAGGATTGAGAGAGGTGCTTCTAGGAGATGCCAGAGCTGAGGTCTGCTGGGTGAGGGGTCCAGGCAAGCTGGGTGCACAGGCCTTGAGACATGAAGGGCTGGGGAGGTAGTTGGGGCAGGGGAGTGGCCCAGTAATCTGTGGAGGGCTGCTGCAGCGATGTGTCCTCAGAAAGGGTGTGTCTGTGGCGGTAGGGTACAGGAGGCCTGCAGTGAATACACCACCACTGTTCTGGAGCTGTACTGGGTGCCGCTTGCCTGCTGTGCAGGGGGTGGCTGTGTGGATGTCAGCTCGGGCACTCGTGGCAGGAGGAGCCTTAATTTAGCTTCTGTTCCCCTCACACAGAAAGGCCCTGGGAGGCGGACTCATCTCCCTTTCCCAGGAAGCACCTCACTTGGCCCTGAGCAGGGCTGCTTTACAGATGGGTCACCTTTAGGACTAGGTGGCTCTGCCCCTGCTGGCTGTGGGCCAGGCCCCTGTAAACCCTTCATTCTTTTTTTTTAATGAAGATTTTACTTATTTTCAGAGAGAGGGGAAGGGAACAAGAAGGGGAAGAAGAGAAACATCCATGTGTGAAAGAAACATCAATCTATTGCCTCTCGCATGCCCTCCATTGGGGGCCTGGCCCGCAACCCAGGCGTGTGTGCCCTGACGGAATTGAACTGGTGACCCTTAGTTCGCAGGCTGATGCTCAATCCACTGAGCCACACCAGCCAGGGCAAAACTTCATTTTTGACAACACTGCCAGGAGGGCCAGCTTATTGTTCCCACTGTGCTTTGGGGCAGTTGAGGCTCTGAGGAGCAGTGTCGCCTGCACGGGGTCAGTTAGACTGTCCTTACTGGCTGGGCTGCCTCTCAAATTGGGAGGGTGCTTGAGCCACTAGGACATAGCTATGAAAGGGAGTCACATCGTGGTCTCAAGTTTTAATTAAAATGCCAAGTGTTCCACACTCCTGTGAGTATTCGTGACATGAGTGGCCAGCAAATGCCTTAAGTTGCTGTGTCTGTTCTGTGCCCCCTCCTCCAAGAAAGCCTAAAGATGACAGTAACCACCAACTGTGAATTGAGGCCCATATGCCAGCAGTGGCCTGAGTTACACACTTTTTACTTCCTCTGGTCCCCTGGCAGCCCTGTGTCGGAGCGGTGAGGAAATGGGTGGAGACTCTGGGAGATACAGTCCCTGGGAGGAACCTCCCAACTGGGCCAGGCTGGGAACCAGGTGGACTCCAATACCCCCTCTGAAGGGCTGTGGTGGGCCCTGTGGGCAGAGAGGAGCAGGCTGGCCCATGGCTGTCAGAAGCATGTGTCAGAAGCATGCCTGGAGGCATAGGGGTTCAGTTTGCTTGTGTGTTTCAAGGTGGGCACGTGATGGTTTGGATGGAGTGAGTCGCTCCCAGAATGCCCATTTCTCATAGATGCTGGAGAGGGTGAGCACCCCCAGTGTGGGCTAAATGCTGGTGGTTTCTGCAGGATGCTGCAACGCTGTGTGAGGGGCCGAGCCTGCCTGCCATCCTGACCCTTGAGTAGACCCTTTGGCTGCATGCCGGTCTCCAAGGTGACTGTATGTAAACAGCAGGCTACTCTCTGAAACCCACTCTCCCTTGACTCTGCTGCAAGGCCAGAGTTCATCACTCTTGAGGCAGTGTTGACATCACACTGGGATTGTGACATCGCTGGTGAATCCTTGAAAAACAAGGCCACTACTTTTCTGCGTTCTTTGTGGCTCTGGGCTGGAGCAGACCCTGGTTTGGGAATCCGCTTCTCTGTGGCAGGAGCCACGCCCCTTGGTCTGGCAGAGCCCTGCTGGCAACCCATGCACTGGCCTTTGGGTTGGCCTCCCTGTCTACTTCGTTTTTAGGGCCTCGCTGCCGGCTCTCTGCCTTTATAACTTTTTCCTTGGTCTGAGCTGCACAGCCATAGTTGTCTGAGATCTCATCTCCAGCAATAAGTGGCTGCTCCGCTGTGACCTCAGAGCACAAAGGGACACTTTTGAGAACAGTCCCCTCAAACGAGCCCTGACCTGTAGTGCAGTGAGTGATACAGCCAGCCGGGTCTTGCGCTTGTTTTGTTACTTTAGTTTTAAAAGAAAGTTATTTACTGATTTTTATTTATTGTATTTTATTTATTTTTTAAAAGGCTTACTAAGTTTTCTTTTAAGATTTTATTTGATTGTTTTTAGAGAGAGGGGAAGGGAGGGAGAAAGAGAGGGAGAGAAACATCAGTGTGTGGGTGCCTCTCATGCACCCCCTACTGGGGACCTGGCCTGCAACCCAGGCATGTGCCCTGACTGGGAATGGAACTGGCGACCCTTTCGTTCACAGGCCGGCACTGAATCCACTGAGCCACACCAGCCAGGGCTATTTACTGATTTTTAGAGAGAGAAAGAAAGAGAGAGAGAAAGAGAAACGTTTGTTGTTCCACTAACTTATATATTCATTGGCTGCTTCTTGAATGTGCCCTGACCTGAGATTGAACCTGTAACCTTGGCACATCAGAGTGACATTCTGACAACTGAGCTATCCAGCCAGGGCCTGTCTCTTTACTTTTTAATAAAAAATGCTGATGTCCATATTAATCGTCTAGAAGGGAGCTCTCCTGTCCCCACACCAAGTGGCTGCTGGAGTCTGATGCTAATTATATTCTCAGGGTGGGTCCCTCCTAGGCCATGACTGCGTCACTTGGTCAGGGGACATGTTTGTGACTTTCCACAGCCCCTCTGGAAAGGAGGGGAATCTCACATGTTTGTAAAATTCGTGGGTTCACCAAACCCCTGTTTAAAAGCGATGTGTGGAAAGTTTATTTCTTTTTGACTATAAAAGCAGTAAAGCTCAGTGTAGAAAACTGGCAAAATACCTAAAATACACTATTCCCATGGCTGCTGTTGGCTCCTTGGTACCTTGTTCTGTCTTGCATTCAAGCACTTTGTTATCACAGTGGTGTCCTTGTATAATCTTAGATCTCACTTCTTCCCTGACACTGTATAAGCTCTTTTTTTAAAATCACAGTGGAAGCTTTACTCTTTCGTGGCTCCTCCAGCGCTACACTGATCCTAGATTCCTGAGTGCACACAGCCATCCTGAGTGGAGTCGAAGGCTGCAGGTGTTGCAGTTGAGGCCTGAGAGAAATGCGGTCTGGCCTTTTGGTGTGGATGGTCAGGGAGGGCAGGCCTGAAGGCAGGAAGGCCTGTGCTGGGGCAGTGTTGAGGGCCAGGCAAGGGGACAGATGTGGGAAGGATATGGGTCTGGTTGGAGTGGGGGACATTGTTAACCTTTCCTGATTCTGGCTGTGGTGCAAATGCCTTCACACATTGGGCGTATAGTCAGGCCTGAGCTGGGTGTTTGAGAGTTAGGTCACACGGCATTCTGGAGTCACCTTTGGCTGGAGGGAAGGCAACTGGCAGGAGAGCTCTATGGGTCTGTGGCAGGTGGACACCATTGGCACTGACATCACTGCTCCAGAGCCACATCCTTCTGGATTGCCACCTTGTCCCAGGGCATGGATGTCATCAGGTTCTTGCCACCATCCTGACAGTGCAGTTTGAAGATGGTTTTGAACAGAAGTGGTGGCTGTGGGACCCAGCAGCCTTTCTTATTCTGGTTCTTGGATTGTATTCTTTGTTCGTGATATTTGGATGCCAGGCTTCCCTTATTGCCCTAGTCTTGATCAGTTTCTGGGCAGTGAGTGCTCTGGATGCCGGGGGAGCCAAGGCCAGGCCTCAGTGGAGGTGCTGCACTCAGTGACGGTGCCTGTGGGTCAAGGTCACCCTGAGTCAGCCTCCACAATGGAGCAGTCCTGGTGGGGTCAGCCCACGTTGGACAACTCCACCTTTGAGAAATTAATGAGCCACAGGTGATGGAGGGCTGAGGTTAATCTTTCACAAGCCATCATTGGTATTTCCTTAGTTCTGTAGGAGGGGAGACTGAGGCTCGGTTCAGGAGCGCCTTGCTTGAGGGTGTGCCTTCCCAGCTGCCCCTGTTCCTATCCCAGGCCTGTGGCAGGAGAAGGCATCAGCTCTTCACTTTTCTCCTTGCTGCCATGTCCAGCTTAGATACTCAGGGTAGATGTTCTAAGCAAGGAGGCACCTCGCTGAAGGATGCCACACACTGGGATCTGGTGGCCTGGCTTCAGCCACTTCCGCAGACAGCCGGGGGACTGGGCCACTGGCTCTCTCCCCAAGGCTCAATAACCATTAGTTGAAGTAATACCTGAAATTGCAGGGGTCTCCCAGATCAATTGAATGAGGTGCGTGGACACTGACTGCTCTTCCTCTCATGTGTGTCCTGCAAATGAGAAAGTGCAGTGCTTTAGAACTTAAAGTGTCTGCTCCTGTGCCTATACCCTTAAGAATTTCTTTTTTATTTTATTTTTCATTTTTTAAAGATTTTATTTATTTTTAGAGAGAGGGTAAGGGAGGGAGAAAGAGAGGGAAACATCAGTGTGTGGTTGCCTCTTGTGTGCCCCCTACTGGGGACCTGACCTGCAACCCAGGCTTGTGCCCTGAGTGGGGATCGAACCAGCAACCCTTTGGTTCGCAGGCCGGCACTCATTCCACTGAGCCACACCAGCCAGGGCTAAGGATTTCTTTTTTTAAATAAAGAAATACGTTTCCCTAGTTTCTTGCAGCTTTCTTTCTTTCTTGTCCACCACCCTAGATTGGAGAGAGCTGGGCCCTCCAGTCATTCCCATTCTCCATCCCTCTAGCAGTCTTGGGAGCGGCAATGATGGAGTAGTCAGTGGACAGGGGCCGGAAGTGTTGGCCAACTTTCTGGAGACATGTCCTGCCAGGTCTGGGGTGACTGCTGAGTCCTCTGGGTGGGTGGCCACTGCTGAGGGAATGCAAAGAGTCAGGTCTGGAGCCTGGGGTAAAGTGGCTCTGTCTCTGCCTTCAGGTTATGCTCCAGCCTGTGGGTACTGGGGAGTCACAGGCAACCTCGAGGGGCCGAACCTCCTCCACTCCAGATTGCTCTCCCTCAGGGATTTGAGGTAGGGGTTCTGTCTCCTCCATCATCCAGCCTGCAAAGGTGGCTAAGGACTGAGTAGCAGGGACTGACCTAATTTTTCCCCATGCCCCTCTGCCTCTTTCTGGGAAGCAGTGGGAGGATGAGGGAATGAGGGGTCTGAAGAGTCCTTGCCCACTTCTCCGCTCACCTGAACACATGGCCCCCATGTCCTGGCTATCAGACTGACTTGGTCAGACCTCACTCTGAGGCCCCCGTGTCCCTGTAGGGGAGGCCGACCAAGAAGGGCATGGTTATGGCAACCATAGGTGATGACACTGTGCGGGAGAAACATATGCAATGGGCAGGAGGTGCTTTTAGGAAGTAGGGAAGGCCAGGAAGAGGCCAAGATTGGGGATGTCTGAGATCTGAGAGAGTGGCACTGGAGGGAGGCCCAGCGGCGGGGCAGGAAGTTGAGGTTAATTCCATCATACAAGGAAGCCTGACTAAGCAGCTGTGGCTGCTCTGCTCTGTGCAGTGTAGATGGCTCTAGCCCTTTCCTAGGCTCACTGTGAGAGGCTCAACCCCACCCCAGTTGTACTCTGCTGGGGCTCCATTCTGTGACTGGCGAAGGTCAGTGAGGCTTTGGGAGTGCTAAGCCCAGTCAGCATGAGTCTTTTCCTGGGCTCTCGGGGCATTAAAAATTTTTTTTTTTAATTATGGTAAAATCAGGGGGGTGGTGTGGAGGAGGGTATGGGGGGATAAATGGTGATGGACGGAACTTGACTTCGGGTGGTGAACACACAGTATAGCGTACAGATGACGTGTTGTGAAATTATGCGTCTGAAACCTGTATAATTTGTTAACCAGTGTCACCCTGATAAATTCAATAAAAAGGAAAAAGAGAAGTAAAAGCAATAAGTAAATAAAATTGTGGTAAAATACAATACATAAAACAAAATTTACATCTTATTTTTAAGGGTACAGCTCAGTGGCCTTAAGTACATTCACATTGCTGTGCAGCCGTCACACCATCCACCTTCAGAACTTTCTCATCTTCCCAAAGTGAAACTCGGTCCCCATTAAACACTACCTCCCATCCCCCTTCTCTAGCCCCTGGCACCTACCTTCTGCTTCTGTTTCTGTGAATCTGCATATGGTATTTGTCCTTTTGTGACTGGCTTATTTCACTCAGCACAATGTCCTCAAGGTTTATCCATGTAGCAAGTGTCAGAATTTCATCACAGTTTCCTTCTTTATTTATGGTTGAATAATCCATCATATGGATGGATCGCATTTTGTTTATCCATTCATTTGTCAGTGGACACTAGGGTTGCTTCTACCTTTTGGCTGCTGTAAGTTAATCCTGCTGTGAACATAGATGTATAAACATCTCTTCGAGACACTGCTTTCAGTTCTTTTGGGTATATAACCTGAAATGGGATTGCTGAGTCATATGATCATTCTGTGTTTAACTTTTTTTTTTTTTTAGAGAGAGAGGGGAAGGGAGGGAGAGAGAGAAACATCGATTGGATGCCTTCCATACATCTCCAACTTGGGGATCAAACCTGCAACGTAGGCATGTGCCCTGACTGGGAATCAAACCAGCGACCTTTTCGTTTGTGGGATGAGGTCCAACCAACTGAGCCACACCCACCAGGGCTATGTTTAACTTTCTGAGGATCTGCCAGATTGTTTTCCATGGTGGCTGCACCATTTTACATCCCACCAGCAATGCCCAAAGGTTCCAACTACTCCACATCCTTGCCATCACTAGTTCTTTTCTGTTTTGTTTTTAAGATTTAATTTATTTACTTTTAGACAGAGGGGAAGGGAGGGAGAAAGAGAGGGAGAGAAACATCAGTGTGGGGTTGCCTCTCCCGTGGCCCCCACTGGGGACCTGGCCCACCACCCAGGTATGTGCCCTGACTTGGGAATCGAACAAGTTACCCTTTAGTTCACAGCCCAGACTTGGTCCACTGAGCTATACCAGCCAGGGCTCTTTTCTGTTGTTTGATAGTAACCACCCTGATCGGTGTGAGATGGTCTTATATCCTTTAAAATCCACTAAGATGAATGTGACCGTTCGGGAGAGTTAAGGTTTGCAGGGCCTCCAACACCTGCTGGATGGACCATCGGTGGGCTCAGGGTTTCCCTGGTTATAGGTGACAGAAAACCTGACTCCAGCAGAATGGGGGCATGGTGGCTCCCACACTTGAGGTGGCCTTGTGCTGGCTTCAGGTCCTACCTGAAAGAAAGTGTCGAACAGCTCACCTGGGTACAGATGACAAGAAAAGGGCAGGGACAGCCAGCTTGGCCCCATTTGGAGGAGTGGAGGTGGCAGTGAGGTGCAGGGGCCCAGCTCTTGCCAAGACCCTGGTCTCTAAGATGGGAGGGTTAGTAAGTATCCGGGGGCCCTGGAGTGCCTGTGAGGGGAGCAAGAAGTGGAGACTGAGGGCTGGGGAAGTGGGTGACATGGGCTCTGCCCTGGGTGGTTTGTTCTCCCCAGCCATCACCACCACCTGACCTTCCCAATGGCAGGACTTCTGTGACCCCCCGCAAAAAAAAAACCCCAGAAGGTGATGGTGAGGTCTGGGCTCTGCCCTGTAGGTACCTGAGGCTGATGGGCCCTTCCCTGGTCAAGAGCTCAGATGGGGCAGAATTTCTACTTTGGGATTTGGCTCTTTGTGTCCCCTGTGGAATCACAAGGTGACTGATGTGAAAAATGGGCTTTCTCCCAGGTGGGAAGTGGGCCGGAGGCCCTGAGGGTCGAGAGCTGCCCCTTTTGGGGTACTGGGCAGGCAGGGGCTGTGCCATTGTCTTGACCATTTTCTCCAGCCCTTTGGGCAGATGCAGCCCACTTGGCTCCTCCAGCAGGGGAGGGTATGCCTCTGCTCCTGTCCTGCTGCTCTCCTCTTTCTCCTGCACAGGTCTCACGTGGCTGATCTAAGGGTGGCAGCCCTCTCATGCTGTTCTTTAGGGCTCTGGGTGGCCTCACCTTCCACTGCCTTGAGGGGGGTAGGTAGCTTGGGAGGTTCCTTTTTCCTTTCTTTAAACAGTGACTTCTTTGGGGAAATTCAGCTTCCTGTTGTGGACCCTGTGGTTCTATCCACATCTAGAGGGGTGGTTTAAGGGTCCCAGTGCAGCATTAAAACAAGGAGAATGCCTACTACATCAGTCAGGGCATCCTGGCTTGCAGAGACGAAGAGCTGATGAGCTCAGTGTGACCTCCGCTTCATGGGGACCTCTTGCCTGTGGTCTCTCTGAAGTGTTTCTCTCCAGGTCCTGATAGGGATCCCCTGCCTTGTCCCCCTTCTGGGTGCTCTGCTTCCTTGTGGTGGAACTCATGGGCCTCTTTTTGCTGCCAGGAGTCTGCTGTGCTTAGTGTTGCTGCCATAGCTGCTGGTCCCTGAAACCAAGGCTTCCAGCATGTTCACTGTAGTGTTAGGCAAACAGAATTGGATAAGGATGCTGACAAGGTGGACTGTATAGAGCATTCTTTTTTTTCAGTGTCAGTCTTAAAATCTAAGGTGAGTAGGTAAACCATGGCCAGAGGGGCAAATCTGGCTTTCTGCCTGTATTTGTAACAGTGGTGTCACCTGTAGCTGCTTTTGTGCTACAAAGGCAGTAAGTCTTTGCAACTGACCGGCTCTCAAAGCCTGAGATACTGACTCTCTGGCCCTTTATAGAAATGAGACATTGGAGGTTTTTTGGTCCAGTCCCTTCATTTCATTGATAGGGTGCCTAGAGGATGGTGGCTGACGCAGGTCATGTGGTCAGTGTAGATTTAATTGAGCCTCAGCTTCAGTGTGCCCACTCTGGGACTGGCTGCCTCCCTCCCAATTTCATAGAGATGTCAATGTTTCCCACCTCATTTGAGCCTCTGGGTTTCCCCAAAGCTTTTCTCGTCAACAGGGTCAAGCAGCTTCCTCTAGGTCTGCCTTTTCATTTGCCACCCTGCTGGTGAACCTTGGAAACACAGGGCCAGCAAGTGAGTCTCTCCTGGAGCGGGGCCAGCAAGTGTCTGCCTCTGATTCTAATCAAGCTCTGGCTGAAGTCTCCCAGCCGCTGGCCTCAGCTCTGGGTGTACAGCGGGATCGAGGTCATCTTCTTGTTTATTTTTATTGTTCAATTAAGTTGTCCCCATTTTTCCCCATCTTCTGATGGGGTATCATGCCTGGTAAGGAACGGGTTGGTTGGTCTCACAGTGTCTTTGAACACACGCTTGATGGCATGAGGTACTATCAGATGATGGTGGCTTCAGATGGGTCTCTTGTATGGAGGCTGTCAGCATGCATCTCCTGCTGCCCAGGAGTGAGCTCTCCATTGGCTAGGGAGTTTTCTCAGCTTGGAATGAGTGCCATCTGTAGATAGGTTCTGAGTTAGATATCAGTGGCCTGAAGAACTGGGGGAGGGCTGCTCAGGCAGGCCTCCCTGCGAAGGGGCTGTGGTTTCTAGGTTCTGTCTGCAGAAATGGCATGATTTTGGTCTATTTATTTTTTGTTAAAGATTTTATTTATTTATTTTTAGAGAAGGGAAGGGAGGGAGAAAGAGAGGGAGAGAAACATCAATGTGTGGTTGCCTCTCACATGCCCCCTACTGGGGACCTGGCCTGTAACCCAGGCATGTGCCCTGACTGGGAATTGAACTGGTGACCCTTTGGTTCATAGGCCGGAGCTCATTCCACTACACCAGCTACACCAGCCAGGGCTGATTTTTTTCTTTTTCATCTTTTGATGTTGTTTCTCCCTTTTAACAATTGGTGGGACTGTTAAACTGCTATAGGCTGGGCAGGGAGATGGGGCGTAAGGCAGTCTCAGGGCAGGGGGACTGTGGGGAGAAGTCTGAGGCAGAAGCGGACTCAGCTAGAATAGTGTGTTCCTTCTCCTGGTTGCACTATTTTTGGTGTTGAATGCTTGTAGATGTCTGTTTGTTCCAGGGAAATGCGCTCTGCTCACAGTGGGTCTGGCAAGTGGGATGAGGACAGCCAGCACCTGGTGCCTGTGCCCAGCTCGTCTCCAACCTGCTATGGGGTTGGGACTAGCCTGCGCTGTCTCCCTTACCTGTGCACAGGGTCCCACTGGTTGTGGGACTTGAGAGTAGAGCCACTGACTCAGTGATCTGTATTAGCTCCTCCTGACAGCAAGTGGAAATGTGTTAATAAGTATTTTGAAATTTTTACTTATTTTTATTTTTGATATTTAGAGAGGAAGGGAGGAAGAAGGAGAGAAACATCGATGTGAGAGAGGAACATTGGTTGCCTTCTGTATGTGTGCCAGCTGGTGACTTAACCTGCAGCCCAGGCATGTACCCTGACTGGGAATTGAACCAGTGACTTCTTGGTTTGCAGGATGATGCCTAGCCAATGGAGCCACACTGGCCTGGGCCAGAAGTGTTTTGAAGCAGCCCACTCTGGCCTAAAGTGTAGGATTGATATGTGGCCCTTCCTGCTCTTAGCCCTGACATCTAGCATCTCTTTGGGGAAGGTCGTCCCTTGTCTCTGAGCAGATGAAGTTAATGGCCCCATTGGGTGAGCCTGGGTGGGAGTGGGGCCAGTGAACAGGTCTGCCAGTGCCTGGGTGTGCAGGTTGAAGCTCACAGGCTGGTAGCGGAAGTTGGGCTGATACTGTGCTGGGAAGGCACAAGGTTTTGGGCTCCTTTCTCCCCTGGGTTGAGAGGTGACTCACCAGGGTCTGTGCCGCAGAGCTGTGGTCTAACACACTTCATTCAGGCATCTTTGCATGGTTCCCCCTGCTGCCTCTCCTCTTCCTAGTCTTGGTCTCTCACCTGTGAACTCACTGAAGCCCAAATGCTTTCAGGTGACAGGAATTGCCAAGTGTGTGGGCACAGCTCAGCCTCTGTAAGTGGCTAGTCTGAATGGATGTATTGGCTACCTCCCTTCATGCCCTCTTCTTGGGGCCCAGTGCTGTTCCTTGGGCTCAACATGCAGGAGTTAGCACACTACGTGCTGCAGGTGTGGGCCTCCCTCTGCTGTTGCAGGGCTCAAAGGGCTAATGAGCTTGGGGGTGCTATGGGCATGTTACTAGAGGGTGCAGGGTCCGGATCTCTGGGTGGCCAACCTGGGGCTGGTTCTCAGCCAGCCTGAAGACCCAGGAAGGCTTCCTGCTGTCCCGCGTTCACATGGCACACAGTGGGCCTATACACTGAGGTTTCAGGCGTCTGAGGTGCTGTCCCTCCAACAGCTGAGGGCCAGGGTCAGGGGTGGGCCTTATTGATTCTAAACCCTCACTGGTGTTGACTGCACATGGGCTGAGTGGTTGCAAAGTAGGGGTAGTGAGGGCAAGGGAACTGGTTGAACAGTGGCACCACCTTCTGGGTCTCAGTTTCCCCCTCTGCCATGTGGGGGTCATTGCGTTGTGGGCTCTGTGCTTTCCTTCCGTGCGTAGCCTCAGCTATCCAGGAAAATAGTCAAGGCCTGAGGCGGCTCTGAAAGGCAGGGTTTGCTCTTCTGTTGAAGCCATGGCTGAGGGTCTCCTAGGTATAGGTATAACAGACTCCAGACCAGCTGGCTCCTCAGGAGCTCAAGGCTGCAGGGTCTGTCTGTGTGGGCTCTCAGGGCCTGTCAGCGGGTAGAGGGACTTGGTGGTGGTGTGGAGGGCTTCCCAGGGGGAACAGGTTCCCCCACAAGTAGCATTTCTCTATGATAGCCATCAGGAGGTACTAGAGGTGGGGAGTGCAGACCCAGGGCCTTGGTCACGATGCAGCCTGGAGCAATATGCCTGGACAGTTCCATTTGTTTAAAGTGGGCCTTGAAGAAACAATGACAACAAAAAAAGAAATAGAAGAAAAAAGCCCCATGAAGTTGGGCCTTGTGTTTTTCATTGTTACTTATTCATCCATTGATTAACCCTGTGGGTGGCACTGGGCTGACCTCAGGCCTGACAGGTGGGGTCAGGAGGCCCAGAGTCCCAGCAGTGTAGGCTGGCCGGCTGCTCTGAAAACCGGTTCCCAGCCCTGAAGGTTTTGGAGTCTGTAGCAGCTTCTCCTCCTGCCCTGTCACAGGTGAACGTGACAGAAAAACACACGAACACAGCAGTTTTATATGGCAGTCCAGGAGGAATCCTGGCGTCTACGGAAAATTTAGGGGAAACTCAGAGGAGTGAGCCTAATGTCATCGTTTTCACTCAGGATGTGCCTTCAGATTTTGTTACGCAGAGAGTCACAAGATTGCATTTAAAAAAAAGAACAGAGTTGCATTAGTCAGCCCACGCAGGCAGCTCTATCCAGAGAGCCTCCCGTCCTCCTCGGCCTCCACTGCCTGGCCTGTCTGCACAGTGGCTGAGCTCCCATCACCTAGGACTGAAGTGCAGTGCTGTGTGCCCACTTCTTGCTGGTGCCTCCACCTGAGCGAGGGCCGCAGTTGGCAAAGGCCTGCCCTTCTCCCTCCGTAGGTACCTGTGTCCTCACCTGGGGTATCCTCTGTCCTCCCTGACTTACTGCTGTCCTGTTACGCCCACAACCCATGGAAAGCGCTTTGTCAGCATAGATAGCTGTTTGTGGTCATGGCTCCCGGAAGCCTCTCTGCACCCACAGCCACGGGGCCTGCCCTGTCTTGTGGCCATCACTCCAGTGTGGCCGTGTCTGTTCACTGGGTCCCAGGCTGTCCTGGAGCCCTCATTCATTTCTGGCTAGTGGACTGGGCATATGGGTCCTTAATGGGGGAAATTGAACCTTGGTGACTGGCCACTCTCAGGGCCTTCCTGTCCCACAGAACTCTGAGGTATTTAGTGGCCTAATGTGGGGCCTCTGGCACCTGTTACAAACTCCCTGTCTGGACCAGCCAGATGGCAGTGCTTCTGGCCTTGTGGGCTGTGATACATGACTCCTAATTCCTGATCTTGCATCTCCCACACCCAAACCACCCTCACAGAATGCCTGGGGACCCCATTGCTCAGGCCTTGAGGTCTTCTCCTCAACTGCCAAGGGCCTTTCTTTGGAAGTCTTCTGTTCAATGTCAGTGTCCTTACTGACTCCCCTACCTCCTCTTCACGAAGGGACGCGCTCCCTAAGGACAGAGGTTTGGGGGAGGGCCCGGCACTTGCTAGGCCTTAGCTGTGAGCTGTCAACTTGACTGGCCTTCCTTTTCTGTATCAGTGCTTTCCAACTTTGTTTTGCTTTTACATGGTGCAGCCAGCCTTTGGGCACTAGCCAGGTGTGTCAGACAGACCAGCAGGAAGTGCTTGGGATCACGCTTCCTGTGCACATCCTGCCAAGGCCCATGGGTCCCTCCCGTGACTCCTGTCCCTCCTTGCTGGCTCCCCTGAGCAGCTGGCCCCTGGCCCAGAATGCTTGCCTAGTCTGACCACACACTTGAGGGGGGCCCAGCTCTGAGCTGCTGCCCATGGCTCCTGCCTTGTTCCCTCTTCCTCCCAACAGTGGCTGAGGGTTCACACTACCTCTGCTGCATCCTGGCACCTTCCCCACTTCCTTTGGCACTCCAGATTATCTGATTCTTCTTAATTTTGTGATAGTGTTGGCCAGAGACTGTGTTCCACTCTCATTTGTATTTTTCTGGTGGCTTCTTGTGTGTTTTAGCCACTTGCTCTCTCTGATCGTGTGGTATTGTCACCATTCCCGGTTGGGTAGCCTGTGCTTTATTTATTTATTTTAAGACTTTATTTATTTTTAGAAAGAGGAGAAGAGAGGGAGAGAAACATCAATGTGTGAGAGAAACAGTTGGCTGCCTCTCGCATGTCCCCAACTGGGGTCCTGGCCTGCAACCCAGGCATGTGCAATGACTGGGAATTGAACCAGCAACCTTTTGGTTTGTAGGCTGATGCTGAATCCACTCAGCCACACCTGCCAGGGTGGGTTGTCTGTCTTTTAAAGGGACTCACTCTAGCATGGGTTGACCCCCCCCAGGATTTTCTCACTGCCTCCTGAGTGCTGTCTGTGGGCCAAGCCTGTGAGCTTTTTCTTCTCTGCGCCTGACCCATTGCACTCCTAACCAAACAAGATCGCTTCTCCCACTGGGAAGTTTTGGCCCTAATTGGCTGCTGGAAATTGTCCTGGTGGTGTCCCCATGAGCCATGCTTACTTCTAGGCTCTGCTGTGGGAAATTGAATATGCAAAGTTGGCACCCAACTGGCCATTTGTCACTTTTTTGAGCGTGACTGTGGACCCAGTTGGCCTAGTGGCTTTGAAACTCTCAGGCCTGTTATTAGGCTGGTTTCCAAGGTCTTGTGTTTGTTTCAATGACCTCGTGACACATTAGTGAAAACACACAAGTGGTACTGTGAATTGAAAAGTACTGAATTCTGTGTGACCCCCAGCAATTTCCAGAGTCTGTCCATATACATCATGTGTTCGAACCCATGGCTCCAATTCTTCAAGCAGGACAGTCAGGCTGCAGCTCTGGGCTCTGGAGGGCACTGCTCATCTCTGGGGCTGAGCAAGGGAGCTCCAAGAAGTCCGGGCACCTGTGCTGTGCTGGCCTCTGCAGGGACTGGGACACGCCATCCGTCAGCCCTGGCGTACAGCTGTTTCCTTGAAGGAAGCCCTTGGTTCCTCATCTGTCCCTCTGTCCTGAAGGGACAGTTCCTGTTTCTAACCTTGTCGGAGTTGATTCCTTGAGAGGAGGCTGCCGACAGGTCCTGCTCTGAGGAAACAGGATTCAGTGTGCAGGGTTTCAGATGGGAGGGCTGATGGGACAGCTGTTCAAGGAAGCCATGACAGACATCTGCGTAGTGAGCTCTCTGCACCGTCTGAGTGGTTCAGGCAAACATCCAGCATGCACCGGGTTGGTTCTTCCAGCAATGCCAGCCACACACACAACAGATGTGGGGACACGAACACAGCCAGTAGTCAGGTTTCACTTAATGACCATGTATTATGACTATTATTTTTGGCTTGCTATCACTTTGCTGAGTATTCTTTGAGGTCATCGATAGGGTTTGGGAAGGGTTCTGGGGTTTCATGGTTCTCTTGGTTTGAGGTCAGGGACATTCCCTTTGTTAGGGCCTGGTCACATCAACTGTCCCTGATAGGGCCTCCTGGTATGCCCAGAGCCTCTGGGCATTCTTTCTCCCAGTTCCTGTCCTCTGGCCTGTTTGTTACCCTGGTGGAAAAGCAGACACAGTGAGGTCCCAGGGCCGTGGTTACCCCAGTAACAACCCTTGGGGTTGAGTGTGTAAGCTCACTGTGCCCCATTTCACAAATGTGAAAACTGACAGCCCAGATGTGGCATCCATCACTAGTGCAGGCCACACTTCCAGTTAAGGGTGGGCTCCCTGCCTCTGGTGGCCTTGCTCCCTTGCTCATGTCAGGGATTTTTGTTGTTTTTTTTAAGAATGTGGCAGTGCCGTATTTTCCAGTGTTCTGAAACATAGAGGCCGGAGCTGGAGGTCACATGAGTGGCAGAGCCGGTTTATGCTGTTTGTACCTTGTTTCAGAGGTGAGTTAGGTCATCAGTCCCAACTGAGGAAAGCAAGAGAGGTTAAGTGTCTGGCTGACTCAGGTCACACAGCTTTTAAATAGCAGATCCTGAGGCGGAAGTGAATCTTGTGATCTCAGCTTCAGTTTTGCTCTCAATTCCCAGCAGCTGCCAGTGGCCCCTCTGCATTATTCTTGCTCTTTAACCCCTGGTTCCTGTCCCCCCGGGACCAGATGTTAGATGTGGAAGCCAGATAGGTGTGTGCTCTGATCTCTTACAAGGAAAGGAGGAGATGCCAGGTGCTGTCTCAGCTTTCAAGCAAGGTCTGGCCCTTCCCAGGTCTGGGTTGGGTTTGAGTGGCCCAGGGCGGTATGGGGGAAGGAGCCCTGGACCTGGGGATCTTTGCGCCAGCATGGGGCAGCCGTGGGCTGGGAGGAGGGCCATACAGGGCCCCCAGAGTTAACCCGACCTCTTACCCTGGGCATTTCTGGGTTCCTGGCCCAGAAGTTCAAAAAGGGTTTGGATTGTACTGGGCATTTTCACTGTCAATCCATGTGACTGTCCAGTGCCAGCAAAGTGGTCTGTTTTCCCTTCCTGAATTTAACTCTGGTCGAGCAGCCGGCCTGGAGTCCTACCGGTTGACTTCCATGATGGCTTAGATCAGCTGCCCCTGAAACCGAATTTCAGGCCTGAGGTAAAATGGTTTTAATGACCTGGGTTGATGAGTAGGATACTTGATCTGGCCTCCTGGGTGTTCTGTGTTTCTGAAGTGACGTGTGCTCACTGAATAGACTAAGTTAGTGTCAAGGCTACAGCGAGAGCTTGGCAGCGGTCTCTTCCCGTCACCAGGGCCGCCTCCCTCTTCCTCCTACACAGACTGTACTTTTCAAAGTAATGTTTTAAAAAGTTGTTTCTCCAAAAAAAAAGTTTCTTGCATCTGACCTGGTTTTATTTACTCTTAAGCCCAGGAAGATAGATTGTCACCTAGCTGTGGCCTCACTTCCTCGGGTCTCGCCTCAGGATGTGTTGGGTCTCCAGGACAGCCCCACTGGAGGGTACCTGTGAAGAGTGGGCAGTGACCCAGCGGGACTTCGCCAGGGTGAAGGGGGGCGTTTCTTGGACCAGGCAGCTAGCTGATAGGTCTTTCCCTCTTGTTGGTGGGGTCATGGATCTGTCCAGCTGTGGCTGCCTGCTTCCCTTGCCCATTGGGTCAACCTGGGTATGTCAGAGATGGGAAAATATGCCATGTTCTTGTCATTCCATCCTTCTGAGTGGGGTGCTGCACTCCCATTTAATGGTCTTCATTTTCTGCTCAAGTTGAAGCACCACACCCTGCATTTGGGAAGCCTCTCTGCTCTGACCATCAGTCTTGGCCTTAGAGGGGACAGAGGTGTCATGCTGCCTACAGCCCAAGGTGAGCTCCACAGACTCTGGTGCACATAGGGTCTTTTCCAGAAGGTGCTGGGCAAATCTTCCTGGCACAGCCTGGTGGCCACTATTGTGGCAGCAGCCCCTGCTTATTACCCTGGTCCTGAGCTGCCTCTTTCCTTTCTGATTTCTCAGACAAATCCCTTGGCTTATAGAGATGATTTGCCCTAATTAGCAAAAGCACCCCCTTCCTTCTTGGTTACTCCCAAGGTCTGGTCTCCATGCGGAGGATGAAGGCAGCCTCTTCTCACTCCTCTTGTCTTTGGAGACTACATCCGGTTAGGAGCAGCGTGGTGAGGTCACTGTGTGGTTGCCTTGCACTGCGAGATGCTCAGAGCCATGCCTTTCATTCTGGGGGTGGGCAGGGCTCTTAGGAGCGTCAGGGCAGGGGGCATGTACTTGTAGTAGCCTCTCTTGGTGTCGTCTCAACCTGACTGAATGGACGTACTCCCTGTCAGGTATGGGGAGATGATGGGGTAGGAGGGACAGCCATCCAGGGAGCACAGTGTGTGCCTGGAATGTGCAGGGGTTGGGGGAGGCCACCAGACACTGGGGAGAGATGTCCAGAATGGGAAGAGGAGGCTCAAGAGACTGGGTAGGGGCCCGGCAAGGGCGCCAGACAGATCTGAGGAGAGGACATTCATGTCCAAATGTTCTCTCAGTCATGGGATGTTTTGTGTGCCCACATATACCTGTGTTCATGATAGAATAATGGCATTTTAAATACGTGGAACCAAATGCTCCAGAGCTCAGCTCTGAGTTCCCTGCTGCATGGAGATCCCCTGCCGCATCCCAGTGGGCACCAGGAAACATTGGTGGCATCAGTCCCAGCAGCACTGGTGTGGGGGTTGGGGTGCTGACATTCCATACCTGAGCTAGACTTCATAGGGCTTATCTGGTGAATCTTCATCCCGACTTTCTGAGGCCAGGAGTAAATATTGGTTCAGAAGGAGCAGATTTATTGGGGCTAATTTTTTTTTAACTCCAGCGACATTCTAAGCACCTTTCTTGTTTAGTCATCCACGACTGAATCCTATTTGGGGTAGCTCCCAGTAAGTCAAGTGAGTCCTGGCTAGGGGCCATGGCCCTTTTTGGGCATGGATCTCCTCTTTGATGCCTAAAATACTACATAGAATTGCCAAGGAAATGCACTGTGCAGTGAGTGAGACACTAGAAAGAAATGTGTGACCTCGTAACATTTATTTACCATATTAATGTCTTAAATGATGAGATCTAGTAGCAGATCTAATTGCTGTAACTTTGAGAAAGTGGTGAGCAAATATGGCCTTTCGTGTGCTGATGCATATCAGAGGTGATGCCACTCATACTGCAGTGGCTTGTTGCTTGCATTTGTAACTGAAGAAAATGCTAAGTTTCAGTTGATGGGAATGTGTTTTTTTTCTTCCCACCCAAATTCAAGGACAGCCCAAGTTTGAGACAGGTCCTGTGGACTTTCTCCAATGCAGGGCCCTTTGGAGCTGTCCCGGGCGGGGCCTCTCCAAGCTGCTGTGGTGGATGAGGATGCTTCCAGGTCACAGTCTTGAACAAGGTTCCTCTGAGAGGCAGGTGACCCTATGGCTGTGGTTGGAGCCGGGCAGCTGGAGCCCAGAGCCTCTTGTGGTGCCAGGAACTCAGAGTTCAGAGGAGGGCAGAGATGGATCAGGAGCCCACACCAAGGGCTTCAATTCTGTAATTAAGAGCTGTAATGCATTTGAGACCATCACAAAAGGCATTTTCTGAGTCTGTGAATTAGGCTTCTCTAGGGGAAGAAGAAGCAGTTTGCGGGAGGGGGGGTGCACTTATTTTAAAGAATTGACTCGCAGTTATGGGTGCTGACAAGTCAGAAACCTGTAGGCGGACTGACAGGCTGGAGACCCCAGGAAAGGCTGATGTATCTCTAGTTCAAAGGTGGGCAGCAGGCAGAATTCCTTCTTCCTCCAGGGCACCTTGATCTTTTTCTCTTAAGTCTTTTTACTGATTGGATGCAGCTCATCCACGTGATGGAGGGTAATCTGCCCTACTTAGAGTCTGCTACTTTAAATGTTAATCTCACCCAAGAAACACCTTCACCCCAGCATCTGGACTGGGATTTGACCAAACAGCTGGGTTCTATGGCCTAGCCGAGTTGATACTTAAAACTTACTATCATATTGTCGATGGTAGCCATGTCAATAAATGAAGCAGGAAAGGAGGGCTCCTGTTCACAGTGGGATGCCAAGGCCAGCAGAGACAGGACCTACATTTTATGACCATCACTGTGAAGCTGGGCTACACAGAGGGGCTGAGCCGGGGCTACAGGTGGGGAATAGGCATCTGCTGCTGAGGAGAAGGTAGACTTAACTGAGTGTCCCTGCCCAGGTGGTCAAAGTTAATGACCCCATGTGAGCAGACAGACCTTTGGGTGTGTCTGGGGCCACAGTCACCTCAAGGCATATAGCTGGAACACATAGCGAGGTTCATCATGGCCGTACTAGGCAGACCTAGAAGGCAGCAAGCTGTAGTGAAGAAAGGGGAGTCTTGTAAATGCCCTAAAATGTCACAGAACAGCTGAGAAAGTTCCAGATTAAAGGTGGTTGACAAGATGAGGCGGCTCTGCTGTGTACCATGTTTCACATAGAAAGCCATGCAAGGACATTGTTGAGCCAGGTGGCAGTGTGGAAGGTGGACAGTGGCCCAGTGTCTTGTCAACAATGAATGTAGTGAAGCTGGTAGCTGTCATGTGGTACAAAAGAGAATACCTTCACTCCTCTGCTCAGTAGAGCTCCAGCTGCCTCCTGGTTTCTGGGCCAGGTGTGGTAGTGGGTGGAGGGGCTCAGCTTTTAGGCAAATACCTGAAGCTTGTTTTGCCAGTCTGAGGCAAGACCAGTCACTTTTGTTTTTTGTCACGTGACGACATGTTTTATAAAAGGCAGCTGAAAGTTTTCAACTTCAGGTCAGGCTTGCTTTCAGGGCTGCTCAATGGCAGGGACCTGCAGAGAGGTGCGTGCCTCACACAGCTGCGGTGGAGGACACTGGTCGGCAGTCAGTGAGGGTGACAGGAACATCTGAAGCGGTGTGACCCCCCTGATGTGGAAGGAAAGGCAGTCAGTGGGAAGATACACCCCGAAGTGGCAGAGGGCCCGCCGCATCTTCTTATCTGGGGAGGGTCCTGAGTTTGAATGGGGTGCTTACTGAGCCAGTGACCTTGAGCCAAGCTTCTGGTTTCCTGGACCTCGGTTTCATCATCCACCTGAAGCTGGTCCTAGAAGTGCATGGCCTTGTCCACAGGAGGTCCCACAGTCAGGCTCTTGAGGGGCTAGTGGGCACCAAGCACCTGGTGCAGCACTTCCCAAAAGAGGCCAGAAGTCCTGCTGGGGGAGCCTAGTTTGGTGACATTTCTTCTTGGGCTGTTTTCTCTGAGGAATGGTCATCTTTCCTCAGTTGGCTGGTGGATCTTGGTGGATCTTAGGTACCACCTAACCTAAGATCAGGGCCAGTCCTTTCATAGGATGGGAACCAGGTGGCAGCTAGTGAGCATGGAGAGGTGGCTGGGGACAAGTCTCACTTGCTGCTCGCCTGCCGGGACCTTGAGCACAGTTTTTAGAACTTCCAGATTGAGAATGCCCATCTTGAGGATGCTCTCCTGCCAGTCCGTTAGTGCCCAGAGAGGGGGGTGCTCATCATGAGGGGGACAGCAGGCAGAGAGCCTGTCTGCAGCTGGGGTTATGGCTGGAGGGCAGCTAGGCCCTGCCTACTGGGCCACAGTAGCTCCTGAGCTGCCAGAGTCTGAAAGTCTAGGTTGTTTCAGACAGGTCTGTTCTATTCAGGTGTTAGAATTCTCTTATTCCCGAAGTCTGACACCTGAGTCTGTTGGTGACCAAGCAAGGATCCAAAGGTACCAATCCATTCCTGGCTCTGTCAGTGATGAAACCTGAGCACCTGGCAGCCCCGGGTCCTCGTTTGCAGGTACAGGACGCTCCAAGGCTAGGGAAGGTGAGTCTCTGACCTGGCAGTTCCCAGGTATAGGACATGGATGCAGGAGAGTGACTTGCTAGTGGACACTGGCTGAAGGCCACGGGAGTGGGGGTTGGGGAGCATCAAGTCCGAAAGGAAGAGAAGGCCTCAGCTACAGCTTTTGGGTCTGTGATTTGTGTCTGCATCTCCTGGGATGGGTTTGAGGGGCAGATGTTGAGATGGGAGATATTCGAGCTGAGCTAGGTGTTGAAATGTGGAACATTCAGGAAGCCAGCATCCTGCTGTGTCCTGAAAGACCCTGTAACCTAGGTCAAGCCTTCAGCTTCCTCTGTGTTTGATGCTATCTTGGGGGTTGTCATGCCATCCTCAGGCCATGGGTGGAGGACAGCTTCCGGCAGAGTGAATTTGACATTGAGTTCAGCTCCTGTTGTTGATGAGTTTTAGTGAACAATTAAAAAGAAAAACCATCCCACTCAACATTCAGCTCCTGGTGAGGCCTTGTCAGACAAGCTTTAGCAAAGTACCAGTGTGCTTTCTTGCCCCTTTATTTGCATTTCCTGTTTGTCTCAATGGGGTGGGGGGAGAAGGGAGCAGGAGAAGAGACCAGGGTCCCCTCCTTTCTGGAGGGAGGGCCCTTAGGTGCTGGAGCAGTACCTGGGACTGGAGTTGAAGGCTCTGAAACATGGCACAGGCTTTCTCTGTCCCACAGGGGAGGACAGCACAAAGTGAGGTCCTGGGTTTGGCCATTCGATGGCCACTGCTGCAGGGACAGGTACTAACTAGACTAGCACGTGGCCTGGCCCGGCCCCTCTGTAGGCTGGGTTCAGCCTGCAGGCCGTGTGTGCTGGGGTGTGCAGCAGGTACCCACATAGGGCGGCTTCTTAATTTTTCTATTTGAGGAAAGGCAGATGGGAAAGATGAAATAATAATGAGGCAAAGGTATTGAAAGGAGGGCCCAACTCAGGCGTGGGTTGCACTGTTCAGAGAAGTGGCAGCGGTTGGTGACTCGTGACAGCCGTACTGCTGGCAGCTGTGGGGCATGGGTGTCTCAGGGGGATGTTCTCTGTCGATGGAATGGGGCTCAGTGGACAGAAGCACTTTAGCATGAAGAGGTGTTTAGTGAATGTTTGTCTCATTTCATTACCACAGGGTCACGTGCACTTTACAGAGTTTGAATAAACTGAAATTGGGGTCAGATTAAGTAGAGTGGGGACCGAGCGTGCGCCCTGTGGGCACCCCAGGGCTTGTCTTCCTGTGAGGTTGGGATCAGCTCTGTTGGTGGGTGGGGACCTCTGCTCTACCCTGTGACCTTGAGCAGCTCTGCCTCCTCTCATTTTCATGGGTACTACAGGAATGCTGATAGTTGCATAGTTGATGATGGAAGTGGGTTTTGTAAAGGAGGCTGGCTGTCTCCAACCCCACAGGTCATTGTGCCCAGTTTGGCGACAATTTCTGTGGGAGCCCATGCCCAGTAAATCCACACAGCCCCCACTGGTCAGGGCTCAGAAGCTGTCTACCTGCATCAGGCTGTGGGGAGCGTGTGCCAGACCCTGCCCTGTGGGTCCCTTTATACTTCCTGCGTATCAGCGTCCACTGTGCTCTGACCTGATTAGTGCCTGATTCACTGCTTTGGACCTCTGGGGTGGCCATCATGTGGGCTGACATGAGGAACACAGGGGACCTGGCAGGGGTGTGGTCTTCGTCCCCCATGACCCAGGGCCAACTTGTTGGCTAAATCCATGTGTGAGTCTTGGGGTAGCATGTGCCCGAAGACTCAGGACGAGGGGCAGGTATTGTGGGACAGGGACCTCACTACCCCACCCCACAGGGGTCATCATGCTGAAACCAGACGAAGTCTGCAAACCCTGCATCATCTGGGTGGTTGGCATCCAGGGAGCGCAGACATGGGGATCTGAGAGACCCGTCAGTGGGGCAGGGGTGGAGGAGGTGGCCACTGGGTTTAGAGCTCTCTGGAGCTTCTTTTTGGGAGAAGAGGGGAAAGTTGGTAAGAATTTAGTAGATTTCCATAAAATAGAATTATTTAAAAAAAGAAAGGGGAGCCCCGGCTGAGTGACTCAATTGATTGGAATGCCTTCCCATACACCAAAAGGTTGCAGGTTCGATTCCCAGTCCAGGCACATACGTAGGTTGCTGTTTCCATCCCTGGTTGAGGCACATACAGGAGGCAACCAGCCAGTGTTTCTCACATTGATGTTTCTCTCCCCCACCCCTTCCTCTCTCTCTGAAATCCATAAACATACCCTCAGGTGAGGATAAAAAAAGAAAGGGGAGAGCTATGACACCAAAGAGCAGGCCTCATAAAAGAAAAATTGGTAAAATGCCACTTTATCAGAATTAAGAACTTCTGGGTTTTTTTTAAGACTGCTACGAGAGTGAAAAGACAAGCCATGGCCTGGAAGGGAGTCTGCAAAACTCAGCTGATAAAACTCGAGAATAAATAAAGAACTCTAAAAACATGGTGATAAGAAAACAACCCAGCTCTGACTGGTGTGGCTCAGTGGGGTGAGGCCAGCTTGCAAACCAAAGGGTTGCCCGTTCAATTCCCAGTCAGGGCACGTGCCCAGGTGGCGGCCAGGTCCCCAGTAGGGGGCATGTGAGAGGCAACCACACATTGATGTTTTTCTCCCTCTCTTTCTCCCTCCCTTTCCCCTCTTTAAAAATAAATAAATAAAATCTTAAAAAAAAAAACCCCTATATATGAATGTTCATGGCAGCCTTATTTAGTCCCCCAAACTGGAAATGACCCAGTGTCCTCAGTTGGCAAATGGGTGAACAAATTGGTGTAATACAGTGGTTAATACTCAGTAGTGAAAGGGATGGACTTTAGTGACAGCAACATGGACACATCTCAAAGGCATTATGCTAAATGTATGTGTAGTTAGCTGGATATGGGCCCCCAGTAGATGTCTAGGTCTTAACCCCTGGAGCCTGTGAATGTGACCTCAGATGGAAAAAGAATTTTACAGATGCGATTAAGGATCTTGAGATTATGGGAGCAGTTATCCTGGATTATCCAAGATCTGGGAGGGTGGGGAGCTAGGTGTAATCACAAGTGATCTATCTTAGAGTGAGAGGGAAGGAATTAACACAGACTAGAAGAGAAGATGAAGTGACTACAGAGGCAGAGATTGGGGTGATGCTGTCTCATCCAAGGACCCCTGGAGTCCCAGAAGCTGGAGGGATGATCCTCCCCTGAACCTTTCAGTGCCAGATTTTGCCCCAGGGACATTGATTTCAGACTTCTGGCCTCCAGGACTGTAAGAGACTAAATTTGTGGTTTTAAATCACCAAGTTTGTGGTAATTTGTTACAACAGCCACAGGAAACTAATACAGTGTGATCCTATTTACGTGACCTCTTTTTTTTTTTAAGATTTTATTTGTTTTAGAGAGAGGGGAAGGGAGGGAGAAAGAGAAATTTCAGTGTATGAGAGAAACATTGATTGGTTGCCTCTTGCATGCCCCAACCTGGCCCGAAACCCAGTGATGTGCCCTCACCCAGAATCAAACTGGCAAACTTTTGGCCCTGGCTGGTGTGGCTCAGTAGTTGAGCGCCAGCCTGTGAATCCAAGGATCACCGGTTCGATTCCCAGTCTAGGGCACATGCCTGGGTTGTGGGCCAGGTCCCTAGTAAGGGGTGTGCAAGAGGCAACTACACATTGCTATTTCTCTCCCTCTTTCTCTCTCCCTTCCCCTCTCTAAAAAATAAAATAAAATCTTAAAAAAAAAAAACTGGCAAACTTTTGGTTTGTGTGATGATGCCAACCCACTGAGCCACATCAGTTAGGGCTCTCTCTCTTTTTTTTCAATTTATTGATTTTAGAGAGAGAGAAGAAGGGGGGAAGAGAGAAACATTGGTTTGTTTCACTTATTTATGCATTCATTGGTTGATTCTTGTATGTGCGCTGACTGGGGATCGAACCTGCAACCTTGGTGTATTGGGACAATACTGTAACCAACTCAGCTACCTGGCCAGGGTTCTATGACCTGAAAGAGGTACAGCCATAGGGACAGAATACAGTGGAGATAGGGGGTGGAGGTTGGAGTATTTGCACCTATTTTTCTAATCCTTGAGATTTCTTAAAACCTTTTCCCTGTGCTTCTGTGTACCTCCACAACTTTAGATAGAAACATGTGCTGTGCTGGCCGGTGTGTGGATCCTGATTGTAGCCGCTTGGAGTCTGTTTTCTTGCTTTTATATGTCTGCCCCATAATGATGACTGTGCCACTGTTCTCCCAGCCAAGGGGAGGGGCTGCCATGGGCCCCTGTTCAGGCCCTGCCCAGGTTTCCCAGCTTAACCCTGAGCTGGCCGTGTCTAGTAGACTGACCTTCTGTGTACATGTCCCAGGCCTTCCTCCGTGTCTGGTTCACAGAAACAACACCTCACAGTCACAGCCAACGTTTGAACTCTCCATGTCCTCTGTGTCCCACTCAGAACCTTCCAGGAAGTCTTAGGGAAGGTTCCTGAAAGGCATTTCCTAATCCTCTGTACTTTACTGGAAAAGAGGGGACAGTTGCCAGGAGGTCCGCAGCCAGGCCTTTTCTTGGTACTTCACCTCCCCCTTTCCTGGCCACACTCCACTCAGGAAGGTCGGGTCTCAGCTCTGTGGAATCACACAAGACTCTCTTTAAGGAGGAGCAGATGTCTTCCCTTCTGCCACTTTCTGCGGGCACCTCTGGGTCATGGGGTGGGTGGTTTGGGCTAGGTACATGGCAGGGAGTACACTGCCCCAGCCATGTTGACACTGTATAGTGGGCATTTCAGGGCTTGGGTGCTGCTTTCCACACATGGCTGGTGGCAGACAGCCCAGGGTTGCATCCAGGTTGGGCCAGTCCTTGCTTGATCTATTCTGTGCACCACGTGGTCTTTTCTGTGTGCCTTTTTTATTTTAAACCTTTCACCTGGGGGTGTTCACATGTAGATGGAACAGAGAATAATGATAGTTCCCAAGCTATCACCCAGGCTCACCCTCTGAGCATCTCACCTCCTCGTCTGAACTCTTCCCCGAGGAGCGTTTGTTAAAAGAATCCCAGACATCTTTTCATTTCACCCAGTGACAATATTGAATGTCAACAGGTAAGGACTGGTTTTTGTTGACATGACCTTGGTGCAGCCCCGAGAGAGCACCGAGGCCCAGCCCCTGGCACCTTGCCGGCTATCTCCATGGGGTCTTCCCTGGGGCTGGGTCCAGTCGGGGCCATGCAGAGCCACTTGCAACATGCATGCCAAGTGTGTGGTACTCTGTAGCACTCCATCCTTCCTCTCCTTGTGCCATCCACCTATTGAAGAAACCAACAGGTCGGTCCTGTGGGATTTTCTGCATTCCGCTCTGATGGTCATTATTCCCTGCTTGATCACGGCATTGATCAGCTCAGGGCCCCTCAGCCTCAGCCTCCTGCCTTCTGGGGCACACTCGCTTTTTACTATGGGGGCCATCCAGTGCTCTGTGGGTGTTGGGCAGTGTTCCTGCCTCCACCCACCAGATGTCAGGAATACCCTGCCCCCAACCAAGTCACAACAACCTAAATTGTCCCTTGGGTCAGAATCACCCACAACCGTGAGTGTAACTCTGTGCCTTTCCCACTGGCTTCCTGTGAACCTGTAGCTGGACCTGGAGATGGATTTCTTTCTTTTTTCTTTTTAAGATTTGATTTATTTATTTTTAGAGAGAGGGGAAAGAGGGAGTAAGAGAGGGAGAGAAACATCAATCAGTTGCCTCTCATATGCACCCTAACCAGGGACTGAACCTGCAACCCAGGCATGTGCCCTGACTGGGAATCAAACCGGAGACCTTTTGCTTTGTGGGACGATGCCCCACCAACTGAGCCAGGGCCTGGAGGTGGATTTCATAAGCCACTTCCTGTTGCCTCACCCTCTAAGCCTCTTCTCCACTGGCAGAGATAAGGGGTTTCTGGCCATCTCGAGTTCCTCCTCAAGCATTTGTGCCTCCTTCCGTGGACCGCGCATTACCCTGACTGTCACCTCCCAGCTCCTCATTTTCTTCCACATGCATCACCATCTTTTCTACACTGGTGCTTCTTTTTTTTTTCTTAGGACTTGATTTATTTATTTTCAAAGAGAGGGGAAGGGGGAGAGAAAGAGAAGTAGAGAAACATCAATCCGTTGCCTCTTACACGACTGGGCTACAACCCAGGTATGTGCCCTGACACTGAACTGGCGACCTTTTGCTTCACAGGTTGGTGCTCAGTCCACTGAGCCACACCAGCCAGGTCTCTATACTGCTTCTTCATCCAGGTGGTGCTCCCCCAGAGAGGGAGCTGCCAGGTGGCTGAATGATTGATTGCAGGGCGCAAATACCCCTGCCCCATCACATTGAAGCCTCCCCTGCTGCCTGCTCCACCAGGCCTCCGTACTTCCTAGCTTGGCTGAAGCGCAGTGCCAGCCGCGATGCTTGTCCTGAGCAGCTCCCAGCTTCATCCCCAGTGGAGGCTAGTGGGAGATGGTACATTGCCATGCAGGGGCCTGGCAGGGCCACTGTGGAGGCTGGGTTTCCTGAGGGCCCCTCCATGCCTGCTACTCGGGAGGCACTGCACTACGTGGCTCAGACCCTGGGATTATGTGACCTCTGCACCTGTGGTAGGCACAACATACCCCTAGAGCACAGGCAGCCAACACAAGGCCTACAGGCTGAATCTGCCCCTCCACCTTGTTTAATCCGGCCCGGCACCTTGTTTCTACCTGGTGGCAATGCTGAGCTCCTTGCCCCTAGTTAAGGAGTAGTTACATTTATATAGTCCTAAAATTATTTTGGCCCTTTGAAGGCAACCATGAGGCTAATGTGGCCCCCAGTGAAAATGAGTTTGACTCCCATGCAAGGATCTGAGGAGACTTGAGGCATTGCTGTGATGTTGCCTGAAGTGCAGCCCACTCTGGTCCCAAGTGTGACAGGCACAGAGGCGGCAGTGCCGTGCGCGGGGATATCCAGGGAAGTTACATTACCTGGTGACTTGCTAACTTTGGTCTGAGGCCAACCCAGAAGCTGCTGAGGCAACAAGGAAGTGGAAAACAGGCAGCACCCAGATCAGTCCGTCAGACCCTACTGGTCCTGGGATGCCTGCCACCTTCTATCCTGCTCTGTAGGTGACTTAGCGGGCCCCCCTAATCTTGTGAGCTGTTGACCCCTGCAGGGAGCAGCCAGCCAGGTCATGATGGTTAGGTTCCCATGAGGAGCCCCTGAATTGCCAGGATGGCCCCACTGCTGGGGTCTTGGGGCGATGCTGGTCCTGCTTTAAAGGAACCTCTGATTTGGGCTCTGGCTGCTCGCTCAGAAGACACTGTTGGTGCCACGCTCACCTTCTGGGGGACTCGTGAGCTCGAGGTAGCCCCTGCACTCCTGACATCATCACTTCCTTCCATTTGCACACACCTCCTCGCATTTAGTGCTGTGTGTCCAGATCCTGCATTTCATTAACTATCTGTGCCCCAGACTGTCAGTGATCTTCTACAGAAATGTGACCCATTCTTTCGTATTCATAGACGGGTTCACCATGCCCAGCACTCTTCATTGTCTTTAAGACTCATGTGTCCATTTGGTGTTACTCTCCCTCCTCCTGAAGAACTTCCAGAACCTTCTTTGCAGTGGAGATCTACTGCAAACAGACTCTGTCAGCTTTTGTCTGGACGAGTCTCTATTCCACTTTCTGTTTTCACTGGATATGGAATTCTAGGTTGGCAGTGTTCTATCTCAGCTCTTTAAAGTTGTGCCTGTTACTGTTAATGGCTGTAGACAGGTAGCCTGTGGGGTCGCCCACGTGTGTGTGTGTGTGCATGTGCGCGATAGTAGGTACGAAATTCTCTGTTGTTGATAAGGGCTTGGTCCTTCTGAAGGAATGAGATACCAGGCAAGCCCATGTGGCCAAGAACCTGGCTCTACAGTAACAGCCAGGCTGTGTGGGGTCGTGCACTTGAGGCTAGCCCCCCCAGCATCACAGAGAAAGCATGGGCTTCCAGGCCTCTCAACTGACCTCTCCGACTCAAAATATCTCCTCGAGGCCTTTAGGGAATGAGTGACATTGAAACCGAAGAGTCTTCCAGATGAACTTGACAGCTACCAAGCCAGCTAAATGCTTCACGGGATGGCCCACAGGGAGCATGTGGTTGAGGGAGGGCAGACCAGCACATGTGGGTGCTTGGGCTACTCTGGTGGAGTTCCTTCTCAGGAGGGCACCCTTCCTAGTTCCTCTCTGTCCTTACCCTAAATCCAGCCTTATGACATCGCCATCATCATGGCCCCTGTCCCCCAAGCCGCTTCCTGGAGCACAAAGGCCTTGCTGTGTGTGGATGGCACACATGGTACTGGAGTTGACCCTGACTGACCCCTGCATGGGGAGATCTGGGCTGAGAAACCTGGAAGCAAAAGAGCCAAAGCTCCTTGGTCCTTTACCACTGTCATGTCCCTAATCTGTGCTCCTACTTTGCCCCTGCTGTTCCCTCCCTCTGCCAGAAACACCCTTCCTTCCTGGTTTTGATGACCGGTTGTCAGCAGAGAGCTTGTAATAACGACAGGCAGGGCCACTTTGCCTCAGCATTGCCTGTGCTGCTGTGTTCGATGTCTTCTGTTTCCCTTCCACCCGCATTGTATCGCTCTTGCCTTAAACACAGCTGGCAGACAGGGGTCTCTCCCTGACTGTTGAGGAATTTTCTCTGTGTTCCTGCGATATTGCTCAAAGCCCCTGAGTCTTCAGTGAAGGTCCTCTGTGGACCTGATCTGTTGATCTGGCACACACTGACCTGCTTTCTGTCTCTTCAGTTTTGCCTTCTCTGGAAACATATATAAATGGACTCAAACAATGCATGAAGTCATATGTTGGCGCTTCTCACTTAGCCAGCGGCTTCAAGGTTCATCCATGTTGTATCCATTGGGAGTTTGTTCCTTTTTATTTCTGGATGGTTTTGTCATGTTTCTCTGTCTACCACCTGGTGGACATTTGGGTTGTTGCCACTTCTCAGATACTAAGAGCAGCTCTGCTGTGCTTATTTACGTGTAAGTTCTAGTGCACTTGTCATTTCTCTTGGCTAATTCCTCGGAGTGGAATTGCTGGGTCATGTGGTAGTTCTGTGTTTAACCCTTTAAGAAACTTCCAGACTGTTTTCCATAGCAGTCACGTGGTATGTGTTCCCACCAACCATGGACGAGGGTTCTGGGATGTTTATCTTTCCCATTCTAGCTGTTCCAATAGGTGCACAGTCTGTACTTTGTAATGGTACTGAGGGCTTTTCATCTGCTTAGTGGCCAGGTTTTCATGTCTCCTTTTCATCTCTTTAACCTAATTCCAGGCAAAGCCTACTTACACATTGCATCTCCAAGGACCCTGCCAGGATGAGACTCCCACTGGTGCTGTGCAAAAATGAGAACATTTTCTGACCAGCAGCCCAGGTGGGGGTCAGGTCAGGTCATGGTCATGGGTTGGGTCAGCTGGTCCTGAGTCTGCTTCGGAAGGAGCCTGGCCCCTGTCTCAACAGCACCAGGACCTCTGTGCCTGCAGAGACTGGTTCCCAGTCCTAGGGCAGGACAAGGGACTGGAGGATGTCCCTTTCTGCCCTCCTAGCAGTGTAGGGGGATGTGTTTGAAAGTGTGGGGTGGTTTGTGGCGCATCAGATCCCATGGGGTAAGTGCTAGTGCATAGAGTGACCCCTGAGGTCTGCTTCAGACAGCAGAGTCCTTTGAGATACTTGGTAAAAGAGGGGGTTCCTGGTTAACAAGTGATGCATGCGTGGCCCTCATGTCCAGGCTAACTGAGCTGTCTCCCTCACGTGCCCAGAGCATCAGCCCAGCAGCTGATGGACCCACGGGCTCGAAGAGGTCAGTCACCTATTAAGTCTGGGCCTGCCTGTTGGTTGGTTCTTTCCACTATGGTGGAGCCACTCCACTACTCCACCTGCCGTGGGCCTAACATTCTGGGTGGGAGGCTGACAGGCAGCCACTCAGGGAGGTACTATAGCAGGGGTGCAGGGGTGGGGACTCTCCCCCACTCTAAGAGAGGCAGGGTGGAGGCCAAAGTGGCGGGCTCAGATGGAGGTGCGAAAGTGCAGCCCCCTGCTGCCATGTGAAGGGGGTTAGGTGGGCAGGGGACAGGCTGGCGCAGAGGTGGATTTGGCTCCTGTGGGTTTGGGGGTTGAGGGAAGGGGTCATGGTGACAAGCTCAGACCACGCTATGGGGTGGTATCTACTACACAGAACGTGGGTGCTCTGGGACCAAGATTGGAAGAGAGGGTGCAGTCCTCTCTCTGGATCCACATTCTTTTCGAAATTCCACCAGAAGGCTGATCTCTGAATAGCTGAAGCTTTTTAAGTACTTATTTTGAGTTTTTTACTATATATATTTTTGTGACATTTGGAAATTCTGCCACCCCAGGCACAGTGACAAACTGCTCTGAAACTGACATTGGAGCTGGGCAGGTGTTGGGCTTCATCCTGCCAGTGGTTCGGGGGCGAGTCCCCTCGTCAGCCTGCCTCCTGGGAAGCGGTGCTCACCTACCCTGATTTCCATTTGGAGGTGGTGTCTGTGAGGCAGGGTGGCCTGGGCTGATGACCTTTTTAGGAGACCAATGAGGGGTTGCCCACTTTTGTGTCTCCACTCTCGCCACTCATGTGCCCTCAGCCCCAGTGCCATTCAGGGAACTCCTATTGATCTTTCAAAACCTTGCTTTGGTGACCTTTCCTGTAGTTTTCAGACCCGTGTGTTTCCTCTCACCTTTCCTGAACATGTGGTCCTTAAGCCCTGCTCCTTAGATAACTAGAAGCGAGGCTCTGGATTTCCAGGTATCTTTATTTAGCGTCTTCTTCTTTTGCTTTTTTGCAGGATTCTGTTTCACTGAGACCATCAATTCGATTTCAAGGAAGCCAAGGGGTGAGTTGTTTTTGTGTTACTCCCTTCTGGAATTGTGGGGCTGGTGCGGCTGGGGCCTGTCATGACTCGTTGGGCACAGCAGTAGTTGGGTACAGTGTTTGGTCCCGTCCACCTCCACTCCAGGCCAGTCCCCATGCCAGGCTGAGCTCCAAGATGCGCCCACGCTGGGCTGGGGCTCCTATAGCAAATTTGTACCTGGCTTTCAGGCCCCCAACCCCTGTTCTGACCGATCTCTGCGCTAATTCAGTGCTGCAGCCCAGAGCCCAAGCGTGTCCTCTCTTGGGTAGGGCACTCATTTCCCTCTGTGGACCCACGTCCATGGGTGTCTGTGTTTTGGAACTGGGTTGGGGGATTATAAAAACTCAGTGCCCTCATTTTATTCTGAAGTGTACTTTATTCCAAATGACCATGATAACAGAAAAATTGGGGAATGAAAGAATGAGCAAGTTGTTCATAATCCTTTCCCTCTAGTGTTAGGGCCACCCTCCAGTACTTCCCACCCACCAAACACACATTGGAACACTAGTTTTTCTTCTAGTCTTTATTGCAAGTCTTTTGTTTTTATGAAGAGTTGCACTTGATGGCCAGCTGTAGGTTTTGCCCAGCCAGGGTGTTCCAGAGAGGGGGCCTCTAGGAAGTGCACATGTCTGTGTGTATAGGTACGGGGATACCAAGATGTGCTTATGGAGCAGGCAGGGGCCGGCGCCACAATCCACAGGGGGGTTCTTTCTCCTCAGAGAGACTGTTTCCCTCTTAAGATCTTTAGCTGTTTGGGAGAGGCCCACCCAAGCCATTGAGGGTCCTTTCCTTTACTTAAAGTGAGCTGGTCATGGATGTCGTTGTGTCCACAGAACACCCCCACACACACCCAGATTAGCGCTGTGGTGTCACAGGAGCTCCAGCTTGGCCAGGGAACACACAAACCGACCATCACATCAATACCATTCAAGGCTGGCAAGATACCCCAAAAGGGCCAGACAACCTCCACCCCCCTGTGCCTTCTCAGGAGCCTATGTGCTCCCATGGGCTCTGTCAGAGTCTTGGGGTCACCCTTTTGCCACCTTTCTTTATTTTCCTTGGGACATTTCGGGGGTGTTGGCAGGGCTGGCTTGGACTTGCTGCCAGACTGGTCCCATGGTGCCCGCCAGTGGCCGTGGTCACCCTGTGCCCTCAGCAGCTGTGGAAAGATGAAGCCAGTGCACAAAAAGGGCCACTGTGGTCAGTGTTCCCTTTTCAGTAAGACACCACATGGCCACTCACAGATGCTTCATGAGGTTCCCCTGGGCCGTGCCTGCCTTATGTCTCCCAAATTCCTGTGGAAAGCCTGAGAGCCACATTCATTCCAGATGTGGGGTTCCACCACCTTAGTTTTAAGAATCATGGTTTGCCTGCTTTTTCTTCCTTCTGGGCTTTCTTTTGTCTAACGAAGTTTCTAGAAGATTTCAGCATGGAGGTGCCGTGCTGCAGCTCTGGGCAGGCCAGGCCACGATTCTTCACCAGAAGGCTCTTTACTGTGTGAGCCTGTGTGAGGGCTGGGGTGGGCTGTGTGGTAAGGGGGTGCTGCCCCCCAGCTTGCTACGTAGGTTCAGGCACTGGGTCTGCCTTCCTGGCATCTGTACCTCCTCCTCCTCCTGGGCATTGATGGGACGTGTCCTCTTCCTCCCTGTCAGATGTGAAGGGCCTGGTCTGCTGCCAGGCTGCCCATGCACGGTCACTTAGACTGGCAGGGAGAAGGCAGGGCACCTCAGCTCTGCCCTCCCCCTTCTCCTGGTTTCTTGTTGCATGTGCACTCCTGGGCCTGAGTGTTCCCAAGAAGTAAGGAGAGGGTTTTGCTCTGTGTGCAACACCTGAAAGGTTAGAGATGGAGCAGCAGGTGGGGTGTGGATGAAGGAGCAAGAGGGCAGCAGGGCTGGATGGAACATGCTTATTAGGGGCCTGGCGGATTTGATGTTCAGGAACCTGATCCCCAGAGACCCATGAAGCTGACAGACCAAGATTGAGACCCTATCTGTAGGCTCCTTAGCTCGGAGACCTAGTTCTCTTTCTGTCCCTCATTCTCCTCACCCACCCCCAGATGGGGACCTTGTCCACTTAGAGGGTCATATGCAAATTAACATGGCTTTAGGAGACCCACTGTACTCCCTACAGCCCGGGTTTAGCTCAGCTCCTGGTGCTCTTACTCCTCAGATGTGAATGTGGTGCAGCTCGAATAGGGTCACGGCATCAGCACACCTCCTGGGTGGGTGTTGGGCTCATCGTGGCCATCTCCTAGCCTAGACCGGGAACGCCACTAGGTCCAGGCTGTAGAAGTGTGCAGCTGGGCCCCTTGTTGACTGTTCCTTGGGACATTTTCCCAGTGTTGGCAGGGCTGGCCTGGGCTTGCTGCCAGACTGGCCCCATGGCGCCCTCTGGTGGCCACAGTCACCCTGTGCACTCTACTGCATTCACCACAGTCCCTAGAGAACTAGGCCCTGCCTGAATGTGTCCATCCTCCAGGGCTGTGTCTGCTGGAGCAAAACACTCACCTGTCCATTCGCTGGGTGCACATTTGCATCTGTGTTTTCTTTTCTCTCAGGAGCAGTGAGGCAGCTGACTGGCCCTCTGCTATCAGGGTGCCATCTCTGAGTTGTTAACCCCTGATTGCTGGTGAAGCACCCCCACATAGCGCCACTCCAGAACTCTTCGGTTGAAAAGAAGGAGAGATGGGGTTTTGTCCAGGGCAGCTCAGGACTGTGGGCTGTGGTGAGAGCATGAGCTGCAATTTCTAGAATAAGGTCTGACAGGGCTGGCCACAGGCTTTTCTCCTGTGTCTGTGTGTGAGGAACCATGTCT
This sequence comes from Macrotus californicus, assembly GCA_007922815.1. NCBI lineage: Eukaryota > Metazoa > Chordata > Mammalia > Chiroptera > Phyllostomidae > Macrotus > Macrotus californicus. Next base: position 119,478 of record VMDR010000208.1, on the reverse strand, counting down.
GTTAGGATGTGCTCAAGACTGAGCCACGAGGTGCATGTCATTGTGTCGGTGGTACCAGGGACTACTTGGGAATATCTAGAAAGTATCTGTAGAATGGGGGTGTTGGAGTTTGGAGACATTGCGCACCAAGGTTGAGCAGCCAAGACCCCCGAAGCCTGGGGAGGGAGGTAAGGGCAGACCATTGCTCTTCTGAGCCCCAAGAAGAAGAGAAGGTGGTGTGTAGAAAGGGCCTTAGGTATGGGGTTGGGGGAGTGACGCTTCCCGCCAGGCCAGCAAAAAAGGCTGCTTTGTTCCTGGAAGGCGTGTTCAGCCGCAGTAGTCATTCTCTTTCCCCACAGCGGTTCCCTGGAAATGGAAATGATGAAGAAAACTGACGGTCTCTGAAAACCCCTCTGGCCAGAGAGGACCTGGTCAGTGGTGTTTGGCTCCCATGTCCACCTGTCTCTTCTTTTTACCTGAACATCTAGTGCTGTTCCCTGCCATGTCGCTCCCACCCCCACCTGGGACTTGATTTGTCTCCAGAGCTCCCACCTGCACTGCACATGACTTGGTGGTGGGAGTCAGGGGCAGTGGCTGACTGGGGGCAGATTTCAAAGGGAGGAGGTGGCGACAACCTTTTGGCCAGGACTCTGCTGAGCACTGCAGTGGAGCCGGCGCCTCCTCCCGGCCTCAGGCCTCAGAGGCACTCAGGGCATCTGGGATAGGATGAGAGTGTCTACTGGTCCAGTTTGTCACATAGACGCTTGCCCCGCCCCCATAATCTGGTATCAGTGCTGCCATCAGGTGTAGCCACATGGTAGCTACGGGGCGGGGCCAGCCAAGACTGTCCAGAGGGCACACTCGTGGCTGCTGCATTCCGGGCCATGTCCTGGAACACACACAATAATCTCCCCTGGCAGAGGCAGCTTTGCCTTCCTGGGCCGTCTGTGCCAGCTGGCTGGTTCCCAGCGGCTGGTCATTATTAACCAGCAACAACCCATTAACCCAGGACTCGACAGCAGTGGTGCTATGGAGCTGGGAGGGGCTCCCAGCATGTCCCCACCCCTCGCCAGCTGTCTGGAGAACACTGGTCACAAGTGCCTCTGTGTGTGTGGTTTCCCCTGTCACTAGCAGGACCAGGCTCTCCTGAACATTGGTTTCAAGCTCCGTGTTACCCACTGCCCTGCACAGACAGGCCTCTGGCTCTGTGCTGGGCCTTCCCCTACCCTGGAATGGATTTTGGAAATGGGCATATGTGCCTGGGTAGAGAAGGCCCGCACAGGGTGAAAGGGTCACAGTGAAGAGTCCCCCCACCCTCAGCCCAGGGGGAAGCATGGTTGGCTGCTCCCTACACAGGTTTTGGTAGGGCCTCTGCAGCATGGTGGGTGGGCCTCTATATATGTGTCGTGGTTCCACCGTCAGCTCTCTGCCAGGCTGCAGGGGGTGTCCCAAAGCTGTCGCAGATGGGCTTCCTACACCCGTGTACTTGGGCAGGCGTCCCCTTTGTCTTGATCCAGTGTGGGCTGTGCTTGTCAGGGCGGTGGCTGCATAGTAGCAGAGTTCTGTTTTGTGGCTGGAGCCAGAGTGCATCCTTCCCACCTGCTTGCCTGGGTGGGGCTGCACGAGCTGGAGGGTGGGGTAGGTAGAGTAGGAAGTACCCAGGGCCAGGAGAGCCTTGGGGTTTAGGCTGGATCCCCCTTTCTTCCTTTTAAGGGTGACAGCTCAATGGGGGCTGACAACCTCTGCAGCCACTGCCCCCTGAGCTGAGACAGAAGGATGCTGCCTGAGGAGGCCAGGTCCCTCCAGACCAAGACTGGGTTAGGGAGAGGATCAGAACAGGCAAGGAGGAGCTGCCCATATTGGGCTCAGGTTCCCTGGAAACTCCTTTTCATTATGCTGACTGCTGCATGGGTTTTCTGCCATGTTCTGGGCAGCTGTGTGCAAAATGTGCACCCAGCTGTAGTTGTCTCCCTTGTGACCTTCAGAAACCTTGTTCATGGCCACAGGGCAGTGGGTGGACACTCAAGTGGAATCTGTATGCCCATGGAGGAGATGGAGAGGAAGTCACTAAGTGGGTCAGAGTGTCTTGGCTGCCCAGCATGCCCTGCTGGCTTCTGACACTCATCTTGTCTCATTTTTCCTTTAAGGATGCCCTGTTTGGTGGGTGGGGAAACTGAGTCATGGCCCAGATCTGGGTGGGGTCCTTGCCTCTGGGTGCATGTTGAGTGTTCTGCACTCCCTTGGGCCCTATCACTGCCAAGAAAACAGAGGTATGTCTTGAAGGAAAGTGCTAGCATCTTCTTGCCGTAAGGGTCACACTTGTGGACAGGTGGGGTCCAGCCACTGGCCTGTGCCACAATCTCCTCCATGCTTTGGACTCTTTGTGGAATCTTGGTGACACTGCCCTCCCCATCTCTGTGCAGCACATCTCCATCCCCCAGCCTGACTGCCCCTCAGAGTCTCGGACCTTCTCCTTCTACCTCTCCAACATTGGCCGTGACAGCCCCCAGGGCAGCTTCGACTGCATCCAGCAGTACGTCTCCAGGTGAGGCCCAAAGGAACAGCCCTGCCTCACCACCTCTACCCTGGGCCCCTCCCCGCAGCTCAGACCACTGTGCAGGTGTTTGCCCACCGCCTCTGGCCCAGTGCCCCCTTCTCTCAGATGAGCCCCTCACTCCTTTCAGTGTGTCTAGGCTGTAGGTCCTGGCATTGTGCCTTTGACCCAGGAGCCTGGGTCCCCTTGTTTCTTCTGGGTCAAGATGTGCCCTGTGGAAACCATGTGGCTCCATCAGTGCTGAGCCTTGTTTCCTGGTGGGAGATGGGTAGGGTGGGGGCTTGGGCCCCAAGACTATAGCTCCCCGCCTCCCGGGTACTCATCTTGGCTCCTGGCCCCTTGTCTTACAGCCATGGGGATGTCCACCTGGACTGCTTGGGTAGCATCCAGGACAAAATCACAGTGTGTGCCACCGACGACTCCTACCAGAAGGCACGGCAGAGCATGGCTCAGGCGGAGGAGGAGACGCGGAGCCGGGGTGCCATTGTCATCAAGCCCGGAGGCCGCTACCTAGGTGAGGAAGGGGACTTGGGTCTCTAACCGTGAGGGGCTCCACTTGTGAGGGGATAATGCCTGCCAGGCAGCTGTTGGGGGAACAGGATGCATAAAAGGCCCAGCCCCTGAGCAGGACCAGCCAGGTCCATGTCAGGTCAGAAAGAAGGTCCTGCTGAGTCAGGTGGGGGCTATGCCTCCGAACCCCCAGGTGGACTTGGCCCAAGAACTACAGGAATTTGAATCCTCAGCCTCTCTTCCAGGCTACAGCCTCAGGGGCCTTTACCCCCGTCAGGGACGCATACGCACTCCGTGAAAACAGGGTTGCCATATTTTCTTTGGCTGCCACCCCATCTCATCTGCCCAGCTGACTCCTCACCAAGTCCAAGATGGCTGGCATGCTCCACACCGCCAGATGCACCCCACAGTGGCCTGCTGCCTGGGGCTGGCAAGGGAGCATTAGGTTGAGACCTGGAAGGAAAGTCCTTAATCCCTGCTTGCCCAGCAGGCTCCAGCAGCTCAGCATCTGCTCGGAAATAATTTTGGTGAAATTGAGACACCGACAACATTAAAAATTGGGGAAAAGGTACAATTTATTCAGAAAGCTCATCCTTCTGTAGGCTTTTCACCTCTTGGACCTAGACAGAGTTGAGTTATAAGAATTTATTGTCAGGGAAAGAGAGGCATCAGGCTGGAGAGGCATGAACCAGCTTACAGCAAAAAAGGACCTTGGTGGCTTTGTGGGGTTTTTTGTGGTTTTTTTTTTAAGAAATGGCAGGAAGGTTTCAGATCCTTCCCCAAAGAAAGCCTGGTTTCCTTTGCTTGACAGTGGGGTTGGCTCTGAATGAAATCCCTGTCTGTCATTGCTGAGCCCCAGGGGACAAGGCCGCTGGCCACTGGGGCCAGCACCAAACATGCTTCACCCACTTTCTTTTGCCTCAAGATGTGAACATAAACATTCATACAAATCTTAGTGAGTTTCTGGGTCCTTGGCCAAAAACTCGGTCAAGATTTGTCTTATTGGACCACTTTGTATATACAATGAGGGTTTTTGCCACAGTTGACGTTCTGATGGAAACACTCACCTGGCCTCTTAGGTTGCTGGCAGGCACTTCTGGCTGGGCCTGGTCCCCACCCCATGTCAGCCTGTCAGCTAGGGTTTCTAGGGACAGAGTCAGGCCCTGAGGATTCCTGTGTTAATCTGACAAATCAGATTTGAGGGATAAGAGCAAAAAGAAGTCAGCATGGGGAATTTTTTGGCCCAAGGGTTCGGGGCATGCACTCGGCCATCTACAGTCCCTTGGTAGTAGAGGTGCTATGCAGGATGGAGTTCACAACTTTCTCCCTCGAGAGCGGCGCTCACTGGCTCAGTGGAGGGGGCAGCCATGCTGGGCCCCATAGTGTGTACCAGAAGGATGGGGATTGGCCCGCTGCCTCCAGGGCTCCAGGAACAGCCACATCTGCCTGAGGAGCAACCACTTGGAGCCGCAGCTGAGGAGCTGCTTAACATCCCAGGTTCTCCAGAGTAGCTGCCCAAACAGCCGACACCTTTATTCCTTTTTTTATAAAACAGAATGGTGGATCCCATGGGGTCCTTGGCAGGTCAGCTCCGCCCCCCCCGCCCCCCCCCCCACACACACACATTTAACATCAAGAGGGCTCATAGACCAGTCTCTTCTCCCTTTGATGGTCAGTGTTTTTGGTCCCCAGGATTTAGGTTGCCCACGATGAAGTCAGTTATGGCCCTAAACATACTTGTACTTCTGCCACTCTCACTTCTGAGCCTGCTGGTGCCCAGTGAGCTGTATGTGGTCAGTAGGTGGCGCTCTCAGCCACTCTGGATCCCCACCAAGCAGGCTAGGTGAGACATGCTGGCTTGGCAGGCAGGGGTGTGGTGCTGTTGCCCATTGCTTTCCACACTCAGGAACTCGGCATCAGCCCCAGGCACTGGAACACCATGGTCACCCCCTCCCCTCCTCCAATCCTTAATTTAACACCCTGGTTCTCGTTGTAGGCAAGAAGGTTCAGTTTAGGAAACCAGCCCCAGGGGCGACAGATGCTGTGCCCTCCCGGAAGCGGGCAACCCCCATCAACCTGGCAAGTGCCATCAAGAAGAGTGGTGTTAGCGGGGGTGGTGGGGTGTCTCAGAGGCCTTTCCGTGACCGGGTGCTGCATCTTCTGGCACTGAGGCCGTACCGGAAGGCCGAACTGCTGCTGCGGCTACAGAAGGATGGCCTGGCCCAGGCAGACAAGGACACGCTGGACAGCCTCCTCCAGCAGGTGCATGCTTACCCAGGGCTGGCTAGGGTGGGATGGGGTCCAGCCAGCCTATGAGCACCCTCTGCAGATGGTCTGGACACACGGTGGGCTGGGAGTGTGGCATTTTACTGTGTGGGGGCTTATGGGTCAGCTCAGAGAGAGGCCAGCGCTATGCTCCTTGACATCTGCTAACATGTAGGCAGCAGGCATTGCACAGGAGATCCAAGACTTCAGTTACACAAGCGTTTTAGAACTGAGTGAAACCAGGGATGCACACTTGTTAGTTAGCGAGAACTAGGGCTCAGGAGTTAGGTGGCCAGTTACCAGCTGTGACTCCGGGCAGGAGGCTTCACTTCTGAACCCTCTAGTTTCCATCTGTGGCCGGGGCATGACTGCAGCACCTCATGTGGGGACTAGGGCCTACCTGGCGGGAACCTAGTGCTGGCAGGTAGAGACTGCTACTGAAAAACAGCCCATGCCTTGGAGCAAGAGTGGTGAGCCCAGCCACCTTACTGAGCCCCTGCTCTGGCTCCCAGGGCTCTAGGGGGCAGCCGGAGGACCCTGGGAAGCGAGTGGTTTGCTCTGGCTTCACCGCATCAGCCAGGCCGTGTGATGGTGCTTCGCTGTGTTGCTGTGAGGACAGTCCTGCCAGCAACCTGAGGAGGAGGTTCGGTCAGGCCTCTCTGGGTTTCCCTCTACCAGCTCACCTGTCCTTCCTGCTATCTGCCTCTGGGCACTCAGCCAGCACCTCCTGGGGCAGAAAGCCCACACTGAGGTGGTAGCTGTATCTGAGGATGAATTTGCACATTTGCTGAGCTCTTTAGTGGGCCTGCAAGTGTTCACTTTCCCCCTCCTCAGTGCAGCCCGAAGCTCTGGTGAGCCACACAGCACATTTGGTAGGAGGATATTGGCACCTGTGCCTTGGCTGGGGTCCCTCATTACCCTTAACCCCTAGAGTTCATGGCAAAGGGCAGGTGTAGGGAGATGAGGCCTCTGTGATCTTTCCCTATTGGAAAAGTTGAAGCTTCAGTCCATGCATGGTTGCAGATCTGGGCTGAAGCCCAGGCCTACCCATAGCCGCTGAGGGCCCATGGGCAGGTGCCTCCCCACCCTTTGCTATGAAGACATCTTCTGTGTCCCAGGGTACATCACCAGGATGTTGGGGGCTCCCATGGGCACTCACTGGACACCTCTGCAGATTTGGCCTCCTGAGGCACCATCCCCAGATCATAGGTCATGCTGGCAGAGACTGGGCAGCATTTTTTCTTCCTGAGAGTTCATGAGTTGGCTTGGAGACTTGCCAAAGCATCCAGAAAGCTCCAGAACCAGGAACAACATTCCCAGGGGACTCAGTTCCTTAGATAGTCAGATGTATTCGCCTTGTCCTTGGAAATAAAAGGAAAGCATACAGAAGGCCCTTCCCTGGGGCTGGGCAACCCCAGAGCCTTTTTCTGTAGCACAGAGAGACCAAGGCACGAGAGTTTGGCAGAGTTGTCAGATGCGAGCCAGGACTAAAACCACCAGTGGGACCCATGCCTGCCCTTGGACATGCCTGCAGCCCTCAGTGCTGCCAACCAGGCCTCTCAGCCTCTGGTGTGGTGTTCTTAGGAATACCCTCGCTCCTGCCCTCCTCTTGCCCTGTTCGTGCCTGGAATAAAGAAGAAACACGAGAGCCCCTCAGATGCAGAATGTGAAACTTGAGCTAACTGAGCTCATGGTTGCACCTGAGGTTACCCTTAAAGCAGCCCTCACTGACACAGCAGGGTACCAGGCTCTGTTTTCTGGAGAGACAGGTCTGGGGGTGCTGATAGGGACCTGCCCAGAGCACCTGCTCTGTCTCTAATCCCTGCCCTCCCATGCTCTCGCTGCTCCAGGCCCTTCTGGAACCAGAGAGGCACCATGCTGGGCTCTGGCTTCTCTGCTCAGCTTGGGTTGGCAGCCTCTTGGAGGCAGCCTAGTCAGCATCTGCAGGTAGAGCGTCCTGCTCTGATTTCTCTTGAATGGCCTCATCTGCCATGTGCTTCTGTGTTCACTGCCCAGAGCTAGTGTTCACCCCAGTGATGGTGGGGCAGCAGGCCCCTGTCAGCTTGGGAAAGAGGAAGGCCTCTGGGAATACAATGGGCTGCTCCCTGCCTAGACTGGTCAGCCTCCACGTGTGACCAGGGGCTCCGATGAGCAGCACTGACTACGTTGTACTCCTCAGTGGGGCCTTCTGTCTTCCTTTTGTGGGAGCATTTAAAGCAGAGGTTTAAGGCATCTGTCTCCATTGCTGGCTGGGCCTCAGAGAGACCCATAGGCTGTCCTCCCAGGTGGGAGTGTTGATGGGTGGAAGACTCTTCCTGGTAAACATTTAAGGGAAATGTATCAAAAGCTGTAAAAATGTTCAGAGCCTTTAACCCACTAATTCCACTTCTGGGAAGCTGGTTGAAGAAAACATTGCCTGCATGGAATAGCCTGCACACAGTGACGTCTGTTTCTGCTGCAGAGAAACGAAGTGCGTCAGTGTCCAACAAAGGAAAAACGTCGGAGTGAATCACAGTTGGCCGTTTGGTGTAATATTACTCAACTGTTAAAAATGCTCCTTGTGGAAATCACTGTGACGTGGAGTCCTCTTAGAACCCAGCACTAGGGAGGAATAGCAACATACAGCTACACATGTGTGTGCAGGAGACCAGGGCGCCCGGTGCACCCAGTGAGACCGTCACAGAAGTGCCTGCTTTAGGGCAGTGGCCTTCACACCTTCAAGCACCCTTAAGGCAGATGTTTTAAATCCATCTTTGAAAACCATCTTGGAGGCCAACTCAGCCTTTGTTAACCAATGGGAGCAGAGCTGGCTGCTGCACAGAAGGTGGGCTCAGTCTGGCCCCTGGATGCCCCCCTCACTTGGCATCACCAGCCTCAGCCTCAGCCTCACCCTCTGTCCCGGGAGCTGCAAATCATAGTGGGGGAGGTCTTCATCCATTCAAGCTGCTCTAACAGTCACATGGACTGGGTGGCTCAAACAACACACACTTCTCACAGTTCCAGAGGCGGGATGTTCACGAACAAGGTGCCGACAGATTGGGTGGCTGGTGAAGGCCTCCTTCCTGGTTCATAGACAACATCTTCACACTGCCTCCCATGGCAGAGGGGGTGAGGGAGCTTTCTATAAAGAAACTAATCCCATTCATGAGGGCTCACCCTTAGGACCTAATCACCTCCCAAAGGCCCCACCTTCAAATACTATTACATAGCATAACGTGAATTTTGGGTGGATATGCATGTTCAGTCCATAGCACGGGGGTAGGCTGGTGATGGGGTTCATAGATGGCAATTCCCCTTTTTGGAGCCAGTCTGGCCCCTGGCAATTGTAAGACGTATGTGTCTGGACCTAGTGCAGAAGAACTGGGTGTGGGGTGCTGTCCTCTTTCTTTCCAGGTCTGTCTGTTTTCCTCCATGTCCCCTACCCTCCGGGCTTCCCACAGGGTAACGCAGGCTCTGTGTTGCAGGTGGCCAATGTGAATGCCAAGGACGGCACGTGCACACTGAAGGACTGTGTGTACAAGGATGTGCAGAAGGATTGGCCTGGCTACTCGGAGGGGGACCAGCAGCTACTAAAGCGCATGCTTGTCAGGTAAGGCCACTTCCCCTGGGCTTGGGACAGATCTCATCCCCAGAATTCTGGGGTGGCCTTGCCTAGTCCCAAAGGCTCAGGGCCGAGAGCCGGGTGGAAGGGTCCTTGGGAACTCCCTGGCCATCTTCCCCACTGCCTGGGTAGCCCACCTTGGCCTCCTGCTGGGGGAAAGGCCAGCCCCCGATGTGTTGGGTAGAAGGCATGTGTCACTCTCACCAACAACATAGTGCCCGACGAAGTCCTCAGTCCAGCCAGTTTCCACTGCCTGCCTCCCTTCCCATGAAGCTTCCTTCTCAGAATATATGAGTCCTCAGGGGCTTCTGCTTAGGAGACTGTGCCTCCTCCCTAGAACCATTTAAGACTATGAAGCAGAGAAAGTTAAACAAAGCTCCCCACAGAGGACACTAAGCAGGTTAATTAAACACATCCCCTCTGGGGTTGATTGGAACCAGAGGTCAGGAGTGGCCTAGGGGGCTCTAGGAGGAGTGAGTAATGGCCAGCAACTGCTTCCTTTTTGAATGAGGGGCCTGGGAGCCGGGGGGTCGCTGATCACTTGTATTTTGCCGTGTATAATGTGCTCCTGTGTATAATGTGTACCCATATTTTTGGACCAAACTTTCAGAAAAAATCTTTTGTTTTAATTTTTAAATTCAATTATTTATTTGCTTATTTACTTATTTATATTTAGATACTTGTTTTTGTATTGTAAAGGAATTTTAGCATTTGTCTTTGAACATACTATGGTACAAGAAGTTTTATGTAACAAATAATGACGACACAAGAACAGGTACAAGATATTTCAGGCACTGCCCACGTATAATGCGCATCCTTATTTTTCCCTCAAAAATTTGAATGTGCATTATGCATGGCAAAATACAGTAATACTTAAATGACTTCTCAGGGACGTGGAGCTCTTTATGAGAGGTGTTGTTGTTGTTGTTTTAATTCAGCTCTTTAAAGCAGTAATTGCATTTGGAAAGCAGAACTGAGTTGGGGCCACTCTAGGTGAACCCTGAGTTTCTCCTCAGCCCTGCCCCTGCTCTGGCTGTCCGAGCTCTCCAGGTGCTGGGGAGCCAAGAGGAGACCATCTCTGTAGAAGAGATGCCCTCTCCCATTTCCCCTCTCTGGTGGTCTTCTGTTGCCCAGCTAAACATGTCAGGTTGTCACTGACCCCACCTGCAGGTGTTTTCATTCCATCACAGAGTTTTTGGTAAAAGGTCCAGTGTTAAAATGGCTGATTACCTCCACCTAGTTGCTTGGAGGTGGCGAGGGGCACTTAAGGGGCCCAGCGAGGCTGCTCCTGTCTGTCTGTCCTTCAGAGTCTCCCACCAGGTCCCCAGACCCCAGAGCCTTGTCCTCACTGAGCTCCCAGGAAGGAGCATGGCTGAGAGCAAGCAGCCACGTGCATGTTTGCACACAAGTGTGTGTGCATGCGTGCACGTGTGTGGTTGGTGGGGAACAGTGAGAGGTTCCCCACCCGGCCCTGTGCACATCCATGTGGACAGCCTCGTGGGTGATCTTGGGGTGGGGGCACTGTGGCCCTTGTAGTCTGGAAACTGGCCCTGTCCTTCCTCATGCTCCGTCTAATTCTGCCACTGGGACACTGTGCTCTTAGCCTTTTCCCATTGTCTTCCCTGTTGTCTTTTCTCTCTTTTTTCCCTTTGGATTTCTTTGGTTTCTCCCATCCTGTCTCAGGGCCATCGTTTCTAGTTCCCAAGAGTCCTTCCTGTAGTCTTTTTGTGGCATCATGTTCTTATCCATGGAGTGATGCCACTTCTGATTTACTTTAAGGATATTTTCTTTTATTTTGTTAAATTTTATTTATTTATTTTGAGAGAGAGAGGTAGAGAGGGAGAGAAATATCAGTGTGTGAGAGATACATCAATCAATTGCCTCCTATACACCCCCAAATGGGGACCTAGCCCGCAACGCGGGCATGTGCCCTGACTCACAGGTTGGGAATCAAACCAGCGACCTCTTGGTTCATAGGCCAGCACTCGATCCACGGAGCCACACCAGCCAGGGCTTAAGGATATTTAAAAAAAAAAAAATAGTTTTATTGTGATACAATTCACTTATCACAAGTAACCCATTTAAAGTGTACAACTTACTGGTATTTAGTATATTCACAGTGTTGTACAGCCATCACTTCTAATTCTAGACCATTTTCATCACCCCAAAGGAGACTGTCCTCATTAGCAGTCACTCCCCTATCACTTTGGGTGTGCCCCTTCTGGACATTTCACATAAATGGGATCATATACCACGTGGCCTTTTGTGCCTGGCTTTTATGTGTTGTAATGTTTCTAAGGTTCATCCAGGTGGTAGCGTGTGTCAGTGCTTCCTTCCTTTTTATGGCCAAATAATATTCTGTTATGTGGTTGGGCCACATTTCGTTTATTCATCCATCTGTCGATTGACACCTGGGTTGTTTCCACCTCTTGGTGTGATTGTGCTTTGTGCTGCCATGAGCATTTGGTCCAAGGGTTTGTGTGGGCGTGGATTTTCAGTTCTCTGAGACACATACCATTTTTTCTCTTTTTAGATTTTATTTATTTATTTTTAGAAAGAGGGGAAGGGAGGGAGAAAGAGGGAGAGAAACATCGATGTGTGAGAGATACATCAATGGCTTGCCTCTCACATGACCCCAACTGGGGACCCAGCCTACAAACCAGGCATGTGCCCTGACTGGGAATCGAACTGGCGACCTCCTGGTTTGTAGGCCAGCACCCAATCCACTGAGCCACATCAGCCAGGACCACATATCATTTTTTTAAGCTTTAAAAAAAATGTATTTATTTATTTTAGAGAGAATAAGGGAGAGAGGAATAAACATCAATTTATTGTTCCACTTATTTGCGCGTTCATTTGTTGATTCTTTTATGTGTCCTGGCCTGGGATCGAACCTGCGGCCTTGACATATAAGAACGATGCTCTGACCAACTGAACTACCTGGCTAGGGCCTCGCCAGATGGTAATTCTATGATTAACTTCTTGATATATCACTAAACTCTTCCTAGTGACTACACCATTTTACACTCCCACCAGCAGTGCACAAAACTTCCAATTTCTCTGCATATTTGCCAACAGTTTTCTGTTTTTTGTTTTTGGATCTAGCCATCCTGGTAGGTGTGAAGTAGTATCTCATTGCAGTTTTGATTTGCATTTCTCTGATGAAGAACAATGTTGAGGGCCTAGTCATGTGCTAATTGGCCATTTGTGTATCTTCTTTGGAGAGATACCTATTCAAGTCCTGTGTCTTTCGGAAGATACTAAGACTGGCATTTTGGTTGTTGAGCTCGTTTTCATGCTCTCAGTCTCTTTTTTTCATGCATTTTTCTACTTTGGAGCCTGACATTTGTTGCCCAGAAGCCCCAACCCCCTCAGGACTTCCCGCTTGGCGGCTCTGACTCCTCTGGAGGGGCTCTCTGTTTTCTCTTTTCCCAAGGCCACACGTCTGACCCTCCTATTGTCCAGGTGTGGCCTGAGCAGCCTCCCAGCGCCTGGAGAAGGCCTAGGTTCCTTCTCTTCGGGACATGCTGTGGACTTGGCAGCAGACCAGGTCCCAGGGCAGGGTTGCGTGGGAACAGCCTGTCTGGAGCTCCTCCTCAGAGGTCCCTGAGGCTCCGACCCCCAGGCCTCAGGATCACAGGGGACAGACACCACCTGTACTGCTTTAGTGTTGAATGTTATTCTCGTTTTCTGTTTCCTCTTCATGTCTTTTTAGTGGGGACTTGAAAGAGAGTGGGCAGAAATGCCTGTCCTTGGTTTTCAATCTTTAACCAGAGCTCTGGTGGCTTCCCTGTGGCTGGACAGCAAATCTGCCCCACACTAGCCATGGGGACCATGTTGCCTAGTGAGCTCCTGCATGTTTTTTTTATCCTCACCTGAGGACATTCTTACTGATTTTAGAGAGAGGGGAAGGGAGGGAGAGAAGCATCAATGTGTGAGAGATACATCAATTAGTTGCTTCTTGCATGTGCCCTGACCTGGACCAAACCTGCAACCTAGGCATGTGCCCTGACTGGGAATCACACCTGTGACCTTTTTGGTTTATAGGACACAGGAGACATTCCAACTAACCAAGGCACACCAGCCAGGGCAGCTCCTGCATGTCTTGGGTACCTTTCCTGTGGCTCTTGTTGCATTTTGGGCCACATGCAGGGCATAGCAGCAGTGGTCTGGAGTGTGGGCCTTGGGCAGGGAGTCAGGCTTGCTTGTTGCTGGTTGAAGCAGCACAGATGTGGCCTCTGAGCCCCCAGATCTCAGCCTCCCTGCAGGCCGAGGAGGGCCCTCAGTACCACATATAGCACCAGGGTCTCTGTCAGGGCCTCTTTTTGCTCATTAAGTGTTGGGGTGTCTGCCTCTTCTTTTATCCCTGGCTGCATTGTTTTGCTCAGGTCCAGGTGGGTCAATGGCCACCCTTCTCATCCACAAGGAGATGCTGTAGTCTGGGTCCCCGGGAAGGCAGGTGCTGACTCCAGGAGACCTTCCTGTCACAGACCAGGGCATCTCGGTTCTCTTCTACATTTTGTGAAGTTTCTACTGTGAACATCATTATTAGGATGAACAGTTGAGGGACCAGCACCCCAGTGCTGGTGTTTCCCACAGGGAAACAGTACAGACATTGAGGGTTTGGTCAATTCTGCGTGGTTTTCTGGTCTCCATGGTAACAGGAGTCTAGATGAGTGGATGATCAACTGACCCTTCTCTGGGCACAGGATACCCAGTGGGGCAGTCCTCTGAGCAGTGAGGCCACAGCCAAGGGGCAGCTGTGGATAAACCTAGGGCAGGGTATACTCTGGCGGCTCTGCCCGCCAGGACCTAACATACCCATCACACTCATCCTCCTCTGGTTCAGGGCAGCAGCCCATCCCCAAATCACTCAGGGAAGGTGGAACCGTGTGGTGTCTTTACAGAGACAGGTGGGCCTGGGTACACTCTGTGGGTTGCTGCTGCAAGCCCCCACCCACCCTGCTTCTCCTTTGCAGGAAGCTGTGCCAGCCGCAGAGTACAGGCGGCCTCCCTGGAGACTCTGCTGCCACCAGCCCTCCAAGAGAGCATGGGAGCTCGGTCTCACCCCCGCAGGTAGGAGCTGTGGACGTGGATGTGATATTGTGGAGGTGCTGATGCTTTTAGAGCGGGTCTCACCCAGAGCCACTGGGCCTGACCCAACTTGATGTTTGGGGAGCCCGTTAGGCCCTTGGCTCAGGGCTGGGACATTTTTTTTCAACAAGTGAACAGCTGTCTGACTTCCCTTAGGCTGGAGGCCAGAGCCCAGGACATGGGTGTGCTTCCCTTGGACACCTTACAATAGTGTGGCTAAGGGAGGACAAGCACTAGACTGCTCTGAGCCTCGTGTTTTGTCTGTATGTGGTTCTGTTGCCTCTCAGGGCTGTTGAGGAGTCCGTAAAATCAGCGTGCTGGCTGTAAGATGAGTGGCATCCAGTGGGGCGCTGTGAGCTGTGGTGGCTGCTGCCACTGTAGTCAGTAGTCAGGAAGGGTGGCAGGGAGTAGGGGGAGGTGTGGCTCACCTGGCTCTGGCCGGGGTGGTCTTTAGCTCTGCCCTTCTCATCACTGCTTAAGCTTTTTGGTAAAAGCTATCCCCAGCCACCTTTGTGCTCTGACTTGTGAGTCCCACATCCGGGCCCCCCTCCTCTCTTTTCCCCCTTCCCCTCTTCCCTCTCCCCTCTCTCCCTCTCTCCCTCATCTACCCCTCCTCCTTTGGCCTGGAACACTCAACCCATGTCCATGGCCCTGGGGCCTCCTTGTGGAAAGGCTAGATCCATGCACACACCCGAGCTGTGGGGCCTCATTTCCCCCACACCCTACCGTGACCCCTGGGCTAGTGCTGGCTCCCCTCCAATGGTCTGGCCTTGCCTCACGTGCCCCAGTGTAACTGTCTGTGAAATGGGCATGAGACCTGGACCACGGCACCGGGCTGCCCTGAGAGCGAACTAGTCAGGGATTAGGGGCGATGGGTCTTGACCTGTGGGGCTGCCCTGTGTCCCTCAGACTTGGCCTGTCAACCATCTCTGTCATCTGGGGAAGACGCTGAGCACAGCAACATTTCAAGCCAGTCTCTGGAGGTGGTTGAGCCAGTGTACAGATGACCTGGCCGCCCTTTTTTCTCTGCACGGGTCCTCAGGGTGGGCTCCAAGGGCCTGGCTGCTATCTGCGCGCCCCTGTGGCCGAAGTAGGCCTGGCAGGTGGGCACTGTGTTTCCTGGGGCCTGGCCTACCTGCTCACTTGACTCAGGTAGTCCTATTGCTGCTGAGCCACTCCCCAGGGGACACCAGTCACTCCAGACACAGGCTGCCCTCTAAAATGGTTTCCCTTCCTTCCCAGAAACGGCCTCAGCCTCCTGATTTTATCGACCCGCTGGCCAACAAGAAACCAAGGATATCGCACTTCACACAGAGAGCTCAGCCTGCCCTCAATGGGAAGTTAAGTGTTCCCCACGCCCGGGAGGCCCTGCTGCCCACCCCAGGCCCACTGACTGGCACAGACGCCCACCTACCTCCACGGCTGGATCCTCCGAGGGTACACGACCCTCTGGCTGATGTCAGCAATGACTTGGGCCACAGTGGCCGGGACTGTGATCGTGGGGAAGTGGCCACCTCAGCCCCTACTGTGTGCCTAAGCCTGCCCCTGCTGAAGGACTGTGCCCAGCCCAGCAAACCCCACGGCAGCTCGTCTCGTGGCAAATCCAAGAAGAAGTACAAGAAGCACAAGGACAAGGAGAGGGCAGCTGAGGACAGGCCTCGGGCTGAGCCACCAGACCTTGTGCCTGGCTCCCTTGGAGCCCCGCCAGGTGCCCCGGGTAGGTGCCGAGAGGCAGGCCTATGGGCTGGGGCTCTGCAGGAGGGCACTGCCAGGAGACCGCATTGCCCCACATGCCCCATGCTGGCTCACTCTGCACATTCAACCCCTCTGCACTGTGTTCTCACACCGGGCACCTGTGAATGACCCAGAGGTCTCAGCTCCGGAGCCTCCTGCAGTCTGTCATGGTCCAGGCCACCACCGGGGGCTAGAGACACAGGTTCCACCGAGCTGAGTCTCACAGGAGGGGCAGTGCATGAGGAGAGGGACGAGCTCCTGGTGTAGACACTGAGAGGAGCCAGGGCTGGGCAGGGGCCTGGTGGGCTCAGGGAAAGCTGTGGAGGTGGCTTGGTGGGAGAAGGGCCGCACCTGGATGCCATGGGCCTCATGTGGCCTGAAGAGCCTGTGGGGGAAGGGTTTAGGAGGTTGTTCATAGAATAGTGGGCAGTAAGAGCCAGAATGAGGTCACGGAATGAGGCCACACAGCCAGTCAGGAAGACAGAAGTCGAAAGATCTGGGGTCTCAGCAGAAGGACGAGGGGTACAAGGCTGGCCTGGGCCATGTACTGAGCAGGAAAAGCTCTATGGGGCTTAGGGACACTGTGGAGGCATGTGGACTGGCCAGGCTGTCAGCAGAGCCTGGGCCACCCTGAGTTCACAGCCCCAGGCACCTGAGCTGAAGATCCCATGTGGCTGTGAACTTGGTCAGTGTGTGGCAGCACAATCACACCCCCCCACCCCCCCACCCCCGCCACCTGCAGGCAGTCCCAGGCTTGTCATCTGCTGCAGCTCTGGGATCATTTCCCCAGGCAGGGTCAGAGCAGGGGCCATTTCTGGGGTAACGAAGTCATTTTTGGCTTTTTAAGTAGTTATTCAACTGCCCTCCAGAAAGGCTGCTACAGCCCCACCCCACCCTAAACTGGAGGGCAGGTCCTGGTAGACACAGGGTCAGTCAGCTGGGTTCCTTTTGGTCCTGCTGCACCACCGGGCTTCCTGGTGTCTGGGTAGGCAGACTGGGAGAAGGTGGCCTGGTTCCCTGAGTGCCCCTTTGATCCCATCTTGCCCGGGAAGACAGGCTCTGAGCAGCCTGGCCCAGTAGCACGGTCTCTCCTGAACGATGGAAGCAAGACCCTTGTGCTTCTTGCAGGGCCCTGGAAATGTGGGAGACTGGGGCCAGAAAGATGTAGCCCCAGCTTGCCCCATGCACACACGGGGCTCGGAGCCTGCCTTTGGTGAATTGGCCAGGCAGCTTGTCCCCAGTCCCTAGGCCAAGGTAGGAAAGTAAGGTTTAGAATCTGACAAACCAGGGAACAGACGCCCCTAGGAAGAGGAAGGGGATGGTTGAGCATCAGAAGCCAAGCCTGGCGTTGATGATCATCTTAACCTATGTCTAGAAGGGGGCTCACATAATAACAATAATGGGTGGGCATAGAGCCCCCCACTGCCCCCCACCCCCAGAGCCCTCTTCGTCCTGTGCCACTCTGCGGCTCTTTCTGGGGTGTGGGCTATCTATCCTCTGTGTGTGCGGGCAAACACGAACGTGCAGGAACCACCCACCTTCCTTAACAGTGGCATTGTTCGCTGGCACCAGGCCCCTTCCCAAACGCCGGAGAACATTCTAGGTCAGCACCTGAGGAAGCGTCCTATATTGATTTAGCCCACTCTTCTGCGTGGCACTGTCCCCGTTGTCTCAGCCCTGCCTAATGACTACCTCTGACCCCAGCCGGTGCTCCTGCCCCCACTCATGCCTCCCAGAGCCACTGTCTGGCCACCCTCTTCATCACTCTGTGCTACAGACCACTCTGGGGTCCTGTGCCTATCCCCCAGCTCTTACTCAGGCTATGGACCACTCCTGTGGCCTCAGGGTGCCTTCCTGGGCAGGCTGGCGTGCTGGGTGGGGGGCTTGGGTTCAGCTCAGGCCCACTGACCCCTGTGGGCAGATTGGGAAGCCCTTTTTCTAAGTCCTGCAGTGTGAGCTCATCAAACACAGCCCCTTGCCCTCGTCCCTGGGAGGCACAGGAGAAGCTAGTGGAGTGATGGAGGTGTAGGGAGAGGAGCAGCTGTGGGGTCTATTGCCAGTGAAGCTGAGGCCCCATGGCAGGAAACCCCTCCACTGGTACAACGGAGGCCAGGTACTCTAGCAGGCAGGATCCCAAAGGTTTGTTGAGCCTCAAGGCGGAACATCCCAGGAGGCCTGCCTTGAACCAGGCATGTGTCATGGGATCGTGGACTAAACCCTCTACTATGGATCCATTAAGCTTTAGCCCAGGGAGAGCACAGCCTCCTTAAAGATGACACACCCAGGAGAGGTGGGGTTGTGCTGCAGAGCGGCCTGGTACCCAGATGCCTACCACCTAAGTGTGAAACCAAGAGAGGGCTTGGGAGCTTCTCTCACTGAGGATACGCTACAAAGTGATAACACCTTTTCTATGTTGGGAAAAGCCATCAGAGAAGCTGGCGGGGGAGGTGAGAGTAGGTACACTAGATTGTAGTTTCAGTTGACTGTGGCCCGGGTTGGCCTTGGTCTTGTGTCCTCGAGCCCCAGCACAACAACCTGGGGTGTGCCCCTTCACAACTGCGGCCCAGCCCTGTTCTGGGGCTACTCTTTGGGTCCCAAAGTCCTTTGTCTGGTGGGAAGAGTGGGGACATTAGGTGGAACTCTGACCACTGATTCCGTCAGCAGAAAGAGGTATAGGCAGGTTCAAGGTTTCTCCTGGGGCCATCTGTCTTTGTGCTTCATGGCCGGAAACCAAACACTCTGGGCACTTGTTTGCTCTGCACTTACACAGTTGTGCTTCAGAAACACATGCGAACGTGATGTAAAGGCTGAGGGTCTCCTGGGTCCAGCAGGGTCCCACAGTCTCTCTCAGTCCCACTGCTGTCCTGCCATGGCCTCCAGACGACAAAGCATGAACCTTTTGCAGATTTTGTTTGGTCTTTGTAGGGTTAAACGGGACCTGCAACAGCTCGAGTGTCCCCACATCAACCTCGGAGACACCTGACTACTTGCTGTGAGTGCTTCCTTTCAGCCAGTCTTCTCCCAGGGGCTTCACCCCTGCCATCCCCTCCCGCCGCCTCCCTGCACTGCAGATCAGCAGCAGCAAGACTGAGTCCGAGTCCCTGTGTGCCACTTCCAGCCACTCAGCCTGTTCTAGGCCAGGGTCCTGCTTGAGTCGGCAGGGCCCTTCCTGGGTGGGGCTGTCTGCGCTGCCATGGGCACTCCAGCCCCTCTGCAGCGGCCCCTGAGCCCCACCCCTCTCTCTCCCGTTTCCAGAAAATACGCCACCATCTCCTCATCAGAGCAGCGCCAGAGCTATAAGAACGACTTCAACGCCGAGTACAGTGAATACCGAGACCTACACGCCCGCATCGAGCAGATCACGCGGCGCTTCACGCAGTTGGATGCCCAGCTCCGGCAGCTCTCCCAGGGCTCCGAGGAGTATGAGGTAGGGCCCACTGCCCACACCCGACCCTGGTGGGCGTGGGCCTGTTTCTCGCAGTTGAACTAAGCCCAAGGCCTCCAAACCTAACTCCTGCCCTCCTTGTTAAGGAGGGTCTGTACCAGCACTTTGCCCCTCATGGATTGGCAGGTGGCCACCCCTTGCTGGTCACTTGGTTAAGGCCTATCCCTGGACTGTGCCACTGGAGCCCAAAGACTCTCTGCTTGTATGGCCTCTGTAGTGGGGACAGTGAAGCCAACTCAGCAGAGGCACGTGAGCCCTGGCAGCGAGGGGAAGGCTTAGAGCAGCCAGGATGGCGAGGCCAGGGAGCAGTGGGCCAGGGCTGTGTCCCACCTGGGGTCCTCTGCAGCCCACTACCCATATCACAGGGTGCACCCTGGCCAGGAGGGGAAGGGCCAGGCCACACGGCACTCCATGGCCTATCTGTGTACCATCAGAGCCATGGTGGGAAGTGGGCGAGGGTGGTGCATCCTTGTGGTTCTCCCACCTGTACCAGGAGTCCCTCGTCCTCTGGCCTAGGGTACATAGTCTCCCTAAGCCCCTATGTGGGAGCTCCCTGCAATGAAAGAGTATTGGTCACCAGCCCTGGGACACTAGCCTCCTTCTTGGGCTACTGTCCAGAACTGAGCCCTGACTACAGGGCTAGCTGTGGTTAGTCAGGGCTCAGGGTTTGTCTCCACTGACAGAGGCCACTCTGGTTTTCAGAGGAGACGGCTCTCGATTGGAGGAGCGATGGGGCTCTCAGGGTCTAGGACAGATGAGCCCCCATGTGGATGTACCCCGGTATCTCCCTGCACGCCCAGGGAGTCAGGGGCCTCTGCGCTCAGCCATGATCAGTGGGCAGGCCAGCTGGGGTGCGAGGGAAGGAGGCTGCCTGCCTGCTCTTTGCCCCCTTCCACTGTGCTGGCTTGTCCCTGAGGCTGGGCCCCTGCACTTTGCCCCAGGTCCAGCTTCCTTCCCCCAGCCTGCCCTTCCTCTGTACTTAGGTCAGCTCCCCTCAAGGCCACCTGGAGGCTTATTGTCCCCAGGCCAGTGGTGACATGCAGGTCATGGGTTATCAGTGAGCCCCCACCCCCAAACTCACTTGGAGCTTCCTACAGGTGAGGGCATTGTTTTCTTCTTATGTTTTCTTCTAGACAACTCGTGGGCAGATTTTGCAGGAATATCGCAAAATCAAAAAGGTAAGTTTCCACCCCGCTGTGGGGGTGATAGGGAGCAGCCTCTCTCCGCGCACCCCAGTGCCCTCCAGCTCTCCCACTGCTCAGTGTGCAACCCATAAGGTCAAGGAAAGGAGACAAAGTTCCCGGCTTCAGCTGCTAGCGTGGCAGGGATGCCCAACCTCATGGGCTCTGGGCCCTCTCTTTGGGGGTCCCTGAAGATCATAAGGTAGCTCCTTGCTGATGCCTGGTCAGGGCCATATCGGCTTTTATTTCCGAAGGCCACTAGCTGTGGGTTCACCACATGTGTGCCCTGAGTGCTAACTGGTTCCTTGCCAGCCATGCCCTAGTCCAGCTTGGAGGCTTCATGCTGATCATGCCTCTGACCCTCGCCCTGGCCACAACCCATTTCCCAGGGTAGGGCCTGGGGCTTGGGAGCGACACCAGACCAGGGCTCTGGCCCAAGGTGAAGCAGGGGTCCCTATCACTGCCCAGTGGGCACTGGCCTGTAAGCAGGAGCAGTGGGAGCCCCAGGTGGCCAGTAGGCTTGCCATCTCCACACAGGGCAGATCCCATCACAGCCATGCTCCAGTGGCTGCAGGACGGGGTTCACCCTGCCGCTCTGTTTCAGACCAACACCAACTACAGCCAGGAGAAGCACCGTTGTGAGTACCTGCACAGCAAGCTGGCCCACATCAAGAGGCTCATTGCCGAGTATGACCAGCGGCAGCTGCAGGCTTGGCCCTAGCCCAGGCCACAGGACAGGAGCTCCCCGTCCCTGGATCAGGGGGTCTGGGGCAGGGGGGCGGGGGAAGCTAAAAACGCGGGGAGGGGGGGATTTATTTAACAAAAATAAACACAAGGAAGACATGTTCATCTGAGCCAGCAATGCCGGCTTTCAGGGGAGCCCCTGCAGACCTGGCACCCACAGGTCACAGATCCAGGTGGGATGTCCCGATCCCTGGCCCCCGTACCTCCTGAGCAGTCCTTGCCTGGAACAAGCTCCCTAGGAAGCCCACCTCTTCGCTGACTACAGCCCAAGGGGCTTCAGCTTCCTCTTGCTGGAAGACTTGGCCGGCCTGCCTGCCTTTTCTAGTTTTATACAAAGACAGCCACTTTTAGCTACTGCTCATGAGTCTATTTTTGTATGAAAGAGAAAGCATCTTTTTTCTAAACCTGTGCCTCCCCCTCTTTGGACGCCTCGGGTCTAGATGCTGCCCTGTGTTCTTTCTGCAGTATTACAGATGCCATTGGAAAGTTTGGGCAGGGGACCAGCCTTGGTCACCTTTCCCATGCTGGGCTCTGGCTGAGTGCCTGACCAGGCTCTCCAAGCCCAAGCAAGGGTGGGCTATCTCTAAGGGGGTGTGTAGGGTGGGTCAACCCCCCCCCAGTCTATTTTGAGAACTCCAGCTGGCCCCCAGAGCAGCTGCTGGAGCCCCTGGCCTGTCCACTATTTCAGGCTCTCAGCTGTTGGGCACTGGGGCTCTCTGTGCTGCAAGCTCATTGTGCAGCACCAGTGCTGGACTTTATTCCATGTTCTTGGTCTCCCCTTTACCGCTGCTTTTCATGTACTGTTGAGACCTCTCCGTTTCTCAGTCCCCTTGTGGGTCCTGGTGTCGTCTCAGCAGAGCCACCATGGGGTATGCACTCAGGGAGGGGCTGGGGATTGGTGGGGTCAGGGGACCCCCGAGAGTGAGCTCAGAAAAGGCTCCCAGTCTACCCACTGTGGGGACACAAGCTGTATGGACACCCCAATTGCTGCTTAGTCACTGTGCCTAGTATAGTGTCCTCCAGAGCATCGGGGAGCCATGTGTGTGTTTGTGTTTGTGTGCGTACACGTGACCCCGGGTGCCAGGGCGTGGTGGGGTCTGAGGGTTGTACTTAGATTCAGGGCCTCCTTCGGTGGGGTGGTGGGTGACTGCGACCCACACCCCACAGGGAGAGCAGCAGTGCTCACAGGCACAGTTGTGTGTAAGCTACGGGGTATCTCCTGATGGTTTCCCAAAGAGCAGGCCCCTTGTGAGTGCCTGCACTGTGCTCGCCCCGCAGTCTTTTCCACAGGCCCCTGGGTGTCCAAGCACCGAGGAGGCTCACCCTTCATGTTTCCCTAGCTGCTGGGTTGTTTTTCATTTGGGACAGAGTGGGCGAAGGGCTGAGAAAACCCTGGCCCCCGAGTTGTACAGACAGCCTGACAGGCGGACTGGTGACAAGGGTGACAAGGGACCATTTAAGGAGGCCCAACCCTCTGCCCTGGGAACCTGGTCAAGGGACTCTCAGATGAATTTCCTTTTTGTTGTTTGTTTTTTCCCTTCCTTTTAAGGAATTACGAAGCTAAGAAAAGTTTTATGCTTTGGGGGTTGATGGACAAAAGTTCTAGGTGATTAAATATGGTCTTAACTTATTGATACTGTTGTTTTCTTTTAATATTGTACTGTGGAGAAAACCATATTGAGCCATGGAGTTGGTGTTTACAAGAACTTTTCACTTTTGCCAAAATGTTACAATTGAAAGCATCCACGTCTGCAGTTTCCTAATATTTTCTTAAAGATCTAGTGTCCTTTTCGTACACTAAACAGGTGAATGCTGATTTTTTTCAACCTACAATAAATTTCACTGAACTGAATCTAGCAGCCCAGGCTGTGTGGGTGTGTGTGTCTGTCTGTCACAGCCAGGTGGCCCTGGTCCTGTGTGGGGCTGGGCTGGGGTCGGGCCATGGTGACTGGGCAGAGAAGGCATTCTGGGCAGCCTGCCTGAGCCACTGCCCAGGAACGAGGCCAGCAGGTGGAGGCTGACCTGAGTCAGTGGGCCCTGCAGGTGCCAGGGCAGGAGGCCAAGACCGCCTGGTCACAGGTAAGAAACGACAGAGAAACTGGGGAGGCACGTGTGTGAGCAGGGCAGTGGACCCCACATACGTGCAATATGGACGGGTGGGCTGAGTCCAGCAGGGGGTCCCTTGGGCCTGCAGCAGCACCATGTGGGGCGAGGGGAGTGCCCTTATTCAGGGAAACAAGCTGTGACTGATGACAACAGTGGTAATTATTGTTTGTTCCTCCTAGGCTGGCACACTAGGGTGTCCCCTGTGCCCCCAGTTGGGATGGGGATGCTGAGGCCCATTGGAGCCCCACAGGCCCATGGCCATCCTGTCCCATGTTCCAGGTGAGGAACCAAAGGCAGAAATCCTGGCCTTCAAGGACACGGTGCGGGGTGGGCGTTTATTTTGGGAGGGGAAAAACAGATAAAGGGTAAGACCAGGATTAATGTCCAGGGGTCAGGGCTATAGGCCTCAGCCTCCCTGGTGGCCCCCTGGCCAGCGACCTTGGCCTGAGTTCTGAGAAGGTCCAGGGATCCCAGGAGCATGGGAGGCGAGGTCAGACGGGCCTGGCAGGGCAGAGTGTACCCTGCCTCCTCCTGTCACGCCTCAGCCTTTTCCGCCCATCCACCTCCCACCTCTGAGCCTTGTCCGCAGCCCCCCACACTGCCCGGTGCCACCCTGGCCATCACCTCAGTGTGCTGCAGCTACAGGCAGTGGGTGCCCTGACTGTCCTTCCTAAGCCAAAGATGCCATGAGTCCAGCCCCCTCAGGGACCCAAAAGGGGCTTCCCCGGCCCCTTGAGACCTGCACCATGGTGCTTGGGGCTGCCCATCCTCTCCTGCCACTTGTCCTCCCAGCAGCACCTGGACCCCAGAGCTGCTCCTGTGCACCAGGCTCCCCCTGGGCAGTGGCACAGCAGTAACCAAGACAGCTCTGCCCATGCGCTGGGAGCCTGTGGTCTGGTCTGGACAGTGGTCCCTAGCTACCACCTGCCCCTAAGCAGCACACTCACCCCATGTTGCACACCCAGCAGTCCCCACAGTCTTCCAGTGAGGAATAGCCCCCAGCTGCTTCCATGCCCCCAGCACTGTCCGGCGGAGCCTGTCTGGGCTCGTTCTGCCTTGCCAAGCTGCCTGCCAGCACTTCCCATGTGCTGCCCTGGGAATGCCGAGGTTCCCTAGGGCTGTGTTTTGGGGCCTTTCTCTGCACACATTCCCATGACATCACATCTGGCCTGGAGGTATGAACTCTCTCTATGACCCTCTGACTCCAGCTGGACGTCCAACAGTTCAGTTTCTGGAGCTGGCATCACACCCCACAGGTTAAACTGCTCAGTCCCACAAGACTGACACCAGCCACAAGTCCCCAGGCCCCCACACTTCTGAACAACTGACTATAAATTGGGATTTTGGACGACCCCCTTGTAGGTTTGGTAATTTGCTAGAATGGCTCACAGCGCTCCAGAGGGAGAGGGAAAAGGCAGGGTGTGGGGACTGGTGCAGGGCTTCCTTGCCTGCTCTTGGTGTGTCACCTTCCCGACACTTCATGTTTTCACCCACACCCTGCCGTTGAGGGGCTTTTATGGAGGTTACATTTATGAGTAAATCACTGGCCACTGGTGATCAAAATCAATCTCCCCCCAAGAACCAGGACAAAACCCAAATACACCATATTCTGCCCCGAGGATCTGCCCTGGTTGCCCATACCACCTCCGCTCCCGGCCGAACCCACACCCCCGAGGTTTTTGTTTGGGCAGCTCTTCATATCTCTTGATAAAAGATGTCTTCAGATCTCAAGTCCCCTTCCAGCCTAACCAGACCAGCCCTCCCTCTGAGTTCCCTCCAGCTGGGGGTGCCCCAGGCCTTTACCAACTCCCCTACACTGGGGGCCCCTTGAGAGCAAAGCCTGGGGCCAGTCTTAGAGCCCCACCCACCAAGTCTGGGGCCCTGACCATGTTTCCTGCAAATGTTCCCAACTATCCACCTTTTGGGTCAACTCCAGTCGTGGAAACTTTTCAGCCAGAGAAGGCCTCTTGTTTTGGAAAGTTCCTGGGGAGCCACCCCCGCCCGCCCTCCAGGTTCCCACGCTCTCTTATCACTGGGTGCTAGTGGGATGCAGTGCTGTGCATGCCTAGCTCCTCTCCAGCTGGCTGCCTGGGCCTTGCCCATTCCCCTTTCTCCCCTGCCCATCTAACAGCCCCCCCAGCCCGACCCGCAACCTGGCCCTGCCAAGCCCTCCTGCTAGGGCTAGGGAAACCTTTCTCTCCCAGGACCCCCACATGTGAGAGCTCTGTCAGAGGTCGGAGTGCTTGGTGGGTGCTACTACTCAGGGAAGAAAGGGGAGGCAGCCTGGGCTGGAAAGTAGTCTGGCATTGAGATGCAAGTCCTACCTCATTCCGCTGGCCCAGTTTCCCCTGCAGTATCTCGGACCCAGGGATACCCACCCTCGTAGGCCCAGCCATCCTGGCCTGGTGCTGTAATGTTCTCTTTTGTGAAATGGGGCTAAGATGCTGCATGCCATAACAAGACTGTTGCAACGTGAATCTACATACCCGGTGCTGGGGCCGGGGTCAGTGACCCACGTGGATGCCCACAGCGCCCGGTGGGGCGGACATCTGATAGCCTCATGGGCTCTGTGCTTCTGAGCCTCGAACCCGAGTCCAAGGCCAGCGTGCCCCTCCTCCCCGCAGCCCGCTCCACAGCGCAGGGCGAGCGAGGGGGCGGAGCGTGGGCGGGGCTGCAGCTCTTTTCTCTAGAGTTCGCGCGCCCGGAACGCCAGCCTTGCGCCGCTGTCTGAACTGACTCTGCTGGTGAGTGGGGTATGGGGGACCCTGGGCAGGGTGAGGGTCTGGGGAATCGAGGTCCGCTGGGCCAGTTCTCGTGTTCCCGCTGACTTCGTGCCAACCCCATGTTCCCAGCTCGCTGTGATGGAGGCCGCAGCCCAGTTTGTGGTCGAGAGCCCCGACGTGGTCTACGGCCCCGAGGCCATCGAGGCGCAGTACGAGTACCGGACAACTAGCGTCAAGCGCGAGAATGGCATCCTCAAGGTGGGCAAGGGAAGCCAGGGGCTGGAGAACCAGGAGGGGGTGGGTTTGCCCAACGTCTGTAGCCTCAGGCTCACTTCACTGCCCGCCCCCAGGTGCACCCCTCCTCCACGCACTTCACCTTCCGGACCGCCCGGCAAGTGCCCCGGCTCGGGGTCATGCTCGTCGGCTGGGGTGGCAACAACGGCTCCACGCTCACCGCTGCCGTGCTGGCCAACCGACTGCGCCTGTCCTGGCCTACGCGCATGGGTCGCAAGGTGGAGGGTCAAATGGGGTGTTACAGAAGTTAGGACTCCGCAGGAGTCCATGCAGGAGGGGACCGGCTCTGAGAGATTGGGTTCGCGGGAGGGGTTTCCACGGGGCGGAGGCTAAGGTGCTGGCCGTCTCTGGAGAGAGACCTTGGGGGATGGGGGGAGCAGCGGCTTCTGCCTTGGCTCGGAGCAGAGCCAAGGCCCTCCCACACTATGCCCACCGTCACCATCATCACTCTATCCCCTCCCTTCCATGCCGCTCCCAGGAGGCCAACTATTATGGCTCACTGACGCAGGCTGGCACCGTTAGCCTGGGCCTGGACGCTGAGGGCCAGGAGGTGTTCGTACCCTTCCGCGCGCTGCTGCCCATGGTGTCGCCAGATGACCTCGTGTTCGATGGTGGGCGGGGCCCTGGGCCGGGGGTGGAGTGGGAGGCGGAGCCTGGAGGGGCCCAGCTGTGGGCCTGGCCGAGCTTGAGGGTTGCCCCCAGGCTGGGACATATCATCGCTGAACCTGGCGGAAGCGATGCGGCGTGCGCAGGTGCTGGATTGGGGGCTGCAGGAGCAGCTGTGGCCACACATGGAGGCCCTGCGCCCAAGGCCCTCAGTCTACATCCCAGAGTTCATCGCAGCTAACCAGAGCGCACGTGCCGACAACCTCATCCCTGGCACGCGGGCGCAGCAGGTGCAGCATTTGTTCTCACTACCATTTGCCCCTTTCCCTGCCACCTGTTCCCTGTTTTGCCCCCTGCCCTATATTGTCCCCTTGCCTCCATCCCAAGGGTCTAGGCTCCTCTTTGCAGTTGGGGAACTGAGTAGTAGCTCAGGCCTCCACAGGTCAGGAGGCCTGTACTACCTGACCGCCTGCCCCCCCCCCCCCCAGCTGGAGCAGATCCGCAGGGATATCCGCGACTTCCGGTCCCAGGCGGGGCTGGACAAAGTCATTGTGCTGTGGACAGCAAACACGGAGCGCTTTTGCGAACTGGTCCCTGGCCTAAATGACACCGCTGAAAACCTGTTGCGTACCATCCAGGTGGGTACACCCAGGGTGGATCATGGTCAGGGCCAGCCCAGAGAACCCCTCTATTGACTGTCCGCTTGCGCCCGCAGCTGGGTCTGGAGGTGTCACCTTCCACGCTCTTCGCCGTGGCCAGTATCTTAGAGGGCTGTGCCTTCCTCAATGGGTCACCACAGAACACTCTGGTGCCGGGAGCGCTCGAGCTCGCTTGGCAGCGCCGTGTCTTTGTGGGAGGAGATGACTTCAAGACAGGCCAGACCAAGGTCAAGTCCGTGCTAGTTGACTTCCTTATCAGCTCTGGCCTCAAGGTGCATGGGCCTGGGGGTTTCATTGTTCATGGGGGTGGGGATCTAGACCCTGAGCTCCAGGCTACCGCTCCAAGGGGCCACCAGTGTCAGCGGGGATGCCTTGTCCCCACAGACAATGTCGATTGTGAGCTACAACCACCTGGGCAACAACGATGGGCAGAACCTGTCCGCGCCGCCACAGTTCCGCTCCAAGGAGGTGTCGAAGAGCAGCGTGGTGGATGACATGGTGCAGAGCAACCCTGTGCTCTACGCACCTGGCGAGGAGCCGGACCACTGCGTGTGTGGGGCACAGATGACCGAGGAGGGTGGTGCAGTAGAGGGGCCCTAGCAGAGGAACACAGACCCATGTGGCCCCTTTCCGCCCCCCCAGGTGGTTATCAAGTATGTGCCGTATGTGGGTGACAGCAAGCGTGCAATGGACGAGTACACGTCGGAGCTGATGCTGGGTGGCATCAACACGCTGGTGCTACACAACACCTGCGAGGTGTGGAGCGCGTGGGGGAGGAGTGGGATCCCCCCACCTGCCTGCCTACCTGCCTCCTGACCCACTGGCCCTGCAGGACTCACTCCTGGCTGCCCCTATCATGCTGGATCTGGTGCTGCTGACTGAGCTGTGCCAGCGAGTGAGCTTCTGCACCGACTTGGACCCGGAGCCGCAGGGCTTCCACCCAGTACTGTCGCTGCTGGGCTTCCTCTTTAAGGCGCCACTGGCTCCGCCAGGCAGCCCCGTGGTCAACTCGCTCTTCCGACAGCGCAGTTGCATCGAGAACATCCTCAGGTGTGCCCCCCACCCTTGGTCCTATACTCACTCTTGGGGGTGCACACAGGACCCTAGGGATTGGAGGCCCTGCTAAATCCCCACCCGTCCTCCAGGGCCTGTGTGGGGCTTCCGCCGCAGAACCACATGCTTCTGGAGCACAAGATGGAGCGCCCCAGCCTCAAGCAAGTTGTCCATGCGGCTGCCTGCCATGTGTCTTACAAGAAAGAATCAGCTCCAGTGGCCCCCAATGGCTGTACTGGTGATGCCAACGAGCACTCACAGACTGAGGCACCTCTGCTGCCCACCGCCTAAGGTGGTGGCCATACAGCTCCTGCAACTCCTACCCCTTTTTCCCCTCTGGATCTGCCCTCCCAGACTCCTCCAAATACAATAAAAGCACTGTTCCGTATCAGCAACACCTGTGGGTTTGGGGGGGGGGGGGTCTTGGACCTAACCCTGTTACCTCCTTATTTCTCACCTGGTAGGACTCCTACCTACCCTTCCAAACTATTGCCCCAACCCTCAGGTACCTTTCAGAACTCCCAGGGCCTCTGCCCAACCCAGCCCTGAAGGTGGGGCTAAGACCCCAGGGTGGAGAAGGGGCTACAAGCCAAAGTTAATCTCAAGACCAGATACCAAAAACCAAAACAAGTTACATTTATTGATGGGGCCCACCCCTTGCTGTCCAGAGGAAAGGAAGTCCCAAAGGGGTCCCCCAGGACAAAACCAACTGGGGTGAGGGTGAGGGTTGGGCCCACACGGAAAAGAGCATCTCTGAGGTCCTTGAGTTTTTGTGTTTTTAATAAAATGAGAGTCCTTCATGGGGGGGCCTCCCAGCCTCCAAGCCTTGACCAGGAGTCCAGTTGCCCAAGGTGTGACCTCATACCCTCCCCCTGCAGACCACCTGAGCCACTGGCCCTTGGCCCCCCAGCAGGGGCGCTGGGCAGAGGACGAGGCCAGCAGTGGGCAAGGGGCTGCTGCCCCGTCACACGCTCATGGTCATCCCAGGCGAGTACTGCGGAGAGACGAGGGGGTGGCGCGCGGGGGCGGGCTCAGCTCCGGCCTAGGCTGGGACCCGCCCCCCGCCCCCCGCCCCCCCCCCACACTGGGGGACAATGGACAAATGGACGAGTAGGGCATATATGGAGTGGGGAGAGGGGCGGGTATGGAAGAAGTCGGGGAGTTGAGGCCGCCTTGGGGCAAGGGTCACTGGGTGGGGACAGGGTAAGGACGTCACACCAGGGCAGGAGTGGGAAGGGAGAGAACGGGAAGGATGCCGCGGCCGCCCCCCCACCTGGCCCGCCGCAGTCACGGTCTTGCTCTGGCCCCCCGGCCGCCCCGCCGGGGCCTGCCCGCCAGGCCCCTCCGGCCCGACGCCGCCGCGGGGGGAGAGTCGACGCAGTCGCTTACGCTTTCGCTCGGGAACGGGTGCAGGAAAGTCCCGGTGGCCGCCATCTCGCCGTCATCCCGCGGGGTGCCCGGGGCGGTGCTCAGGCCGGCCACTGCGCCGGGGGAGCTCTGGGGGCAGCCGCAGTCAGCGCGAGACCTCGGTCCTGCCCGCCCGCCCTATACCCCGGCCCGGCCTGAGCGTGGCTTCTCACCTTCGGCAACCCGTCCATGTCGCCCGAGCCTGTGGACGACAGACACACAGGGTCACGCGGCTCAGACGCCTGCTCTGGGGTCCTCCGCAAACATCCCCCCCACCATGGCCGCGCCCACCCCCTCTGCCCAGCCAGCCTGGGGATCCAGGGCGGAGGCCTGACTGGCACCAATGCTGGCAGACAGGCCCCCCCCCTCCACGGTTTAGTTACCAGACCCTCCCCCAGCGCAGCCCACATCACTAAGTCACCCACAGAAGCTCAGGGCACAAGCCAGATGCCCCTATAGGGAACACAGGTTCAGGGGCGGTGGAGGGGGGCCCTCAGTGGAAGCTGAGGCTAGCAAAGCAGCCTGTAGGGGGTGGGTCGCCCCGGCCACTCACCCAGGGATCCGTTCACGTGGTGAGGTTCCAGCGCACTCATGGCTGCCATGGGGCCCTCCGGGCTGGGGCCCAGTGGGAACTGCGGGCAGAAGGGCTGGGTGGGACTCAGGCCCCCACCCTGTCAGCTGAGCCATCGCCTCCAGCAGCCCCTACCCTACAGCTCCCCACTTACATTAGCCCTGCCAGCACCTGGCCCGATGGGGTTCATGACTGTGTACATGTTCTCGCTGGAGTTGGTGGAGTCTGGGAAAGACGGCGCATGAAGGCCTGGGTTTGAGGGGCCTCCCCAAACACACCCCTCCCTATGCCCCACCCAGAGCCTCCTACCTCCAGGGCTGGGCATGATGGGTGTTCCAGGGGGCCCGCCGCCTCCTGGGGGTCCCTGCACGCAGAGGTGGTCAAAACATTAGAAAGGCCCCCACCTGCCGCCCTGCTCCCCCCACCATCACGCTGCCAAGTGCCCGCCCCACTCACTGTGTAGCTGCCAGGAGAGGAGGCAGAATAGGGGATCTAGGGAGAGGGGCAGCAGTGAGCAGTTGGCAGACTGTACCCTCCATGCCCCTAACCCAACCCACCCCCTACTCCCCAACTCACCGAGTTGCCACTGGGGCTGGCCCACGGGCCGCGCACTCCGGGGCCCCTTTTAAAAGATGGTGGGTAAAACCTGGGGCTGGGACAGGCAGCACACCACCCCCGAACCCTGCCCCCTAGGCCCCCAAAACAGCAGATGCTGGCTAAGTGGTAATCACTTGGCAATCTCAACCCATCACTCACTGGCCTTTGGGCCTCAGTTTCCCCAACCAACAGTGGAATAAATAATATCCTGTGCTGTTTTGCTGATCCAGCCCCAAAAAGCTGGATGGTGGCCCCTGGGGGCACATTCTGAGGGTCCCTTAGGGGCCTTACATGTTCATTGTGGGCAGGCCTGGGCCAGCGAGGGAGTTGGGTGGGGGCCGCATGCCACTTCCGTAGCTCTGTGAGGGGGAAAGGGCCCTGAGTGTAGGCCAACAGGGGAGAGCCCCTGAAGCCCTCTGGGTCCACCCCTTACCTGGGGCCCAACGCCGGCCATGCCCCGTGGAGGAGTCACCCTCTGCATTGGGCCCATGTTCGGATGCCCTGGGGTGGGGACAGAAGAAAGGTGGCTCAGGTCAGAACCACTCCCCAGGGTGGACTCGCGCCTGGGGGGAGATGGGTGTACAGTGGGGCAGCGGCGGAGGGGGGCACTTAGAGCTGGGGTCCTGACGAGTCATAGAGGACACCAGCTGGAGCTTCTCTACTCACCCTGAGCACGTGGGGAGGGGTCCATGGTGCTAGGGAGGAGGGGCTGGGAGCCGGGTAGGCCCACAGGAGGCTGCAGAGGGAGCATGGACCATTGAGTTTGGGTGCCCCCACCCTGGCCCAGCTCCTGCCCCCCCTCCGTCTGTCTTCCCTCTCTCACCTGACTCGGCATCCGCAGGGCGGGCCGGGGGCCCCCTGGGAACCGCGGTGACATGAAGGGCTGGAAGAGGTGGGCCAGGGGTCAGCACCTCTCCCTGACCCACTCAACCCCCTCCCAAAGCTACCTGGTTCCTGTTGTGCCCAGGCCCAGAACCTGGCTCGCCCCCTCCTCTAGGCCCAGCCAGCAAAGCACAGCAGCCGGCTCCTGGTGTGTGCAAGCGCAGAGGGGTGCGTGTGGGGGCAAAGGGGCAGGTTGTCACAGGTCCTTACCTGAATGTGAGGCCCCATCATTGGGGTGTTGAGGTTGTGGGGGGGTGGCTGGGAGCCAGGGGGGCCCTAGGACAGAACCAGATGGGTTTGGAAGAGCCGGGTCACCTGAAGCTTTACTGTTTCCTGAGGCCCTGCTGAGTCTGGCCAAGGGAGGGGAAAGGGAGGGGATGCCATGGAGGCAAGACGGTGGGCCACTCACCAGTCAGCAGGACTGGGGGTA
Organism: Macrotus californicus; assembly: GCA_007922815.1. Taxonomy (NCBI): domain Eukaryota; kingdom Metazoa; phylum Chordata; class Mammalia; order Chiroptera; family Phyllostomidae; genus Macrotus; species Macrotus californicus. The sequence continues at coordinate 87,043 of VMDR010000208.1, read as the reverse complement.
TCCCCTATAGGAGGGGTCATGGGCAGGACCCATGGCCGAGAGCCACACTCTGTGGACCCAGGTGCCTTGGCGCGCTCACCCCAACCTCCCAAGCACTGGGGCCCAGATCCCGTAGTCCCTCCTTTGCCAGCACCACCAAGGCCCGCATGTACGTCCCACCACATCCACAACCCTCCCACCCAACTCCGGCCTGCCTGACTCGGGGCCTCTCCCAGCGTGGGACCCACACCTGTCTCTCTGACACATGTGCACCCCAGGTCAGGGAAGGGCCTCAGCCCTGGCTGTACCTGGAAGAAGCCAGGCGCCATGGGACCTGCTACCATTGCATCGCTGGGAGCTATGCCCCCCATCACAGGACTGGGGGCAGCCGCAGCACTCTGCCGGGTGGAGGATACACAAGGGTTCGGTCAGGCCACTTCTGCCCAGTGTTCCCTCCCTCTCAGTAAGTAGCCAGTCCCACAGAACAGGGAACCCTAGCCATCTGACCCACTGTCCATGCATGGGAGGGTGGGTCCTCTGGGTGACAGAGCAGCTGCCCCTGTTCCCGCACCGGTTTAACAACCCTAACAGGGCCACCGACTCTTATTTGCTGGGTGGCCTTGCATGGGCCCTGCCTCCTTGCTGCACCTGAGAACCCCACAGCCCATGAAGGACAGGGATCCAGAAATCTCAATCCCCAGAATCTCGAGCCTGAAGATTGCGGGGGTCTAAAAACGTCAACCACGCAGGACAACACTCAGTTGTCCGGCACAGGCTGATTTTTTTTCCATCCAAATCCAACTTCCACTGGGTAGGGGCACCGTCCCCCACCCCAGGCCCTCCCAACACAGCCTGTGTCCTCCTGGCTAGCAAGGCAGCGTAGCTAGACCCCCAGCTCTACTCAAAACGTGCCAAATAAACAGACAAAAGATCGACAGCTTCAAGATGACCCTCCCTTTCCAGGGCTCCTCCTCAGAGCTGCTGTGCAGACCACTCCCCAGCCCCTCCAGCAGGGGTGGGGGGAAGAGCTGGACTCCCCCAGTTCAGTCTCATGGAGGAGGGGAGAAGGCCAGGTGCTGGAGGGGCATTAGCAGGTGGGCCAAGGGCAGAGATACAGAGGACAGGCTGACAAGTCACTTGCTCTGGTAAGATGCAAGTCCCAGGCTTGTCAGCCTTTGGGGCCCACAGAGCAGGGCGGAGGAGGGGTGGAGGGCTAATGTACAGGGCAGAGGGGATATATCAAAGAGTAGGGAAGGGCACTGAGTAGAGAGCGCTTTTCTGGGGGCCCCCCACTCCTCTCTGTCTGCATCACTCACCCACCCCCTCCCCACCAGACCCTGGGAGGAAGGGGATAGTGTGTCTCCATTACTACTGTTCCTGAGGTTGGCGCTCAGGAATTTGTGGAATTGCAGCCACTCCGGCTCAGAGGGGTTAAGCACTAGCCCAGTCACACAACACTTCCTGCCCAGCAGGAGTAGGGCAAGGGGCCCCTGAAGACCAGCCCCTCCCTAAGGGAAACTGCAGCCTGGCACCCTTCCTGCTCCTTCTCAAAGGTCTGCCTCTAAAGGACCCCTGCCCAGGCCCCAAGCTGGGGGTACTGGTGGGAGCCTCCCCAGGTCTACAGTGGCTGAGAGCACTCCCAGGACCCAGCACAAGTCACCTGAAAACCCAAGGGACCCTGGGGGTGGCGGGAACAAAGCTTTCACCCCCTGGGTCCCCCTGCCTCTACCTCACCTCTGTACACACACACACAGCCCTATAGCTTGTCATAGCTACTCTGGCAGGCCTGCCTCAGTGTCTGGAGGAGCAGATATCTCAGCCTTGGGTCTGTCCACACCCCCACTGCCTACCGCACCGGGAGGGGGCAGCCCCCCTTCATAACCATAGCAGGCACCCGAGTGGTTCCTGGACCAGGAGGGGAGGAGGGTGGTGGGAAAGGCTGCGAGCAGGGCTCAGGACCACAAGATGTGGGGGTGAGGTGGGGGGCAGATTGGGCACCCCTCACCCCTGTGGTTCCCCAACTCTAGGCTCTTAAGGGTTAATGTACAGCCGGCCCACCCTCCCTTTCAGGAGGCTTGGACTGGACCCCCCAAGTCGATCATCCACCCAAAGGCACCCAGCCTGTGTTGCCATGACAACAGGCTAGGCGTGCTAGTGTTTCTTAGAGATGCCTGGAGGGGGGAGGTGGAGCCCCCCTTGGAGGGTGGGCTAGGTGGCCCCAGCTAGAGCAGGGCCTGCAGGGTCCTGACACCCTGTGCACCCCCATCCCCCACTGCTGTGCCTGTGCCTGCTCCCCCAGGCGCCCTGCTGCCATGGTAACTGGTGCACATCAGGGAGCACTATTCACACAGATGTGGAACTCCAGCTTGGCCCCCTTCCAGAAGACCCCCCCAGAAGCTCAGACCCAGGTGGGGCCCTGGGTGCTGCAAGTCTGTGAGGGTAACAGCCCCAGGGACACTGGAGGGGCACAAGGAGGGATACAGCTTCAGACACCGCTGGGCCCAAAGTCCAGTGGTACCTGGACACAGGGACAACAGATGCACAGAGGGGTCTGATGGGGGCCACCAGCAGGGACCCCAACTTCCATGCATGTATGTACAGCGTGCGTGGGGTGACTACAGGGATGTGGTGAACCCCTGCCCCTCGTGGCTGCACCCTGGCTCTGCAGAGGCCTGTACCCAGGTGCCATTGCGAAGAGCAAGGTGGAGGCGGCTGCGCCTTGGGAGGCCTGAGGCGAAGAGGTGAGGGAGCGCGCCGCTGGAGGAAGTGGGTGCAGAGGGAGGAAGGGGTGGAAATGGAGAAATCGTCTGGAGCTGCACTAGAGACTGGAGCTCCCCCAGAAGCTGGCTAAGGCTCTGCCTGCCTCTGGGGCCCACAGCCTGGGGCCCCCGAGCCCTCTCTGGCCTGCCATGGACCTCTCCAGAGGCCAGGGTGAAGAAGATAAGGGCAGGGGACTGTCTTCTGCACGCCCATGACAAAAATGCCACCCATCCCCTCAAGTCACCCCCCAGACTCCTCTCCAAACAGGCCTCTGATGCCACACACCCCTATCAACCAAAAGGGAAACCGAGGCCAAAGCAGCGCCAGTCACAGAGTAAGGTCGGGGAGCATCCCAGGCGCTGTCAGCTAAACCCCAGAACTCAGCAGGGCTCCTACCTCAGGAGACTCAGGGAGGCTGGGGCGGCAGGGGGCAGGTGGGGGTGGAGACAGGAGCTGTAGTATGTCTACCCTGGACCAGGGCTCAAGTGAGAGGGGAGGGGGGTCTGGCTACAGGAAGAGGTGGGGGCTGTGGTGCAGTGGGATGAGCCCCCCTGTGAGTGGCCCTGGGCCCAGTGGAGGGCATGGGCATGCCAGCGCCCAGCCCACCTGAGCCAAGCATGGGCCACACAGCTCCCCCGCCTCAGGCTCGGCCACCTTGCCCACACTGGGTCCCCGGGGGCAGGACTCACGTAGTCCTGGAAGGCCTTGGCCTCACTGGAGTGCTCACATGCCTCTCTGCGGTCAGGTGCTGCACAGTACAAGTCCCAGAACACGCTGTGGGCGGCAGGGGGAAATGATGGTTTCCCCACGTACCCCTCACCCAGCCCCTCCACAGTCTGCCCACACCAGCCTGGCACGCACCACCACCAGGAATGCAGGAACCCCGGGGGTTCCCCCAGCGTGATGTTCTTCTCCCATCGGATCTGCATAGAAGGAAGGCAGGTGAAGAGCCACTGCCCCGTGTGCTGGACACCCCCCCACCCCATGACCCACCTCGGGCAGGGAACATGGGGGAGGGAACCAGCAGACCAAAGCAGGGCAGCCGGGACAGGACAGCTGGGTAAGCACAAGGGTAGAGTAGCAAATGTCGGATCCCTGGACAGAAAGACACCTGTACACCAGCCGCCAGCCAAGGGCCCTGACCCACTCCAGCCCTTGGTTCTGAGGGCCTTCAGAGGGGCCATCTGGCACCCGCACTGCAACCCTGGCAGAAACTGGGAGGAGAGGACCTGGGGAGGGGGTGGCGAGGAGGCTGGGCCAGCTTACCTCGGACAGAAAGGTCTGGGCCGATTTCTGGGCGCCGATGTGCAGCAGGTACTCATACACGTACAGCGCCAGCCTGTGGGAGGCGGGAGGGGCTCAAGCTCTCGAGAGGCCTGGGGTGAAGTCAGCCCCAAGCCCCTCCTCAAGGATCCCTGGAAGGGGGTCTCAGGCCAGGCACCTGCCTTCAGTTGGGCGGGAGGAGACGAGGGGTGGGGGACCACAGTGAGCCCTGATCGCTCCCACCCCCAGCCTCACTCATTGCTCGCTGCTGGTCCCCAGCTTCTCGTTAAGAGCTGGCCTCCTCCCTAGTTGCTCAGCCTGGCCAACTCCTACACACCCACCAACACCCTGCCTGCAGCCCCTCCTGCACACAACACTGCCAGCAGTCCCCAGCTCCCCATTTCCAGGCCAAACTCTGGTCAGCTCAACACCCTCTCGTGAACTCAGTCCTAGCCCCGTCCTGCTGATGCCAAGACCCCAGAGCAGCCTTGGCCCTGGGGAGGTCTTCTGCCTGGAGAAGGGCTCCTAGGTGTCACACCTGCTTGTGCACTAGATGAGGTCTCCCAGCAGGCATCCTGGGCCCTGGGCCCCGTGCTGGCACCTCACTCACTCCCAGTCCTGCTCGCTGAGGAAGGAAAGGGCCCTCCTCTCCTCCCTGAGGCCTTCCTCCTCCAGGTGTCCCTGGAGCCCATCCTCTTCTTGGGGATCAGTGCCTGCCAAATCTCTGTGCCAGCCCCCAGGGAAAGTCTGGGGCAGTGTGGGTGGGGGAGGGGAGACGGGGCCAGCAGTTCTACTTGTCTGCCAAATGCCCAGTGTTTGGTAGGAGCCCCATGCAAATTCAGCAGCTGCCCACCCCAAGCACCTGGGCCACTTGTCAACCAGCAGCGCCCTCTGCAGGACACACAGGGAGGCCCACCCATTCCCAGAGCCAACCAGGCCCTCCATCCTCTGCCTCCACCTCTGCTTCCCCCTCCCATCTGTCTTCTATACCAGCGGGCAGAGATGAGACCCAGCCCTCTCGCCAGCCCCCAGCCTCCCACTCCACTGACACCAGCCCCTCTGGGGCCCCAGGATCCTCCTACTGCCCAGCCAGGACCCAGGTGGGCTGGGGGGAGGGGTTCTGAATCCAGACTGGGGTCTCCTCAAGGGCAAGCCTGGGGCTGTGCCTCGGACTTAGCTGGCCATTCTCCCCTGGCTGACAGCCCCACCCGAAAGGAAGCCTGATTTGACTCATCTCCCTGCTCTCTCCCAGGCCAGCCAGGATCCTCAATCCTCACGTCCCAGCTCCCCCGGCATCAGATGCCCCTGCCAGCTCCTGCCCTCTCTCTTCGCCCTCACCCTCTGCCCCCCAAATCTCCCTTACCCTGGATTCTCATCCTTCCTTCACCCATCCGCCCATTCTCTCACTCACTCATTCATTCAACCAGCATTCGCCCAGCGCCTCCTTGTGCAGGGAACACGACAGATCCCTGTCCCCCCGAAGGCTACCTGCTTGTGAGGAGGAATGGTGGGGCGACAATGTAAGAAAGTAAGTTCCACGGTGAGTTGGAAGGCAGGATGTGCTACGGAGGACAAGGGGGAGGGAGTGTTGGGGGTTCCAGGTGGCAGCCATCCCAGGGTGAGGTGTTGCTACAGCTTGCACTGCATCACGTGACCTGAGATGGCCACTCAAAGGACAGGGATGAGGCACAGAAGTGGACTCATGATGGTCACATGGCTCTGAGCACGTGAGTCCCCCAAGACTGGCCTCAGTGTGCACCACATCATTACACCCCTCTTGGCAGCACCTCTAGCTCAGCTCTCCCCACCTAACCCCGATTTCGATGTGGTACTCCCAGCAGTCCGGCAGCATCTGCCCCTCTCCAGTCCAGTCACCTTCCTGGCCCCCTGGCCTCCAGGCTCACCTGTCCAACTCACTCCTGAGATACCGCCCCTTCTAGAGGCTTCCTGAGCCTTCACGAGTGGCCTGCATCCCCAGACCCATATCCATTGGTGAAGGAATAGATGTCAAAGCCCAGAACTGCTCACCACCCCACCCTCCAGGCAAAGAGAGAAGCTCAGAGGTCCGGCCAGCCCTCTGCCCACTTTGAGGGTCTGTGCAGGGAGCAGGAAGGACTGGGGGTGTGAGACACCTGGAGACAGACAGCAAGATGGAGTTGGCAGTTCAGGTAGGGGGAGGGCATGGGCTGTACTCTGGCCACATACCCCACCCCTAGAGGCAGAAGGCTCTCTTGGGGGTCCATAAACCTCCTAAAGAAGTGGCCCTTGGTCCCCCATGTCCACCAAAGGCCCCATGCTGCCAGCCCGCCAGGCCCTTCTCTATCTCCCCTGGCCTTGGACTTTCCAGGGGTGGCATCTGACCCAGGCCACAGGTCCAGCAACCCAGCCTTGCCTGCTGTCCCCAACTCAGCCCAGGCCTTTCCTCTCCCCTCTCCAGGCAGCTTTCCTCCTGCTCTGAGGACATCTTCACACAACTGCCCACAGGGCACTCCAGCATGTCCTTCCTGAACTCGGGGTCCACTAACCACCTGGCATCTAAAGGCCCAACCTCAATCTGCCCTCTCCACAGCTCCCCTCCACCCCTACCTCCGCCTCCCGCACCCACCACTGTGTGGTCCAACCTGGCTGACCCGGCATTGACTCACTGAGGGGTGGGATGTGCTGTCCCTCCGAGACTGAGATCGCCGCACTTACTGAATTTAAGGTAAAACTTTAAAGAAAAAGCTCTCTCCTGCTGTTTCCACCACATACCTGGTCCAGGCCACCAGCTCTCGTACCTGAATTTTGACAAGGCCCTCCAATGGCTGCTCTTTCCCAGGCCTGGAGTCTACACACTTCCCCCACAGTACACCTTGCTAAACCCTCCAGTGCCCCCCACCCCCACGCCACCCTCCATGCCAGGGCCTCTACACAAGCTGTTCCCCCACCAGGGGCACTTCCACATAGAGACCTGCATGGCTCCAATGTCACCTGTCAGAGGTTTCCCTGTTACACTTAACTCCTGCCCTGCCCAATATTGCCTCATCGTCTTATTTATTCCCACTTGGCACGAGCCTCTGCTCGCTGCCTGCAGCCCAGGGACTTGGTCTTGTTCCCCTCCCTGCGGAGTCCACAGGAGCACTGTGGGCGCCTAGTCCCCGGGACTGCCTCTTGAGATGTCAGGAGAACTAACCCGGGTGGTCATTGGTGAGCCGTGGGAAAGGTCAGCTGTTTTGATGTTAAGGATTTGGGGTTTTATCCCAAGAGCGAAGAGAAGCCCGAGAAGATTCTTAATTTTGCTGACTTCTGTTACATGTTGGTGCTTTAATTTTTACCAAGATTGAGTCTCAGGGAGGAACTCTGGGCTGTTTTTCTTGTTTTTGGTGCAAAGTTTTGAAGCCAGGACATGGGGCAGGTTGTTTGGGACCTCCAGGGAGGACTTGTAGCCTCTGCCCACCCCGGCCCTGAGCTGGGCTAAGGGGAAGGCAGGGCTCTGGAGCCAAGTCCTGGCAAAACAAACGGCTTGCAGAACGGAGAGCTCACCCACTGGAGGGGCTCTGGCTGCAAAGAGGCAGATGGGTGGCTCCAGGGAGACCCTGCCTCCAGAAGGAACAGTGACATGGAGGACACGGGGTGCCTGGCCCCGGAGTGCTCACAGGGAGAAGGGCACATGGGCTGTGCAGGGACGTGGTGACAATGGTTTGTTAGAGCCTTGTGAACTGAAATGCAGCAGGATTACCGTAATTATCAAGAATTACCATAATTATCAGGAATTGTGGTAACGGGTTCCCCTTGCCCAGTGCCCTCCTCCCCCTTAAAGCCCCTGGATGCACAAGCTGCTGGGGGCAGGGAGAGGCCGCCGACTCGCAGCCTTGTGCCGCTCCCCCACCACGTACAATCCACCAGCCAGTTCCCGCTGATGCCCCACAAAGGGACTCTGCAGCCCACACATTCCCTCCCTCCTCTCCGCCACCCTCAAGGCCAGGCCTCCAGCCATCTCCTGCCAAGGTGTGGCCCCTCCTCACCAGCCTCCTGGCAGCCTCTGCTGATTACAGATTTTCTCCCACCCAAGGGCCAGTGACCACCCCCGACACACAAATTCCACCCTTGCCTCCCCCTCCTCCCATTTTCTCCCCAGACCTCTTCGCAAGCCCTTTCCCAGAGGCTTCCCCTGTCCGCTGGCTCTGCTCAGCCCCTGAGACTCAGCTCAGGCATTCCTTCCTCAAGAATCTCTTACCAGTGTCCTCACCAACAAGGATGCCCACAGCCACACCTGGAAGTGGGGACAGACATACAGGTAACTCTCTCAACTGGGCTAATCAACAAACTCTCTCCGTGGCTGTGTGACATCTCAAAACCAATCCCAGGAGAAAAACCTGAGATGCTCAGTTACGCCACCCGAGGTTGTCATTTATGGACCTATTTCACGCTCACAAAGTGCCTGAGGAGAAACATACACACAGCAGACATTCAGAGCTCTTCCTCCCAATTCACAAAGGCAGAGCCTCTGAGGCAGAAGTGAAGTGACGCAAAGGGAATAAAGGGGCCTCCAGCTGTACCTGTCACCTTCATCCCTAAATTTAAAAGACTCGATACCAACCAGCAAACGCAAGTGCTGGTTAGTTCTGGGTGGCAGTCACTCATGGGCTTCCCTGTGGGCTCGGGGCATTCACAATTTACAGGAGAGGCTGTGCCTTGATGCAGGCAGCCCCCCAGGGCCCCAGCCTCCCTCCTGCCCTCTGGGCCACCCCATCACTGTACTCCCTACCAGGGCTGTCCAACTTTTTGGCATCTCTGGGCCACACTGGAAGAAGAGGAGCTGTCTTGGGCCACACATTAAATACACTGTGATGTGTCATCAGAGAAAATCTCAATGTTTTCTGTACGTTTACGATTTAGTGTTGGGCATTCAAAGCCACCCTGCAGGAGCCACAGGCTGGACACCCCTGTGTAGATTGCGCTGTGCACCGCCAAGGGCAGGGACCAGCAGCCAGCGTACCCCCAGGGGCTCTGTTTCTATACTTGATCTTAGCCAGAAGGTGGAGAAGCGATAGACAGGCGCTCTGTTTCTGAAGCAATCGGGCCCAGACCCCATACTGAGACGGGGAGTCAGAGGGGCTCAGAAGGAAGGAAAAGAAAACACAGTCCAGGAGAGGCCAGGGCCTGAGCTGTGCAACTCCTTCACCCCATTTCACAGAGGAGGCAACCGAAGCCCAGAGACAGGAAGTGGCTCCGTGTGTGGCTGCCTGTGCACCATGCTGTGTCTGCAGCCTCTCACCCAGTCCTCGTGAGCATCCTGCAAGGCCCACAGGCCACATTTCAGGTGGGGAAACAAGAGTGGTCAGTCTACCTCCCTAGCACTCTCCATGCCCAGAACCTGTGAGCCTGGCAGGTCGCTTCCTCTCCAAGCCCTGGCTCTGGTGTTTTCCCAGCTTTCTTTAGTAGCACAACCCCATCTCTCCAAACTAACACTCATCCAGGACCCTCTACGAGAAATGAGTGAGCACAGGATGGCTCTGGAAGAAAGGGTACTAGAGAACAGGCCATGCAGGCATCTCTAGCCAACACAGCAGGGGTTTCTGCGTACTCCTCCATCCTCCGAGATCCTCTGCTGGGCAGGCTAGGGAGAGAAGGGATGATGAGAGAAGGGGCTAGGATTCGGATTACCCCCTTTCCAGCCCTAGCCAAAAGCCAAGGCCAGGTTCAAAGAATCATATCACTCCTGGGATATTTGGTGGGATCAAAACCCAACTCTCAAACCCATTCTTCTCAGCTCAAATCTCTGACTCTCTCCTTTATTTTATTTCCATGTCTACACCTAAGCTTATCCAGATCTATGTCCCCACCTCTCCCAGACTCCCAGCTCCGCATGGGAGCTGGGGTGCACTTCCTGACACACAAGCTTCTCTTGCCCTCACAGAGCCCTCATGGGCAGCCCTGCCCCCACCCAGGGCACCAGCCCCAGCTCCTTTGCCAGGCCTCACCCCAGGGCCTTTGCACTTGCTGTGCTCTTGGCTGCCTACTCTTCCTCCAGGTCTCTGCACACCTGACAGCCGTCACATACTTCACTACCATCCACTTTCCCACTTTGCTTTCTTCATAGAATATCTTGAGATCATCCCTCTGCTTGGCCTCCCGTTTATTTGCCCAAGTAACTCAACACCTGCCTCCCTGATAGGATGGGAGATTCTTCAGCTCTGGGACCTGCCTACCCAGCAACCACACTCCACCCCAGGCCCAGAAACCCGTGTAAGAAAATGACCGAGGACATGCCAAGACCCCCAGGGGTGGGGTGGCAAAGCCAGGCGTGCCCTGCTTCCAACCTGGGCAGAAGCCAGATGCCAGTTTAAAAAACTCTGTGCTTAAGGGCGCTTGAAAATGCAGCCCAACCTCACAACTGTGCAGATGGGCGAGGGAGGCCTAAAAGGGCAGTTATCTGCCTAACATCTTCTGGCCAGAAGAATCTCTTCTCCAAAATGATCCCAAAGCTGGGTAGAGAACGGACACTGGTCCTTGTCGAAGGGAGGGGTCCCACTGTTAGCCCAAGCAGATGAAGCAGGACAAGAGAAGGCTGCAGCAAGCCTATATCCAGGGCTCCAAGCCTCTTTTCTGCCCAGTCATACAAGTCCTCACTCCTGGCCTGGCCCTCAAGGAGTGTCATCATGGGACCTCTCAAGAATGACCCAGCCTCCTCTCTGTTCTGGCAGCCTGTTTCCTATCAAGGCCGCTCGAGGTGGCTGGACTCCTTAGGACCCGGCGAATCGGCCCCTGGCTATCAGCCACGGAAAGGCTTCCCTTCTGCAGGCACCTTTCCCTGGCACTTACACAAAACTGCAAGCCACTGGGTGCCCTTGCTGTGGAGAGGTCACAGCTCCTAGAACCTTGCAAGTCCTCCCCCATCCTAAGAGATGGCATTGAGCCCTGACCCGTGTGGCTCAATTGGTTGGGTGTCCTCTCACAAAGCAAAAGGTCACTGATCTGGTTCCTGGTCAGGACACATGCCTAGGTGGGTTGGGTCCTGGCAGGGGTCGTGTACGGTAGGCAACAGAGCCATATTTCTCTCTCATATCGATGTTTCTCTTCCTCTCTTTCTCCCTCCCTTCTCTTCTCTCTAAAAACAAATAAAATCTTTTAAAAGAAAGAGAGAGATGGAACTGATACCACGTTTGCCTTTCTCAGGAGAGGAAAACGAGCCTAGAAGAGAGGCACTCAAAGTCACAGAGCAGGTAAGTGGCAGTGCCACCTTCAGGTTGCCTCCCTGCCCCAGACCGAGCTTCCAGTTCTGCGGGTCTGCAACCCCAAACCTCAGGATCTGGGAATTAGGTACTGTCCTCCTACCAGCAACCAAGAGCACCTGGTACCCAGGGCCCAGCGCCACGCCCAAAATAGGAGGAGGCACTTCTGGGCTCCACCACCCAGGGGCTCCACCGCAGGACTGAGCCCTGTGGCCTCCCCGGGGGTCCCTCCGAGCTGCCCAGCGAACAGGTGGCCTCTCTCCAGAAAGGCCAGCCTCACCTGCCCTGGAAACTCCCCTGGAGAATGGGGGAAACAGCCAGGACCGCGAGCCCGCGCGCACGCGCGCCTGCAATCTCACGGAAGACTCGACCGTCGGGCAGGTCTCGCGACCCTCAAGTGCCACTCCGGTCTCGACCGCCCCCTCAAATCTCGCGGCCTCGAGCCTCGCGCTTCCCCGCAAATTTCCCGATTCCCCAAGCCACTAGGATCTCTCACGGCCCTCGAGTGTCGCGCGCCCCCGATAATCTCACGCCCCTTCAACTCTCACGACCTCCTGGGTTTCACGCGCCCCCTTAAATCTCGCGACCCCTGAAGTCCCTGACGCCCCTCGGGTCACCCGGGCCCCCTCAAATCTCGCGCCCCTCGGGTCTCGCGTTCCCACGCAAGTCTCGCGGCCCCTCAAGAGCGCTCGGGCCCCGCACGCCTGACACACCGCGCCCACGTGCCCCTCGCGGTGCGCACCGGCGTTGGGGCCCACGGAAGCCGCGCGGTCGCCGAGCTCCGCCCCCGGCCCCCGACTCACTTCTCACGGGCCTGACTGTCGGAGGGCACGGCCGAGCCCTTGCCGGCTTTGGCGTACATAATGCTCCGAGCCGCCGCCGCCGCCGCTGGGTCCCCACACCTGTCAGGCGGCGCGGCTAGCCGCGCTCGTCGTCGCCATAGCTACCCCGCGCCCCGGGCCTCACCGCCCCGAGCCCCGCGCGGGCACCGCAGGCATCATCCGCGCGGGGGAGCTCCACACGGCGGCGCCGGCGGCGGCAGCTCCAGCTTCAGCCGCGGGTTTATTTTCTTCCTCTCTTCCCACTGCGCGGGCTGTTCCGGGAAGCGCGCGCCCCCTCCTCCCGCCGCGCGCGCCGCTCTTAAAGGGGCGATGGCGGGCGCGCGGGTGGGTCCCGCGGCTGGAACCGTGGGCCGGGCACGCACGCGCAGGGCCCGCCTGTGTGTGTGTGTGTGGGGGGAGTGGCCACATACACCAAGGCATGAGTGGGGACAGCCACCCGGGGACGCACAGCAGAACACGGCAGATCAAGGCTGAACACACATTCCTCAGATAGGACCAGCCACCCAAGTTGCACATCCGGAACCCAGCCACACACTCAGTTACAGATACAATCTCAGACCCGGGACACACACAGGTCCACACAGATCCTGGAATAACTGTGATAGTCCGGAAAGCTACTGACAGTCACACTGAATGTAGCTTTCATTTCAGTCACAGGGCTCCCCACACCCAGCTCACCTAGGAACACGCTGATACACTTACAGAGGTATACACACAGCCCCAACAGTGGCTGTCACAGAAGAGGGCGACACAGCCCATCACTGCTCACATAGGCACACCGCCGCACAGAGATTCGCAATGGCACATGCCACAGCTTCCAACAGCTGGGGAAAAGGGCCCATGGCAGCTACTCCCAGTTACCCTGGGGCACTCCATCACAGTGTCCGCAGGGCTCCGAACATGGACCTGGGGTCTCACCGATCCTGTAGATACCCACAGCCACACACATCCCACACCACAAAGACACACCACCTAGGCAAGAAACTCCTGGAGTACCCAGGGCAAACCCTGGGAGCCACCATGCACTGCTTCACATTCACATCCTGTGTCATCAATAGGTGCTTGGGTGACGGTTTGACTGGGTCATTCCGGCTGGCTATGCCTCAGCCTCAGTGTTGCTAACTGTAAAGGGGCTCCACCCACCTTTAACTGCCTTTCTGCAGGAATCAAGGGTGCATACTGTCGTGCCTCATTCCCCCTCCTCGGACCCTTCTGTTCCCAGGGGGCATGCAGAGGAGGTGGAGGCAGGCAGACAAGGACGCCACACGGCAGGACAGGGGTGCCTGGGCCGCGTGGAGGCCTGTGTACTAGGGTACCTGTGGGTCCTGTTAGCAGATGTGTGTGGGCTGGGGGGGAGAGAGGATGGACCGGGGAAGGTGGTCCAGTTGTGACTCCAGTTCTGGATGTTTCTATGAGTGTTTGCCATGGGTATTCTTTTCTTCCCAGGTAACAATCGCGAGTTTATGTGTTCCTGTTCCTACGTTGATGCACGTGTCAGCCGTTGGGCCTGGGGGGTTGGCAGGCATCTGGTGAACGGTCCCTAGCTCTGAGGCAGTGTCCGCCGCAGTTGTGCTGAGCCAAGTGACAGCGTCAGGTTGTGTGCACTTGTGTGTGTGTGCCTCCGTGTGTGGGTGGATTGGGACTGGGTTGTGTGGCAGTGCACTCAGGTTTCCTGTGTCTTGTGTTTGCCTTGATGCGGATGCCCCCTCCCGATGCCTGCAGACCCCCACCCCCCATTATGCCTCCTTTGAGGCCACCAACTATGGGATCCCCCCACCACCACTCAGGCCTGCAAACGGGTGGGAAGTGGGGAGCCGCTGGGGTTCCAGACAGGCGAAGAGGAAGGGAAGGGCCAAGACGCCCTCAGCCGTGCCTTCATCCTGAGGGGCCCGGCCAGGGGGTGGGGGTGGGGGGACGCCAGCCCTACCCACTTCCTGTCCAGCTGGCCATCCCCTCCCCCAGCTTCCTCTTCCGCGGGCCTCCCGGGCCCGGCGGCCGCGGAGGAGGGGCCCGCGCTACGGGCTAATGGGGGCGCGGCCAACATTCTTCCGTCGTGCTTGGAGACCGGGACACTGCAGCGCCCGGGGGGCCACTGGAGATCGTGGGCGTCAAGGATGCCCTCATTCTATTGCCCGCTCCCACCACCAATCTCCAGGGCCTACTTTAAAAAAAAAGCACAGAGAGGGTGTTGCTCACCGGAGTCACACAGCGTGACAGCTGGGACTCCCGGCACCGCAGACGCTTCTCCCGCCACCCACCCCCACCCGCCCCCTCCCCACATTTATCTCCCAATGCTCCTTGGCTCGCCAGGATTCTGTGTGCCCTGGGCATGTCCCTCGCCCTTTTTGCGCCTCTGTTTCTTGAGTCGATGTGAGTCTTCCTCCTCCCAAACATTTATTGAGCGCCTGCTGTGTGCCCGGCTTTGAGGACTAGACCAGAACACGTTGTTACTGCTTGGGAAGCAGAGGGTCTGATGGGGAAGGATGGTGAAAAGCTGGCGAGTCGGTAGGGTAATTTCAGAGAGCGCCACAGCTGGGCAGAGGGAGGGAGGGGTCTCCGGTGGAGGGGACAGGGCGACCGCAGGATTGGCGGGGCTCCGGGAGGAGGGCGGAGGAGGGAGAGAGGCGGAGGCTCCCGCGGCCCCTGGCGCTGCAAAGGGGAAGGGGGGTGGAAGCGAAGAGCGCGGTTCTCATGGCAACGGGGACGGATCTCCAAACACAGCCTCAGGCGCCGGCGAAAAAGTCCTAGAACAGCGAGCTTTGGGCCCCACGCACATCCAAGCATGGCGCACGCAAGGCAAGAGCAGAACCCACAGAAAGAGCCCCCGACCCACCATGCAAGGGTGGGGCGTGGGGAAAAAGAAATACTTATTTATTTTATCCTCACCCGAGGGTATGCTCATTTATTTTAGAGAGAGAGGAAAGAGAGGTGGGGAGAGAGACAGGCAGACAGGCAGACATCGATCGCTGCCCTCAGTTCCCGCCCGGACAGGGGATTGGAACCCGCAACCTAGGTATGTGCCCTGACCGGGATGGAACTGGCAATCTTTTGGTTTATGGGACCACACTCCAACCAACTGAGTCACCTGGCCAGGGCGAGAGGCATTTTTTTGTTTGTTTGTTTAAATAAGGGAAGAGGTGGATCCGAAAGATCTGAAAGGATGTTCAGACTGCAGTCACAGCAAGTGCAAAGGCCCCCAGGTGGGCCCAGTGTTCAGGTATTGGAGGTAGAGTGAGGAGGGCAGTGTAGCTGGAGCACCAGCAAGAGGAGGGAGATGATGGCTGGGAGGGCAGAGGATGGGTTGGGATTTGTTCTAAAAGCTCTGGGGTGTCACAGGAAGCTGTGGAAGCCCTAGGGGTTTTAAGAAGCTCCATAGGGCTGCTGGGTAGCTTGGGAAGACTTGGAGGAAGCAGGGATGTTGCCCAGAGAAGAGGCCCAGGTAGACAGGGGCCTTGGCCTGGGTTGGGGGCCTAGAAGAGGGATCATAAGCCAGGAGGTGAAGGGTCAAGGCTAAATCCCAGACCTGTGACTCCTTCACTGGCTCCTGCGACTTCTCCCCCATGTGGCTGGTGGGGACTGTCACCCTGAGCTGGATTTCCATCTCTCAGGACCACCACAATCCCCAAACTCCACACCGCTGTGCTCAGGGCCGTGCCTGGGGGTGGGTAGCAAAGCAGGCTCTGAGTGTGGGGGCTGAGGGGTTGCCTGGAGGAGGGGCCGTCCCTCCCCTCACTCACTCCCTTCCAGCCCTTCCATTCTCAGACCCTTCAAGGGCCCACCTCCAGGCCTTTGCACTGGCTGCTCATGCCACCTTTCTCTGGCTTCAGCCCTTGCCTATTCTGGCTACTCCTTTGGTCTTTGGCCCCAGCAGTTCCTCCTTCTCTGTCCCCTTTCCCCTCCTCCTTGCCTTCCCTGGCCACATCCCCCATATTAGGGCTCTACACTAACCTAGATTGGACTTGTCACTGTTACGATAAAATAAGGCCTCAAGCACCCTGTTGGCAGCCCTGCCTCCCCCTGCACGGGCCCTCCCTGCAGACCCAGATGTGGGACGGTGAATATGTTGCAAGAGTTGAGAAGGCTGATTTGGGCTTTCCTGATAATGGTTTTTCCTCTCCACAGGATATGAAAGCAGCTCCTTCTCATTAAAGTGAGGGGCTTTGGAAGGGGCCAGGATCCTGGCTGGCGGCCCCTGCAGCAGCCCCCCAGCCTTGCATTGGAGGGGGCCACAGCTGGGAGCAGGGTCTGCGCCAGGAGACGTTTCCTCTCAGAGTTGTAATTATGGGTAATTTTCTAACTGCAACACAGAAATTAAAACCCAAACAACACTGGGAGGGGAGAAGCCACAGCAGCTGGGGAGTACCGGTTGGGGGCTGTTGGGGCCCTGGGTAGGGACTCCAGCCTGGACAGAGGGCCACCAGACCAGGGGCACTGGGGGAAGGGAGAAGGGGTGCAGGCAGAGGGGTATTCAGACAGCCTGGACTCCTTGGAAAGCCAGCAACCACTTGGAGTCTCAGTTTTATTTTTTTCTTCTTCTTTTAACATTTTTAAAGATTTTGTTTGTTTATTTTTAGAGAGAGGGGAAGGGAGGGAGAAAGAGAGGGAGAGAAACATCAGTGTGTGGTTGCTTCTCACTCACCCCCATTAGGGACCTGGCCCACAACCCAGGCGTGTGTCAGGACTGGGAATGGAACCAGTGACCCTTTGGTTCACAGGCCGGCGCTCAATCAACTGAGGCAGACCAGCCAGGGCTCAGTTTTCTGAAATGAGGATTACACCGCAATGCGGGTTACCTGGAGGCAGAAGTCCTGGATAGAAGGTCGAGGCCTGGCTTTGAACCCTGGCTGTGCCTGGTCCTGCTGTGTGGCTGTGGGCAGGAGCTGAGTGAACCTCGGCCCAGCCCCCTTCCTTCCTCCACAAAGCTCAACCCAAGCCAGCACTCTGTCCTATATCCAGCACCTTCTGTGCCTCCCACTGCTCACAAATCAAGTCCCAGCCCCTCTGCCCTGCACTTGAACTCCTGAGTCAAAGCAATCATTAGGAACCTGAGCACCCAGCAACTCATTAGAGAGGCAGCATATCTCTTCCCCATGTTACAGATGGGGAAACTGAGGCTCAGATAGGCACCGAGGGAGACATGAGGGCAACCCAGAGGCAGCGCTCCACCCACTGAAGTGCCCCCAGCTTCCTGCCTGGATCTTGGCAGCTGGGGAATTGGAGGCATTTTTGCGGGAACCTCAGTCCTGGGACAGGTCAAGGAAGGGAGAGGTGGGGGTGGGGAAGTCTGGAGCAGGTGCTGACAAAGTTCTGTCAGTTAAAACAGAGGCTCAGAGCAGGGATGCAACTTGCCCCAGGATGCAGCAGAGAGTGGAGGTATCCAGCCCCACTTTGGGGTGTGTTGGCAGTGTCCCTCCCTCACCTTTTCTCTCCAGAGCCCAGGCCTCTCTTACGGTGGAGGAATGTATTCTCCCTCTGAGAGGTACGGGGAGGGGGGAGTCTTTTCTGCCCCATTCTTTTCTTTAAAGGTTTTATTGATTTATTTTTAGACAAAGGGGAAAGGAGGGAGAAAGAGAGAGAGAAGCATCAGTTGGTTGCCTCTCGCACACCCCCAACAGAGGAACTGGTCAGCAACCCAGGCATGCGCCCTGACAGGGAATTGAACCAGTGATCTTTTGGTCCGCAGGCCAACACTCCAGCCACTGAGACACACCAGCCAGGGCCCTTTCTGCCCTTTTAAAGTTCCCTCAGCTTAACAAGAGTAGGGAATTGATGCTTGCTAAGCACCAGAAACTAGGCACTTTTTGTCCTGGTCCTGTTGGGTACACCCAACTCATTCCTACCCCAGGGTCTTTGCAGGGGCTGCTCTCCCCGCCTAGGACACCACCTCCCCAGGGCCTCCTCCTTCAGGCCCCCTGGCTCCAGGGATAAATCTTGTGTTTGCACATTGGTTGCTCATGTCCCCAGTAATCCATGAGTTCCATGAGCAGGGAATTCGAATGTCTTATTCAGTGCTGTGCCCCCAGCCCTGAGAACAAGGCTTAGCACATAGTAGGTAGGTGCTAAACAAATACCTGCAGCTTTTCTAAAAATTACAAATGTCTCCTCTGTGCTGAGGTCCTGAGGCTTCAAGTGTCCTCAGAGATCTCAGCCTAAGGGCCACACAGATTGGACGACCCTCATGTGGTCAGTGTGGGGTCGGGTGCAGGGGTCAGAATGGGGCGCAAGCAATATTCTACCTTTTCCAAGGCCACCCGCTCCTGCAATCCTGAGCATGACCACAGGAGGGAAGCAGAGACTTGCAAGTCCAACTTCTGAGGGTCCCCGCAGGCCCCGGTCCGTGGCAACCTTTCCGTGCCACCCTGGAGACCCCAAGTTTCAGGCTTGGAATACAGCTGGCTTCTCCGAACTTGCCTGTTCCTCCAAGTGGACTTCCAAATATAGCTGACATATTTAGGAATTTAATAAGTCCATAGCAAAAACGGAAGAAAAATTCCCCAAACACCCAGTTCTCCCACCACTTCCCCCAAAAAACTTCGTTCCCATTTTGAACTTTCACCTGCAAATCTTTTTTGTTTTGGTTTGGTTTTCCTTTTTTGTCTTTTTATTCCTCTCAAGAAGGCGTCCTTAACTACCCCATCTAGCTGTCAGAATACTCTACCCCGGGGAGGGGGGCGGGGTGTTTATTTTCTCAATAGCGCTGTTATCTCCTAGCCTCCTTTGACTTTGCTGGGTTACAGTTCGTCATCTCCCCCACTGGAAGGTCAGCTCCCCAAGGGCAGCAGTTTTGCTGCATGCAGTAGGCCCTCAGTAAATATCTGTGGAATGAACACAATCTGACCAAAAATAAAATAAGTAAAACCTAGCAAATACAGCTGAATACCCTCATTAGCACCCAGGCAGTCGCTACCACAAAGTCCACCTCGGTGCGTCCAGGAGCTCTCGTGTGCCCTGCAGTGGCTCGCATACCCTGCCAGGTGCATGCCGACAAGTACAGCCCGTTTCTGAGCACGGCAGCCTAATGGTCAGCCGCGGGGATTCGAGGCTGCCGCTCCGCAGCTGCGGAGTCTTGGGCAAGCTACTCAAACACTCTGTACCTCACTTTCACCTGATGTAAAATGGAGGACAATGACAGTTCCAATTTCAAGGGGCTATCATGCAGATAACACTGATTAATACTAATTAAGTAGCCAGTGCCTGGATGCTGCTATTTATAATTAAATATAATAGTTATAATAAAGATATATAAATATTTGATTATGTACTTATATTTTAATATGTTAAGACTTATATATGTATGTATATAGTTTATATATAATAAACTTAAGATGTTTGTAAACTCTCACTGCTGTATAGCACTCTTTTTTTTAATCATGAAGTAAATGATTATCATTATTTTTTTTTGTTCCCATCCACCCCCTCCCCTCTGGCAACCATCAACTTGTTCTCTATATCTATGGTTCCATTTTGTTTACTATTTTATTTTATTTTAATTTAATTTAATTTAATTTAATTATTTTATTTTATTTTTAGAGAGAAGAAAACAGAGGGAGAATGAGAGGGAGAGAAACATCAATGTGTGGTTGCCTCTCGCACACCCCCTTGGGGACCTGGCCTGCCCTGGGGTCCAGGCATGTTCCCTGACTGCGAATCAAACCGGTGACCCTTTGGTTTGCAGGTCCATGCTCAATCCACTGAGCTACACCAGCCAGGGCCTATTTTGTTTTTTTAGATCTCACGTATAAGTGAGATCATAAGTATTCCTTTTTGGCACTCCACCTATCTTAATTTGGGATCCCCAAGAAGCAGCCCTTATGTCCAGAATTCAGAAGCATAGTTATTTGGGAGGTCACTCCAGGAAGCCCTGGTCATGGTGAGGAGAGAAGGCGCCCTGCAGGGGACACCAGTGAGCAGGCCCCCTGAGGTTGGGTTCCCAGGCAGCCCCCAGGAGGACAGTGTAGTACATGAGCCTCAGAGGTACCCTACTGGAGGAACAAGGAGCTGGGGCTTTTGTAATCAACGCTCCTCCTGCCCGTGGTCCAGGGCTGCCCCTAGGAGAGCCGCATGGGCCAGCAAGCGTGGTCTTTTGTGGTCAGAGCAGCAAAATGCTATCTGGCAGGTGGAACGCGCTTGCTGACCACAGCGCCACATTTTGCTCGCCCACCCCCCTCCCTAAAGTATTTACTGGCTTCTCAAATTTTACTGTAACCAACAAGGCCAGGTGATCTCAAGTGAGATCTTTCCATATCATTAAAAATCTAGATTTATCTTCTGAATTCGATTTTTTGTGCGTCCATGGACCATGATTTACTCCTCCGTGGGACACTCAGCTGGTGTATTGGTCACTCACGTCCCCAGTGCCAGGCTCATCCTCACACCCATGTCTGCCTCCCAGTGCTTCACGGCCCCCCTGCACGGTAGTTGCTACTGTCCTCCTTTTTAAGAGGAGGAAGCTGGCTGAAGCATAGAGAGGTTAGAGTACTGGCCAAAGGTCACACAGCAATGAAGTGGCCAAGCAGACCTCAGCCAGGTTTGCTGAATGAATGCATAGAAGTCTGCAGTCACCCGCGTTCCAGGTTTGCCCCTAGTTGGCTTCCCTGCCTCAGCCCAGCCCTTGGTCATCACGCCTGTCTTCTGTCCTGACCTGCTGCTGGCTCCAGAGCCCCTCAGATGCCTGAAGATCCCCAGGCTCCCCAAACAGGCTCGCCTACTGCTGATTTGTCAGGCTGCCCCACCTCTTCCTTCGGGGAGACTGGGCTCTAAGGGAGGGGTGGGGTTTCAAAGGCAGTCAGAAGAGAATGGAGATGGCAGAAAGCCAAGAAGAGGGCTGGGCTAGAAAGTCTAGGGTCTCCTGGGGGCAGGGCCCAGGCTGAGGCCTCACCCAGTGCAGGGTGGGTACAGGACGATCAGAGGGTGTTGGGTGAACGTAGCTGAATTGAGGGAAGTCCCTGTGTACCACTCTTTGAGTGTCTCTGACAGTCTCCAGAGCTCTTTTGCTGATGGGCTGTCCCTGGCTGGGACTCAGGCCCAAGACCTACTCAGTGTGTCAGGAGACCAGGAGAGGGAGTATGAAGATGTGCCCTCCAGAAGCTTCCAGCTCCGAGCCCTGAGCTCCCCACTTCCACAGGCATAAGCATGGCCCATGGGGCTGTAGCAGGAGACCCAGACCCCAGCCCATCAAACCCCTGACATGCTCCAGACCCTAGGACCCCCCCAAATGTTAGGGATTTCCAGACTCCCAATCCCTAGGACCTAATCCTCCCAAACTTCAGGACCCTAGATGTACCAGACCCCAAGCCCCCAGGTGCCACAGACCCACTATTTCAGGCCATATGCCTGCCTCTCACCCCCCTCCTTCTTCCCCTCCTCCTACCCCACAGCCTGAGTGTCTGGTGCTTCCTCATTTCCACATTTCCTCTTATTCTAAGAGGCCTCAGTGCTGGACACTGTCAACTTCTCCCAGGGTGTGGGGTGTGGGAGATGGCCCACCTGCACCCAGGCCAGCTGGGACCCCTCTTGTCCCTCTTGCCCTGAAAGCCTGAGTATCTTGTGTGTCTTGCTGGCTAAGTTTAATGAGGGTTTTTTTGTTTGTCTTTTAGAGAGAAGGGAAGTGAGGGACAAAGAGAAGGAGAGAGACATCACCATGTGGTTGTCTCTTGTGTGCCCCCTACTGGGGACCTGGCCTGAAACCCAGACATGTGTCCTGACTGGGAATCAAACAAGCGACCCTTTGGTTTGCAGGCTGGCACTCAGTCCACTGAGCCACACGAGCCAGGGCTAAGGTTTTCATTCTGACTACAATTTGCATTGAAGTGAAATGATAGGGCCCTAAAATTAAAAATATTAAAACGTACATGGTGAGATTCTCCCTCTCACCCGCCTGCCACTGAGAGGTAACTACAGATATTTGTTTTTCTTGTGTCATCCAAAGTTTCTTTAGGTACATGAAATCTAGAAAATTATTATTGTTACTTGCTTTTTTAAGTTAATGTTTTCTCTCAGAGACATCTGCTCTTATTCAGGCCAACTGCCACCCCAGGGCCTTTGCACAGGCTGTTCCATGCCTTGGCTGCCCTTCTCCCACCTCCTTACTCAATAAACTCCTTTATCCTTCTCAATAAGGACTCCTTTGATCATCCCATTGCAAAGTCCCCACCCTGGCTAATGGATTCTCATCCTTGTTTTTCTCTTCATTACCCACCCCCCACCCACTGCATATTTTCCTGATGGTTGCTGCCTGTCCCCTGTCTGTGTGAGTGCTCCAAGAACCCCACAGGGACAAGCATTTTATCGGTTTTGTTCTTGGCTGTATCCACTGCTCCTAGACCAGTGCCCGGCACACAACAGGAACTTAATAAGGGTTTGTGTGGGAAATAAATGAGTCTTTCCATGTTTGTTCATAAAGGTCTATACTTTTGTTTTCATGGTTCTGTGGCACCCCGGCCCTCACCCCGCTGAGGCTGAGGAACTGTTTCTGACCTGACCAACCCCTTAGGTTGTTCACAATTTTTTTTCCTATAACAAACATTGCTGCAATGAATCATCTAATTGTTGTGTCATCTTTCTGATTTATCTTCTTTATTGTGTAAAATACACTTACTTAGTATAAAATTTACCATGCTAGCCATTTTAAAGTGGACAATTCAGTGGCATTCGATGCATTCACAATGCTCTCCAACCATCACCTCTGTCTGGTCCCAGAACATCTCCCCACCCCCCCAAAGGAGACCTCGCCCCCACAAGCAGCTGCTCCCCACTCACCTTCCTCCAGCCCCTGGCAACCACCAGCCTGCTTTCTGTCTCTGTAGGTTTGCCTGGACACTGCATATAAATCGGATCATCCAATATGTGGCCTGTAGTGTCTGGCTTCTTTTACTCAGCATGGTTTTCCGGGTTCATCCACGTTGCAGCCTGTGTCAGGCTTCAGTCCTTTTTTATGAGGCCTGTCCAGAAGGCATCCAGCCATGTGACATGAAATGTAGAGATATTTATTGAAGGAGATACAAGATACAAGAAACATTGTACATAGGACAATGATGCTTCAGTCCCCTTCAAAGTAGGCACCTTGGGACCTCACACAGTTCTCCCAGTTGCCAACGGCTGCTCCATCATATTTTCCTGAATCTCATTGATGATCTGAAATCTCTTCCCTTTCAAAGGTGATTTTAGTTTTGGGAAAAGCCAGAAGTTGCAGGGTGCCAAATCTGGGCTGCAGGGAAACTGAGTCACCTGGGTGATTTGAGGTTTCATCAAAAAAACTCTGGAATCATAAGGTCGCTGGTTCAATTCCTGGTCAGAGCATAAGCCTGGGCTGCCGGCCAGGTCCCCAGTTGGGGGTGTGCGAGAGGCAACCAATTGATGTTTCTCTCTTCTTCTCCTTCTCCCTCTTGTCTTCTCTCACTAAAAATAAATAAAATCTTAAAAAAAAACCCTCCTCTACGTGAGACATGATGCACGAGCAGGTGCATTGTCATGATGAAGCTGTCAATCACCAGTTGCCCATAGCTGTGACCTTCTGAATCATCTGAGTAGTATCTGTGGAAGAATGTTCACACTTAATGCAAAATTTGATGCAGATTCATTGCTCTACTCACTCAGTCATTCTGAATGTGATGGCCACAGAGTACACATGCTCACTCACCGATACCAATACACTAGTCTACCGCCCCCATTGACTAGTACAGTGAAGTCGTCATTGTTCACGCATGCACATTCCAGTCCACTCTTCTTGGCTGCCAGGTTACATCGATGTCACACAAACCGTTCTCATTATATTAACGTTGGCTGGACTTTTTCCAGACAGACCTTGTATGGCTGAGTAAGGTTCCACGCTGTGGACGGTCCGCATTGTGTTCATCTTTCATCAATTCACACCCTTATCATTCTGCAAACATGGAGATATTTGAGGGAGTCCCAAAGTGGAATTGCTAGGTAAGTGGACACATGTGTTCACGATTCTGGTGGCCTGTGCCAGGATGCCTTCCATAGGGCAGCACAATGGATGCTCCCCCAAATGTGTGGGGTTGTCTGTTTCCCCACAGCACAGCCAGTACCAGTGTTTCACACTTTTGGGCTCTTGCTAGTGTGATGGCTGAAAACAAACAGGGTCTGAGTTGTTGAGATGTGTATTTCTCATTAGGAGTATATCTGGCTGTGTTGAAGAATAATTTGCAACTCTTTCTGCAAAGTTTCAGCTCAAAACCTGAGTCTGAGGATCGGATAAAGCAGAGGGAATGAACTGTAGCCTCCCAGAGTCCGGAAGCCTCTTAGCACTTCTCCCATTTTACAAGTGTGGAAACTGAGGCACAGAGCAGCTAAGGCCACACAGAATCAGGGGCTAGAATGGAATAGAACTGTGTCTGCCTGATGTCGGGACTCCAGTATGGCTGAGACACTCCCAGCCCACCCCTGCCATTCCCTCTGCAGTCTCCCTTTTGTCACTACCCCTCAGGTCTGACTTAGGTCCCCCTTCTCCCTCTGGGATCTGGCCTCCTCCCCGGTCCCCACCTCCAGGCCCCAGGCTCACTCCAGATGTGTGTCTTGATCCAGTGCCTACACATCGCCCCTGCTTACAGATCAGCTTTGGCTTCCCAAGGGCTGGAGAAAAAGCCTCACTCCTCAGTCTGTTCCCAGGCCTGTGCCATCCCCCACTTCCCACACGTATACCACCATTTCCTCCTCTTAGCATCCCCACTCCAGCCTGTCCACTTCTAACCACCGGGCCCAGGGTCCATGCTTCGAGCCCAGGGCCCAGGACCTTTGCTCCTGCTGTGACTTCTGCCTGGAACCTGTAAGTACATTTGTTTCTGCCCTGCCACTCCTGGCACTGAGACTCATTGTCCAAGCCCCAGACTCAATGTGCTCTCCCCCAGGAGACCCTCTTACACCCTCCCACTCAGCATGGAGGAGTCTCTGTGTGTGAGCAAGAGCCCTGAGTCTGCAGGGGAGGCTTACAGAATCAAAGGCAGGTTTTAGGAACCCTCAGTAAACTTCTATGCATGTGTTAAAGCCCCAATTTTAACGTCTCCTCTTCCAAGAAAGCTTCTAGGATCCTGTCCCTCCTTCTAGTCCTGTCCTGACTCCATGGGACTCAGGTTGGCTGTGTCTGGCTCTGTCCTCTCTCAAGACTGGATCTTCTTTGGAAATCTGGACAGGGCTGAGGCCTCTTGATGTTTGTTGAATGAATAAACGAAGGCAAGAGTTGGGAGTCAACTGAGCTAAGACCAGGAAGTGAGTTGATGAGGTAGCAGTCAGTTGAGGTGTTAGTGGGGGATGACTGTGTTTTAGCAAGAGGGAAGCAGGCCACCCCTCCCCCTCCCGTGAGAATCCTGGGCTTGGAGGCCTTGCAGAAGGGCGGGTCTTTGTGTTTTCTTCATTCTTGCCCTCTGTCCTCCACCCAGAGACCAGTTCCTCTTCCCCTGCATTGCTGGGTTCAGAGTCTGAGGAGCACCAGGGACCACAGAGGATCTGAGAGGGTGCCGGCCACTGAAACCCCAGTCCTGGTGAGCCACCACGAAGTTCTTCTGAGCGGGAGCTTTCCAGCACTGCCCAGGTAAACGCGTAACAGCGGGCCTGCAAAGGTAAGATGGAGGCTAGAACCAGGGTCTGGTCAGGGGCTGCAAATAAAGGTTGGCCATCCCCACTCCAGGGCACCCAGTCGGGGAGTCCCAGCTATCTAGTTCGGGGTCAGGGTCATTTGCAGGGCAACCACTTGTTTGCATGTGGTCCCATCTTGGTCAATGAAGCTGGCAGAAATATTGTGAGACTGGGCCACGCTCGAGGAACTCATCTGGGAGAAGGAGAAGGGGATGCACAGTC
Source organism: Macrotus californicus (assembly GCA_007922815.1). Lineage (NCBI taxonomy): Eukaryota > Metazoa > Chordata > Mammalia > Chiroptera > Phyllostomidae > Macrotus > Macrotus californicus. The sequence continues at coordinate 61,170 of VMDR010000208.1, read as the reverse complement.
TAGGTCTCCTCCTCACCCTCCAAGTCTGGGCTCTGGGGTTATGTATCCATTTCTCAGAGAAGAGACTGAGGCTGGAAGCCAGAGCGAAGCAGTAAGGGGGTGACAAGTGATGGCTTGCCTATTACCAGAAGCAGCCTGAGATGCTCTGCGATATTGAAAAAAAAACCCCAACTAATAATAAACCCAGGTGGTGGGGGTGAGGGTGACCACAGGCGGAGGTCGGGGCTTACATTTCCGTGTCTCTGCTTAGGTTGCTTGCATGGGGGGCGCCCTGCTGTGGGCACTGTGGTTGCTGCTGCTGCTGCAGGATCCATGCAGCCTGGGATTGTCCTGCAACGTGTCCTCGGGGGACATAGACTGGAATACGGAGCTCACAGGCACATGCCTGAACTTCAGCGGTCAAGGACTGAACCTACCCCGGAACAAGTCTCTGCAGGCCACCAGAGTTCACCTCCTCGACCTGTCTGGTAATGGCCTTCGAGAGCTCCCATGGCCCTTCTTCGCCACCCTGCATCATCTGCGGATACTGAATGTGACACACAACCCCCTGGAACACGTGCCTGCAATGCTGGCAGAAAACTGCAGCCTTAACCTGAAGGCTGATTGCCGTTGCGTCCTAGCCTCCTGGCACAAGGTCCAGCAGGAAAAAAACTGCCCTGACCTGCCACTTTTGCAGTGCCTGGATGCAGGTGCGGGCACCTGGCTCAACCTCTCCACCTTCCTGGAGGTCAGCTGCCCACCTGGCCTGTCCTCAATGACCATTGGGGCACTGGCAGCCGGTGGAAGCCTGCTCCTTGGGCTCTCCATAGCTGGCTCATTGCTGGCCTGGAGATTTCGGGCACGCTGGGCACCCAGTAGCCAGGGCCTGGGCAAAACATGGGCTGCTACAGATGGTCCTAGGTCCGGCTCAAGCCGGCAGCCAAGGTACAGTAGCCGGAGCCACAGCCCTAAGCAACCAGCGGACACCCTGCCCAGACCCCACACACCTGACTATGAGAATGTGTTCATGGGCCAGCCACCTGCCGAGCACCTGTGGACCAAACACGGGTGAGTGACCCACACACATCTGCCTGCAAAGACTCAAACCAGATGGCTAGGGTTCGGATCCCAGCTCTGCCTCTTGCGGGCTTCTTTGTGATCTTGAGCAAGTACTTTTTCCCTCTCTGGGCCTATTTCCTCACCTATAAAATGGGGATAATAGCAGCCCCCACCTCATGGAGCTAGGGTAAGAATGAGGTGAGCTCCTGCAGATGGGACAAGCTCCCACTTCATGACCCACAAACCCCGTTTCTAGTGGCCAAGGGCAGGGCACGGAGGCAAGTGCTCTAGGCAGAGTCGGAGCTCTGTGGTAGCAGTCAGCAGCCTGGGAGCAGATCTTGTGTGGCCCACGGCTGTCTCTGAACTACTGTTTCCATCACAGCCCACCCCCCAACTCCCTTTGACACATGGGAGATGTTAAGAAAGCCGTCTGTATCCCTCTCCTCTACAAAGTCCCAGCACCTGGAGATCGGGCTAGGGGCAGATAGGTTCACCTTTTCCAGGATGGACGAGGAGTGGGTGGGGGGCACCAGCAGAAACAAATATCAGGAAGTGGGAGAGAACAGAGAATCTGCTGTCAATGGGTTTAGAAACAGCAAGACATCAGAGCTGAGGCTGAAGGGGTGGGGAGGATCCAAGCGAGAAGGGAAAGGGTTCGGGCTGGGTTTGAGCGGCGAGATCCACATGTGGGGAGACCGGTGGGAGTCTATTGATGAGAAGTGAGAGAATATGCAAAGCAGAAGAATATATGGCTTAAAAGCAGAAGTGGACTGCGGTAGGGATTCGAAGGAACTAGACTTGCTAAGGCAGCTTGTGCTCTGCTGCTCGCCTCTGCCTCACTCTCACCAAGGGCTCAGGGCCAGTCTCTTCCAAAAACATTTAGGATTGGATGGCCATTCACCTTCTACATTTTAGTTTCAGAAGGTTAAGCTCCGGGAGGAAGGGGAATGATTTGCCCAAGGTCACACAGTGAGTCAGAAGCAGAGGTAGGAAACAAACCCTGACTCCCAGTCCTGTCCATCCTCATACAACCGTACATGTGTTTGGAGTAATTCATACTATAATATGAATGGCAGATAGACACCATTTACCCAAAGTGACCTTTGTTACAAGAGGACCCAGGGTGGGATTAGGATGTTCTAGATGCAGGAAAGTTCTTCTCCGAGAGTCTTGCCTACCCTAGCTAGACATTGCTAAGAAGCAATCTCCTCCCTGACTAATTTTATGGACGCAGAAACTGAGTCTCAGAGACTTATTTTTATATTGCAGTCACAAAGTCCACTGCTTCAGGAACCGTAGAAACATTTTCTGTCTAAAGGGGCAGACACTGGCTCCAGCCACTTGTGTTCATGTGGCTGGTGTGACCAGAGCTTCCGATTTTTCAAGAGGAAACTGAAGTCTAGATTTCAATGTAAAAAATCGGCAACCATCTCAACTTTAAGGGAGGAAAGAAAAATCTTAAAATGGCTCAAGGTCCTTGGACCACAGTACTATAGTGCCGAACCGACAGAATCTTCCCAGACCTACTGACCCTGACTTCCTTTCTTCAGAGGAAGTGGCAGCTGGGAGAACAGTGCCTCCTGCTCCAGTTTTGTTGTACGTAAATATTAGGAGTGGACTCGGCCACCCTGAACTTTCTTTGCCTCTCAAAGCTGATGTGCCTACCCCGAGTTCTCCTTCCCACCCTTCTGTCTGTCCCCACAGGACTCACCCTTCAGAGGACAATGATCTCTACATGAACTACGAGAGCCTCCCCCAGGCCTCCCAGCCCATCTACGGCAACATGCAGTTCCTGGGCCAGACCCCACCGGTTGATGAGGAGTACGTGATCCCTGGGCACTGAGCCTGCAGTGGCCCAAACTCCAGCCTGCCCCCTTCCGGGGCCATTTTGGATCTTCCCTGGCCTCAGTCTCCCAGGCTGAGGAATGGGGACAGGGAGGGACTCTCGGAGCTCCCTTCTCAGGACCCGCTCTGCTCTTCAGCACCCTTGGCTGCTAGAAAGGGAAGAGGAGAGACCCCAACACAGACACAGGAGATTCAAAGTTTAAACTATTGTCACCTTCCTCTCAGTGTGCAGATGGTGTTCAATAAACACTGCGGGGCTGATGAGGCTGCTGGCTCGGGGGCAAAGGTTCCTTTCCATGGGGACTTCCTGAGCTCTCAGAACCAGATCTCTGAGACTCCTGAATTTCTCTCCAGTCCCTTCCCTCTGTCTTCTCAGGCCTCCTTCCCAGGCACCTGGCATCCAGACTCAGCCCCCAAGGTGGCCCACGCCAACCTCAGACAGCTTTTTGTGACTTATGAATCAGGACTGTGCCCCTCCACTGCTCACACACCCTCCATGGCTCCCCATTGTCTCTGGATCTTCAGCCTGGTACTTGAGGACTGCATGATCCAGGCCTGCCCACTTCACTGCCCTCTCCCACCCCTCTGATTTTGTGGCCTGGGCCTTGTCCCCACCAAGCCCACCTCCCTCCTGAAGCCATTCTTTTACCCAGAATGTCACCCCTTTTCTTTCTTTTTTTGTTTTGAAGATTTTTTTTTGTAGTTATTTCAATTCAGCCATCTTTGTGACCACTTAAGAGTTCTTTTTAAAAATATTTTATTGATTATGCTATTACAGTTGTCCCATTTCCCCCCCTTTTCCCCCCTCCACCCAGTACCCCCCTTCCCTCCAGCAATCCCCCTCCTTAGTTCATGTCCATGGGTCGTGCATATAAGTTCTTTGGCTATTGCATTTCCTATACCATTTGTAACTTCCCCCTATTTTGTTCCCTTCAGATATGCTTCTTAATCCCTGTACCATTTCCCCATTCCCCCACTTCCCCCTCACTGCTGATAACCCTCCAAATGATCTCCATATCTATGATTCTGTTCCTGTTCTGGTTGTTTGCTTAGTTTGTTTTTTTTAGATTTAATTGTTGATAGCTGTGAGTTTGTTGCCTTGTTAATGTTCATGGTTTTGATCTTCTTTTTTCTTAGTCCTTTTGACATTTCCTGTAATAATGGCTTGGGGGTGATGAACTCCTTTAGCTTTAGCTTGTCTGGGAAGCACTTTATCTGCCCTTCCATTCTAAATGAAAGCTTTGGTGGATAGAGTAATCTAGGTTGTAGATCCTTATTTTTCATGACTTTGAGTACCTCTTTCCAGCCCCTTCTTACCTGCAAGGTTTCTTTTGAGAAATCAGCTGACAGTCTTATGGGAACTCCTTTGTTGGTGGCTCTGCTTTTTGGATTCTCTCTTTATCTTTAACCTTTGGCATTTTAATTATGATGTGTCTTGATGTGGTCCTCTTTGGGTCCAAGTTGTTTGGGACTCTCTGTGCTTCCTGGACTTGTATGTCTATTTCCTTCACCAAATTAGGGATGCTTTCTTTCATTATTTTTCCAAATAAGTTGTCAATTTCTTGCTCTTATTCTCCTTCTGGCACCTCTATGATTCAGATGTTGGCACATTTGGACATGTCCCAAAGGTTCCTAAGCCTATCCTTATTTTTTTGAATTCTTGGTCCTTTTTTTAGGTTCTGGTAGAATGTTTCTCTCTTCCTTATGTTCCACATTGTTGTTTTGAATCCTGGCTTCCTTCCCTTCTTTGTTGATTCCCTGTGGATTTTTCTTTATTTCACTTACTGAAGCTTTCATTTCTTTATGTTGTTGCCATACTCAATGGGTTCTGTAAGCATCCTGATCACCAGTGTTTTGAACTCTGCCTCTGATAGGTTGGCTATCTCCATTTCACTTAGTTCTTTTTCTGGGGTTTTGTTCTGTTCTTTCATTTGGGCCATATTTCTTTGTCTCCTCAATTTAGCAGTCTCTCTGTGTTTGTTTCTGTGCTGTTTTTACTCCCTGTCTTAGTAGTGTGGCCCATGTAGAAAAAGCACCTGTAAATTGTGTGTGGCAGGGTCTTAGGTAATTGCCAGGGCAGGACACCTGCTTCACTGCTTTAAGACTGTGTGGGGAGGGCTTGGAGAGGGGACAATGCCACACCCTGGATTCTGCTGGTTTGCCCAGTGCTCGCCCCACCTGGTCCCCCGTCACTTCATTCCCTTCCAGTGTGCACCTGGTGCCATTCCAGCTGGTGCCCCCATGATGAATCCCAGAGTAGATAGGTTGGTGTACATTCTTAGACCATATGGACCCTTTAAACAGCAAAAATCTGGCAGTTTCTTCCGACATCCCAACCCCCACTGGTTTTTACAGCCAGAGGTATCAAGGATCTATCTTCCCGGTGCTGGAACCCTGGGCTCTGCAGTCTGGCCTGGGGCTGGGATTGTTCACTTCTAAGGTATCCCTGCTCTCCACGCCCTCCCCCCAACCCCTGCCACTGCCACAGCCTTTCCACAGCACACCACCGCTCCTATCCATCTGGATGAATATGTCAAGATTTTATTTATATTTAGAGACAGGGAGAGAGAGAGGGAGAGAAACATTGATCTGTTGCCTCTCACTCACCCCCAACTGGGGACCTGGCCCACAACCCAGGCATGTGCCCTGACTGGGAATCAAACCCGTGACCTTTCGGTTTGCAGGCCAGCACTCAATCCACTGAGCCCCTTCCTCTTTTTCTTACTCGTAAACATTCTAATAAAGATGCAGAACTATGGCTGGGGCATTGGGAGGCATGGTCTCAGTTCCCCCCCTTTGTAAAATGTGGTCATAGATCTGTTTTAGCTCTAATATACCCACATTATCTTAAGTCGTCCAAACAGGAGTAATGAGAGATGAGGAGATGGACACCCTCAGAGAGACAGGGCTGCTAGGCAAGCATGGAGACAGAGACAGGTCTGTCCCAGGCTGTCCTTGAGGCCATTACAATGCATACCCAATTGCCTGTCATCTCCAAGAACACCCTGCTGCCCATTCCTTGAGTCCTGCCATTCACCCCTATACCAGGTCTCCTGTGGGAAGTGGGGCCAGCCAGGGGCAGGCTCCTCCCAAGGTCCCCAGCTGTATCTGTGCATCACAGGAGCAAGGTCAGATAGCTTCATTTTTATTAACCAGAGTTTAAATAACTGCACACTCTGCTGGCCCAGTCCTCCCCAAGCCGTCTGGTCCCCAAGCCAACCCCAATAAATTAATAATAAATACCAACTTATAAATACAGCAGTGTAGGCAGGAGGCCGCAGACAGCGGGGGTTATGATAGGGTATTTCAGGTCCCACTAGCCCATTCCATTCAACAGGCAAGGACTGAGGTCATCTCCATTACGCACTCGCCGTCAGTGAAGGCCTAGGTCAGCTCACATGCAGTGGCAGTCGTTGGCCACGAGGTCGTCGTAGGGCGTGAGGGACACGCGGCCCTCGCTATCCCGGTGCAAGAGTACCACAGGCTCGTAGCTGGAGGGCACGCAGCATGGCGCAGGAGCGAGCTCAGGCTTCAGGCGGTGCAGACGCGCCACCATTTGGGCATGCCTGTTAGCCGATCGGAACTGGCTCGGGCACGCACCGCTGCACACGCGCACGTCCAGCTCGCGTGGCGCCATCACCCAGTCGGACCAGCCCAAGTCCTCGAGCGATACGCGCAAGCTCTGTAGGCGGCAGCATCGCCCCTCCCCGAGCGGACAGCCGTCCCGGGCGCGCGCATGCGCGCTGCGGCGCCCCCTGCTGGCGCTTGACCGCCACTGCAGCTCCAGCCGGAACTGTGCAGAAGGTGATGCCGCCAGGGATCGATTGGAAAGCGGCAGCAGGTGCAGGCTCAGCGCGGACGCCCGGGAGACTCCGAAGCTGCCAATGTGACGTTGCAACAGCCGCGTCACATCCCACGAGCTCGACTCCGGCGGGGACAGTCTGAGCAGGGCCCGATGCAGGCGGGAGGCTGTGGGGAGCCCCTTAGTCAGGTTGGCCCGAGGGATGCGCAGGTGCAGGTGGCTGCCTGGTCCAAGTGTTACTGTGAGAGAGAGAGAGGAAGGCCAGTCACCCACAGGCCTACTGTGTGCCGGGCATGAATGTGCCCATTTCCTCCCACGAGCCAGATTGGATCCCACCTCAGGGCCGTTGCATAAACTGCTTCCTTCACTCTTTACTCTTTCCCTGAATTCTTCCAGCCTGCCCAAAATAGGCACCCCCGTGTTTTATTTGGTTGTAGTATATCATTTCATCGCCCCTACTAGAATCTCAGTAGGGGTTTCTGTCTGCCTGGACACCACTGCGCCTGGCACACAGTAGGTGCTTAGTAAATATTTGGTGGAATGAATAAATATCCAATATTTAGAGAGCTTGAGATTCAAATGCTGATTTTGCCTTCTCCTGGCAGTCAAAAACCTTTTCATTGAAGGCCTATTAAGTGCCTGGGACTGGGGATTCAGCGACCAGCCACTGTGTTTTCAACTCCTTGGGTCTTGGTTTCCTATTTGAGAAATGAAGGGTACCGGGTTTCCCGGGATTTGCAGACCCGCAGGCTGGGACAGGTGAGGGGGAAACTATGGAGACTGAGGTTTGAGTTGCTGCACGAGCACCACCGGCTCCCTAGGCTCGGAGAGGGTGGGAGGTTTACCTGAGGTCTCACGGCCCCGGGATTAGGGCGGGGTAGGAGCGCTCCCTGGGGCCTGACGCCCTCTCCCCAGCCTCTCCCAGTTCCTAGCGCAGCGCAGATCTTCTTCCTCCCTCTCCGCCTCCTGGAGCCTCCGTGGGGGACGCGAAAATACTCCCTCCTTGTTTCTAAGCACCTATCACGTGCGGCTTTAGCAGTGCCTCGTAGCGCGACTGCATCACGTTCAAAACCGGCTCCGGTCGGTTCTGCCAGTCGTTGTGCACTGCTAGGTCCCACCTACTCTCCCTCCCATCCCCCGCCCTGCCCCTACATCTTTCCTCTTGGATCCCTCCCACCCACTCTCAAACCCTGTTACATCCGAGACTGGTCGGCTCGCCCAGGCCGACCTCGTTTCACAGCTCTCCAGGCTCTGTGAGCCTTCGGGAGAGTCTCTGTCTTCTGTCGGCCTCAGTTTCCCCATCTGCTATCCGCGGAAATGTAACTCTCCTTTTGCACGTTGAGGAGCCTTGCCTTGTCCCGACGCAACAGGGTAGCTCCCCCATCAGCCCCCAGCGAGGGGCGTTCTTGTCTGGCTCGCGGATGGGGAAACTGAGTCAGCTTCACGCTCTGACTCAGAACCACTGGTTAGATGGAAGCTGCTGGGGCGGGGGCTGGGGATGTGTATTTGAAATTTCACTCACGCTTTGGGGTGAGTATCTGGACTTGAGTGGCAGGGATGAGGTCGGGGTTCGAGTCTTCCCAGGTCTGGTTCGCTCGAAGTCTGGTCAAAAAATCTTCATATCGTTTCCGCATCTCCCGCAGTCTGGAGACAATCGGACTGGAGGAGCGCACATCTGAGGGTCCCGGGAAGGCTGGGAGGTGCTCCTGGGCCAGAGATAGGGCTCCTCCCGATGGCAGCCACGAGAGCGTCAGCAGCATCAGCAGCATTGCCGGACAGCACGGTGTCGTGAGTCGCTGCCCTTGCACGGCTATGCTCCCGGTGCTCTGAACTGGTACTGACCGGACGCTGCTGGCCAGGCCTTTATATCCCTCGGACTTTGTCCGCCCCCGCCTGCCTGGTCCAGCCCGCCCCGGGTGCACAGTAAACACTCCAGGAATCACAGCTGGGCAGGGTCTACGGCTGCTCTCCAAGGGGAGATAGATACTTGGAGGGTGGTGCTGCTGGGGCAGCTGGGGAAGCCCCCTCCCAGGAGTGCCTCTGAGCCTCAGTAGTCTCTTTTGTGAAATGGGGACATTATCTCAGCTTGGTGGGCTGATGGGAAGAATGATTTTTACTCAGAAAGGACTTATTATTATGTGCTAAAATAAACCCCATAGCAAGAGCTTAAGATGTGGCCTCCTTCCCCCATGGTGTTCCCTCTCTCACCTCTCTGGTTAGGGCTAAAGGCTGAAGATGTTGAAAAACAAGCAGAGGAGAAAGGGCCAGAAAGAGCCAGAAGTGTTGCCTGGGGCCAGTCATTCCACTCCATCACACTTCTGTTTCTTCACCTGGAAAGTAAGACTGAGACTTTCACTGGAGAGACAGTTACATGATGTATAAAGAACGCAGCCAGGCATACAGTAGGCAATTCATGTACTGGGTGTTTTTTGCAGTTACTCATCCTCATCTGAGAAACTCCTATTCATTCTTCAAAATGCTACTCGAAAAGCCCTTCCTCCACCTTCTCTGACATTACCTTTCCAGGCTCAGCTGGGTGTCCCCACCCCCCACTCCTTCCTCCAGCCCAGGCTGGACAGGCACTGGTGGTGTCTGTGGTGGCTCTGTCTGCCCCAGAGTAGGGGGCTCCTGGAAGATTGGGACAGGGATAAAGCCACTCTGGGCACCAGTTCCTTGGCTGGGTCCAGAGAGGAGGTGGCCAGGTATTTCAGTGCTGTGCTTTAGGGGAGGGAGGACTGGTGCCAGATCCAGCCACCAGGTGGTGAAGGGGCAGAAGGTGCCCCAGGAACACTCTTCCCCCTGGGTCATCTAAGACCTTCTTCCACTGCTCAGGACTCCTGGGCATGGGGATGGTGGACCAGCTGTATGAGGCAGATGGTAGGGGTGGGGGTGAAGAGTGACAGGAGTGTGCAGGCAAGAAGTACAGGGACCAATGGGGGCCTCACAGCAAGGCTCCCACTGGAAGAAGAGTTTAGCCCTCTCTCCCAGCACACACCCAACGGCTGTGCTAGGCCAGCCATGCCTAGGGCCCCCACTGAGTCTCAGCCTCGGCTCTGTGCAGTGGGATCAGGCCAAGCGATGGGAAGGTCCTGAGATCCCCGTAATGCCCCAGGCAATCAGGAGGTGCTCGAGAAACACATGTGCTCCTCCTACTAGTGGCTGGTAGGAGGCTGGGCTTCTTGCGCCACCAGTTTGGCACAAAGTTAGTGCTCAATAAAGGGTGCCAGGATGACTAGGCAAGGAGCTGGGATTCCATCCGCAGCCACCCCGACACACTCCAGCAGAGGCCAGGCCTCAGAGGTATGCGGAGTGCTGAGTAATCCTCACATGGCCGGGCAAGGTCAGCAAGGGCCACGGAGGCCACGCTGGACCTGTGGGTGGGCAGGGCAAAGGGGTGCTGTCCAAGGTGGCAGCCTGCAGATCAATAATGGTGAGACTGCAACATTCACTGGACTCCGGGCTACAGGCACCATTCACACACATTTCCATAAATGGATAAGGGAACCAAACCCCAGAGGCACAAGTAGGTGCATAGGTGTCAGGGATGACCCTGTGAGGGGGACCTTGCACGTGTTCACTCTTCTACTTGGCCGTCTGTGTCCCTGGCATTTCTCAGCCTGGAATGGGACTCTGAAGTTCCCTGTCTGTGTTTTTTCCCCAAATATAAAAGCCTCCAAGAGTTTGTCCTGATCTGTGTCTCCACAGCCTGGAGAGCTGTCAGCCCCAGAGAAGCCAGCCTGGGATCCCATTCCTGCCCTTGCTCTCCCCGGCTATGACATGTGGGAGATGGGGCTTCAATTGGCAGAGCCTCAGTTTCCCCATATATAAAAGGTGGTGATGGAAGTCGTGTCAGGGCTGTGGGAGGACATACAGGGAGTGGGGGATTTGCACATGCTGAGGGTTGACATGATTCCAATTCCAGTGTTGCCCCCTTGCTATGTGACTGGGAGGGTTTGTGTTGGCTCTGTCTGCCCAGACTGGGGGTCCTGGAAGGTTGGGGCAGGGATGAAGCCACTCTGGGCCCCAGTCTCTTGACTGGGCCCAGAGAGGAGGTGGCAAGGAATTGGAGTGCTGTGCTTTAGGGCAGAGAGGGCTTAACCAGCCACCAGATAGTGAAGGAACATGGGGTGCTCCAGGAACCCTTCCCCGGGGTCACCCAGACCGTCTTCCACTGTGCTGGACTCCTGGCCCCAGGTACTGGGAAAGATGAGCAGATGGTGGGAGTGTGTGCATCAGGACAGGTATGTGCAGGTGAGAGGTACAAGGACCAATGGGGGCCTCACAGCAAGGCTCCCCCTGGAAGAATGGGGCCCAGGCCCTCCCCTGGTACAAACCCACGGGCTGTGTGAGGCCAGCCATGCCTCCAGCCCCGCTGAGCTCCAGCCTCAGTTCTGTGCAGTGACATTATCGCCGGACAATGGGAGGGACAATGGGAGGGTGGGTCCTGAGGCAACCCTAACCCTACTCCCATTAAGCCTTGGGTACGCAGCAGACGCCCACCCTACCACCGTGACTGCAGCTGGTCAGGAGGTTCAACCCAGCCTCTTCTTCCCACTTAGACCTGTTCCTTCCCTAATGATACGAAGATGGAGGTGTAGGACAAGTGGATATGGTTGTGGGGACGATCCGTCCACGAGACCCTGTGTATGTTCACACAGGCCTCACAGGTCCTGTCTGTCTTCTTTTGGGACTCCTGAGTCCTGAACACATACCTGGGAGGCTCTCTGGAGCCATCTCCACTGCCCTCCCCAGCTCTCCCAGGACTGTCCAGGCCAGAGGCTCCACAGAAAACTGATAGGGAAGCCAGCACTCGAAAGCGAACAATTCCACGGCATTCAGCACATCCGCAGTATTTTACAACCATCTTTTCCAGAACGTGTCATCATCCCAAAAGGAGACCTTGTCCCCATCAGCAGTCACTCCCCATTCCCCCTCCCGCAGCCCCTGACAACCCCTAATCTGCTTTCTGTCTACAGATTTGCCTATTCTGGACATTTTACATTAAAATATTCTGTACCCAATTTCCAGTGTCGGGAGGGGGTTCCCCACACCAACAAGTCTCCCATATTAGCTGGGTGCCCTCTAATTCAACCCGATTCTGACGCTATCTACCTGGAGAACATGTCAGATCCCACAGGTTCAGGGCTCTTGGTCCCACAAGACTGTCCCCACTCGCACCCATCTTCAGATGCCAATTGCAAGTCCAGGTTGCCACCTGTGCTTCTGACCACTGCCTTATAGATTGGGGGTTACCATGCCCCTGCCTTGGGTTACATTATTTTGCTAGAGCAGGTCAGAGAACATGAGAAACTCATTTACTCACTAGATTACTGATTTGTCACAAAGAATATTAAAAGATAAGAATCAACAGCCAGATGAAAAGATGCACAGGGCAAGGTGTAGGGAAGGGCCGTGGAGCTTCCAAGTCCCCTCCAAGGGTGCCACCCTTGCACCTCCGCATGTTCACCGAGCTGAGCTCCTGGAACCCCGTCCGCCTGGAGCTTCCATGGAGGCTTCCTGACATGGGCCCGATTAATCGAATCATTGGCCGCTGGCGCCTCTCCAGGGCCTCTCTCCCCCCTCCCCGAGGTCAGGGGTGGACTGAAACTTCTAACCTTCTAACACATGGTTGGCTCCACTGGACACCAGCCCCCCTCCTTAGGTGGTTTTCCAAAATCATCTCATTAGCATAACAAAAAAAACACCCTTCTCAGCCTCTTCACAGGAAATTCCAAGGATTTTAGGTGCTCAGTGCCAGCAAAGTGGGTAGAAGACCAAATACACATTTCATCTTCCAGGTTGCAATATCGCACATAAATGGAATCACGTACTGCATGGCTGCTGGCGGCCGACTTCCCTCAGGCTGTTCGCAAGGTCCATCCACGTTGCAGCCTGGTCAGTGCTTCATGGCTGAGTGAGTGGTGCTCCACCTCCGGGTACACCTTACGTCGGTTATCCATTCACCCAGTCACGGTCGTCTGGGTTGTTTCCACCTTTTGGCATTTGTGGATAGGGCTGTTATGAACATTCATATACAATATTTAAAGACCTGTTTTCAGTTTTTGCAGGGATACGCCCAGAAGTGGAACTGCTGGGTCATGCCATCAATCTATGCTTAACTTTCTGAGGAGTCTCCAGAATGTCTCCCACAGTGTCTGCTTTTTCGTTTCTAAGCTTTGATTGACATACAAATTTCATAAGGAAAAAGGACAAATAACGTTCAGCTCAGTGACATTTTACAATGGTGTGTCCATGGGACTGCTTCCTGGACGAGGTTCTAGAACATTCCCAGTCCAGGAGCACCCTGGGCTCTCTCCCATCACTTCCCCTGATCCTGGATACCAGCCATGCCCATCTGTCACCATGGATGAGTTTGCCTGTTTCCTAACATGATATAACAAGAGCAGCAACGCATTCTTTTCTGTCTGGCGTCCTTCACTCAACGCCACGTCCATGAGTGTTGTTATCTGCTGTCCTTTTCCTTGCTGCATAGTATTCCACTGCGCACAATCAGGAGTGAGGCTGCTGGCTCATTAGAGAGTACCTGTCACTTTATTTATTTAGTTAGTTATTTAAATTATTTTATTGGTGCTCAATTACTTGTCACTTTATGACCAAGACCAGTAATTAGTGTCAATATAAGAAACGTCCAAACCTGTAGGGAATTGTATAAGTTTATTTGAGCCGAAGTGACGACAACTGCTAGAAAGGACAATCTCAGATAATGGAAAAAATGCTCTAGAGAATGGGACTTTTGCAGTTTACTTTTTATGAGGGGGGACCAAAAACCACCCCCCAGAACTTCTTCATAAAAAAATTTGTATATATTCTTACATGTTTAAACTTCAGTCACCTTCAAAGTCCTCTCCATTTGATACAATACACCTATCGAGACATTTTTCCCACTGCTCAGAACAGTTTTTGACTCATCGGTTTTGATGCCTTTTAGTGCTTCTGCCGTTTCTGTTTCACCTCATCCACATCGGCAAAACGTTTCCCTTTGAGGACTTTTCTCATCCAGGGAAACAAAAAAGTGTGGCTTGGGGAGAAATTGGGTGAATAGGGAGGGTGGGGCACGGGGGCCATGACATTTTTGGTCAAAAACTGCTAAACATTCAGCATAGTGTGGGAGGGTGCGCTCCTAAGTCACACATCATGAAAAGGGCAAACCCCTTGAAAGAGTCTCCAAAAAAATTCACTGAAGCCGAATGCAGCCTCTCACAACAACACCAGCCGACACACTGATACAGATGGGCTCCTAGAACACTCACCTAGTGGAAGAAGCCTGTACCACAAGGGGTCTGCCCTCCAGAAGATAATTCCGGTTTTTTGGGGTCCCCCATCATACATTAGAATCAAAGGAGGAGAAGTAATGGGGGGTCACAGGAAGTCCATTGGTGGTAGATTAGGGAGCTGGGAGAAAGCAAAGCAGAGAAACCTCTGGGGTTGGGTAAAGAGTAAAATGGAGAAACAAATGATTCTTTTACATCGGTGGGTCCTGGGGAGTTAATAGCTAACCTTTACAGCACACAGAGATGTTCTGTGGGAGTAAGACAATGAGGGTCCTGACCGGTGTGGCTCAGCTGGTTGGAGTGTCTCCCAAACCAAAAGGTTGTGGGTTCGATTCTTGGTCGGGGCACATACCTAGGACGCGGGTTCCATCCCAGTGCAAGCGATGCTTCTCTTTCGAATCCATGTTTTTTTCTCCCTAAAGGCAATGAAAACATGTCTTTGGGTGAGGATTAAAAAACACCCAGATAACCAGGAGGGGCTCTGTGGTCTCCTGCTCTGGTGGGAGATTGTGCCCTGAGAGGTCCGGACAAAGGCGATTACTCTGACATTCATTCCCCAGGTAGGTTATCTTAGATGCGGAAAGACAATAGCCAGGTTCAGTTAAGGTAAAGATTGACCTTTGTCAAAGAAGATACTGGCCTATGGCATGACTACCTGCCATGACTCACTTTTAGTTAAGAAGTGTTAATTTCAAACCATCCTATGTGGTTATTTTCGGTCTCTGAGTTTGCAGGGCCTCCCCTGAGCTTGTCAGGTTTGGGATATGGCCCCTCTTTCGTCCATATTAGTTCATCTTATTCCAGGAAATTCTCAAGGGGACACAGCACCAGTGAGGGCCTGGGAGATCCCCGGGGACCGGAAAGGGGGATGTTACTCCAGCTTCTGCAACGCTTCACCAACTTCTGCAATGCTGGCAGCCAGGCCCATCTGGCTCCCCTTTGAAAGATCTTTAGCTGATGACTTCATTGCCAGTCCTGTGGCCAAGCTGGGAGGAGTATGGGGCAGGCTGCAGGCAGCCAGCCAGCAGTGAGCTCATGCGGTCAGGACCCTGAAATCTTACCGGAGGCCGAGCCAGGGTGGAGGTAAACAGAGCACGCGGGTTGGGGTCAGGCCATTCTTTCCACCTGGCTTGCCCCCAACCTCCCAAAATTTTCCCTGCCACTTGGCCACAGGCACCCTCACCAAACGCAACCGACACACAGGGAAACACACAACCCTACTTTTAATGTTTGTTTTTCGTGACTTCAGATAAACACATTCATGGCAGGAGATAATAAAAAAGCAGATTATTTTAAACTCTACAAATTCGAGGGACAAGTAGGACTGCTGTCTCATCGCCGTTAAAAAGCAAAAATTTAACCAAGTACATTTAAAGATCTAATTGGCTTTACGGAATGATTTGCGAATCGGGTAGCATCCCATCTAGCACAGAAAAATGTCCGAGGAGCTGTACGGAGTGGAAGGCTTTCCGAGGCATCCAGCAGGAGGGACAAGAAAGTCAAAGCAGCAGGATGATTTCAGGCAAGGTCACCTTCCCCTGGGGGAAGGCAGGGGGTCTTGTCAGACAGGTCACCTCCCTGGTGCTGACCAGGAAATTCCAGACTGACTGGTTTAAAATTCCACTCCTGGGAGAGGCTGACCGTATAATTGGGTTCGGCATCAGGTCTCCATGGGGCTTACAAGGAATGACTCCATTTTGAGATGATTGTTTCTTTTTAACATTTCCAAACCTGTTTCTCAGTGTCACCCCTCACAGAGCAACACCGAGTCGATGAGGCTTGGTTAGAGCTACAGTCTCAGTACTCAGCCTAAGCATTATCATCGGGGGTGGTTGGGCAATGACGTCCCAGCCTCAGCCGGAGTTGGGTCCAGATATGCCTGGGCAAGTCTGGAGAGGACCGCCCCTGCTGGCAAGCTCCTGTTTATCTCTTCAGTTCCAGCTTCGATGTCCCAAGTTCCAATAAACCTTCCCTGCTCTCTCCCCGGGTTCCCTCAGGCCGAGGGGCTTCCCTGTGGTCACATCCTGACCACACAGGGCTGGATGTCCGTGTCTGGCTGTGTGTTCTTTCAGACAAGCACCTTCTCAAGGATGGAGCCCCAGAGTCACTATGGACATACCACCAAGATCTTGCAGGTTCAGCTCCAGACCATGGCGATAAAGCAACTATCGCAACAAAGCAAGTCTTATAAATCTTCTCATTTCCCAGTGCAAATAAAATTAATGTTTACATTATACTGTAGTCTATTAAGACTTCAATAGCATTATGTCTAAAAAAGGTACATACTTGATTGCTAAAAAAAAACTACCTACCATCTGAGCAAGTTGTAAATCTTTTTGTTGGAGGACGGTCTAGCCTTCTTTCTATAAAAAAAAAGGTAGTATCTGTGAATTGCAATAAAATGAGGTATGCTTGTATGTTAGTTTCCCTTGGCTGCTGTAACAAGTTTCCATAAAACTGGGTGGCTTAAAATAGCAGAAATTTATTCTCTCACAGTTCGGAGGCCAGAAGTTTGAAACCAAGGGTCTGCAGGGCCGCGCTCCCTCGGAAGGCCCCAGGCGAGCATGTGCCCTGCCCCTTCTGGCTCTGGGGGCTCCAGGCGTTCTTGGGTTGTGGCTGCATCACTGCAGCCTCTGCCTTTGCCTTCACATGGCTTCTCCTCTTGTCTTTCTCTCCTCTTCTCTCTCAAAGTCATTAGCTGTAGGGCCCACTGTAAATCCAGAACGATCTCATTCAAGACCCTTAACTTCCTTCTATCTGCAAAGGCTCTTTTCCAAAATAATGTCACTTCACTCATTTGTGGAATCTAGTGAACAAGCTGAACTAACAAGGAAAATGGGGACAGACTCATAGATGGAGAGCAGGATGACAGCTAGTGGTGGGGGGAGGTTAGGGGGTGGAGGGATTGAGTGGAAAGGGAAAAGGGCTCATGGACACGGACAACAGTGTGGTGATTGCTGGGGGGAAGGGGGATAAAATGGGACTAAATGGTAATGGAAAAATATACATTAAAGATTAAATTTAAAAAACAAAGTAATGTCACATACACATGGACTGAGGGTTAGGACATCAGACAATCACAGGAAGGTGTGGTCAAGGGCCACGAAACTCCCAGAGGGAAACATCATTAGCCATGTAGGTGGTGATGGCAGTGATGAGGTACGCCTACTCCTGCAGTGGAGTGTGGAGAAAAATTAATACCAGGGGGAAATTTCTGAGCACCTGTATGTATCAGGTGCTTAAGACACAAGCCTTGTAAACTCTGATAAAATGGACACATTATCTTTTTTTTGCTAATATTTTATTTTTATTTATTTTTAGACAGAGGGGAAGGGAGTGAGAAAGAGAGGGAGAGAAACATTAATGTGTGGTTGCCTCTCACATGACCCCCCATTGGGTCTTGGCCTGCAACCCAGGCCTGTGCCCTGATTGGGAATCCAACCAGTGACCCTTTGATTCGCAGGCTGGTGCTCAATCCACTGAGCCACACCAGCCAGGGCGGACACATTATCTTCAATTCATGATTCTGTTCCCATTAGCAGTCCTTCCCCATCCCCCTCCCCTGGAAATCATTAATCTACTTTCTGTCTTTAAAAATTTACCTATTCTGGAAATTTCATCATATAAATGAAATCATAATATTTGTATCGTAGTTTGGCTACTGTGAATAGTGCTGCTATGAACAGGTGTGCACGGATTTTTGTTCGAATACCTGTTTCAGTTCTCTTGGGCATATACATTCCAAGGAGTGGAATTGCTGGGTCATGTAGTAATTTTATGTTTAAACGTGTTGAGAAACCACCAAACCTTTTCCTGCCAGTTTTATTTTTCATTATGAAACATTTCAGGCATACAAAAAAGTGTCAGTAATAAAATAACAAATGCCTACCAACCTAGCACCACTAAACAAAACACTCCTAAGAGAATTATTTAAAGAAACCAAACAGAAATTCTGGGTTGACAGGTACAGTAACTGAAATGAAAAGTTCACTAGGAGGGTTCAACAGATTTGATCAGGCAGAAGAAAGAATCAGCAAACCTGAAGACAGGACCATTGAAATGATCAAGTCTGAAGACCGGAAAGAAAAATAAAGAAAGAAAAGTTAACTGAGTCCAAATGGCCGCTGAGGCACCATCCAGAGGACCAACATATACAGTATGGGAGTCCTAGATGAGGAGGAGGGGGAGGAGAGAGAGAGAGAGAGAGAGAGAGAGAGGGGCTGAAAGAATATTTGAAAACTAATGGCCAACAACTTTCCAAATTTGACAATAGGCATAAATCTGTACATCTAAGAAGCTCAGTGAACTCCATGTAGAATCTATTTAAAGAGACCTGCACTGAGACACATTGAAATTAAACTGTTGAAAGCCAAAGAGAAAGAGCGAACCTTAAAAACAGCACAGGAAAGCTACGGGTCGTGTGCAAAGGATCCTCAATGAGATTAGCAGTCGGTTTCTCACCAGAAACCTTGGAAGCCAGAAGGCAGTGGGATGATGTATTTAAAGCACCGAAAGGAAAAACTGCTGACCAGTAATTCTGTATCCAGCAACACTTGTTTTTAAAAATGAGAAAGAAATCAAGACGTCCTCGGATAAATTAAAGCCGGGGGAGTTGTTACCATTACATCTGCCCGGCAGGGAATGCTAAAGGGAGCCCTGCAGACTGAAACCAAAGGAAACCAGACAGAAACTCAAAGCTATGTACATATATAAACATCTCTGCACCAAACAACAGGACCCCAAATTATAGGAAGCAGACAGTGACAGAGCTGAAGAGAGAAATAAATGCAGGGTCCAGCAGAAGTAACACCTGCTTGAGTGTGGTTGGTAGGTAATAATATGGGTGTAATAATTTATAGTTTTAATTTGAACATTTCACCTAAAATGTCATATGGTGTGCTTGAGTGTGATACTGTTATGCTACAGAATGACACGCTTATGATTTTGTAATGAAAGATCTTGTGATGGAGAAGGGGCGTTGTTTGTGCCGAACCCTGGAGTTCTACAGTGAGAGCTGGAGATGTCAGCACTCGAATTTTAATAATGGATGGAGCATCCAGACAGAATATCAAGGATATAGAGGACTGAACCACACTGTAAACAGCTAGGACCAGCAGACATCTATAGAACGGTCCATGTGACAACAGCAAAGTACACACATTCCTATTTAGTGTTCATGAAACATCCTCCAACATAGACCATATGTCAGGGGGAAAAAAACTCAATACATTTTAAAAGATTGAAACTTTACAAATAATCCTCTCCAAGTACAATAGAATAAAGGTAGACATTAATAACTAAAGGAAAACTGAAATGCTCATAAATATGTGGATATTAAACCACACACTCAAACATTGGGTACAATCACAAAGGAAATGACAAAGGAAGTTCGAAAATACTTAGAGCCCTGGCTGGTGTGGCTCAGTGGACTGAGCGCCGGCCTGCGAAGCAAAGGGTCGCCAGTTCGATTCCCTGTCAGGGCACATGCCTGGGTTGTGGGCCAGGTCCCCAGTGGGGAGCATGTGAGAGGCAGCCAATTGATGTTTCTCTCTCTCTCTCTGTCTCTCTCCCTTCCCCTCTCTCTAAAAATAAATAAAATCTTTTTTAAAAAAGAAAATACTTAGATATGAATGAAGAGAAAACGACACACTAAAAGCTGTGGCTGAGGCGAAGGCCGTGCTCACAGGGAAATTGAGAGCATAACTATGGCTACACAGAGATGCATCTCCATGAAGGAGACAAACAGAGTAAACTACAATCAAAACTAGCAGAAGGAAGGCAATAATAAAATTTAGAGAAAAGATGACCAGAGACTAGAAAAAATATAATCACTGAAATCAAAATCTAGCATCCACCTGGCACCTCAGATTGTGAACGTTGCAGATGGAATTTGTTATGTTAAGATGAGGTCACCCTGGAGCTAGGTGGGCCCTAAATCCCAGGACTGGGGTCCTTAAAAGAAGGCCACATAAAAACAGAGGCAGAGATTGGAGTGATGCAGCCATAACCCAAGGGACGCCAAGGCTTGCTAGAAGCCACCAGAAGCCAGGAGAGAGGCCCAGACCCTATTCTCCCTCACAGCCTCCAGCCCTGCTGATACTTTGACTTGGGACTTCTGGTCCGCAGGACTGTTGTTTTAAGACACCCAGTTCATGGTCATTGTTATGGCAGCTTGGGAAACAATGTCCATTTCACCTGTCCGTTTCTTAGTCGGGTCCCTTTTCCTCCCTTCTAGTGTGTCTGGAAGCCTTCGTATGTCCTGGAAGCTCTTCCTTGGTCAATTAAACGCCTCAGACATATCTTCTGCCAAAATTGTGACCAAGTCTAATAGGACTACCCCCAACCCCAGTCCAATTATTTATTTTTTCTTGTCAAGGGTGTGTTTTCATTTGCCCAGCAGTTAAAGCTGACTGTGATACTCCTCTGTGGTGCTCCTGAGGGGCCATGATCTTCCTGCATTCTGGGTTGGGGACGTCAGGCCCCCTCCCCTCCTCCCTCCTGCAGCGCTCTGTGGGGGCGGAGTGGGAACAGCTGAGGGTGAGTCAGCAGTGCCTGGACTGCTGGGGGTGGAAGTGGTCAGCTCAGCCCTTGGGAACCGCTGTGCCGGTTCCTAGGGGTGGGGGGGCACCGGATATCTTGGGCCCAGCAGGAAGTAGGTCAGCTGAGGCAGCACTCTGGAATCCCACGTGGTTGTTGCCCGGAAAGTGTCCGCTGGGGTGTCCCCAGCCGCCCCCTGCCTCCTCATACCCTGCTCCAGCACTTGGTTTGCACACACTACTATAGTGTTTCTGCCGACTATAGCGTGCATTTATGAAGCGCCTGCAGTGTGCCAACAGACACACAGCCCTGCCAGCTTCATGTCACAGAGGGAAACTAAGGCCCGCGGTGGGGCAGCTCTGTGCAGGAGTCACACATCACGGAGTCTGAGTCACCCAAGTCCCAAATCCTCCTTGTCTGGCTGGAGTTCTCTCCGTCCCTTGGTGTCATCTCTGTCTCTCTCTCCCCCCTCTCTCTCTACATTTTCACTCTTCAGTCTCTCCCTTCATAGCTGTCTCTGTTTCCCCAGCCCCACCCACCCCATCAGCACACTGGGAAGGGAGGTGGCCTGAACCCACTACACCCTTCAGGGGGCCTGGGACAAGTCCTGGCAGACCTGAGGCCCTCCTTGTAGAAACTGCTGGACGCCTGGTGGCAAGCTGCCAGTTCGGGAAGGAGCCAGGCGAGGCAAGTTGCAGAGGGTGTGAGGGAACTGTGGCTCTAGAATTTCTGGTGTGGTATTGCCCCTTTACCTCCTCCTAGGCCTGTTACACTCAACACGTCCCCCTGTGAATAAAAAGGGGCCATGTGTGAAATCAAACAAGCTCAGAGGAGGCCTGTGAGGTGGCCTCAGAAACTCAGAAATCAAAGGGCCCACATAGGATGGTCCGAAATGAAAACTTTCTAAAAGCAAGTCATGGCAGATAGTCCTGTCCTAGGTCAGAACCTTCCCTGGGTCAGAATCTCCCCCAGAACCCTAACTGAGCCTGTCTATTGTCTTTTTTTTTTTTTTTTTAAGATTTTATTTATTTATTTTTTAGAGAGAGAGGAAGGGAAAGAGAGGGAGAGAAACATCCATGTGTGGTTTCCCCTCACACTCCCCCAATTGGCAACCTGGCCTGCAACCCAGGCATGTGCCCTGCCTGGGAATCGAACCAGCGACCCTTTGGTTCACAGGCCCACACTCAGTCCACTGAGCTACACCAGCCAGGGCTCTATTGTCTTTTTTGCATCTATGATAACCTACTTTATTTTTTAAATAAAGATTTTATTTCTTTATTTTTAGAGGGGAAGGGAGGGAGAAAGAGAAACATCGATGTGTGGGTGCCTCTTGAACGCCCCCCATGGGGGACCTGGCCCGCAACCCAGGCATGTGCCCTGACTGGGAATCAAACCAGTGACCCCTTGCTTTGCAGGCTGGTGCTCAGTCCACTGAGCCACACCAGCCTGGGATGATAATCACCTACCTTCGGAATGTCAGAATAATTTCCTTCCCCCACCCCACCCCTCAGAGCACAACCACCTCACCAGAGAGGAGACAGAGGAGACACAAATCTCCTCGTTGTTATTATCGTGCTAACTGTTGACTGTTAACCACCCTGTGCCCACCTATGTAGAAGAGGTATGTATCTGTCATTTCACTCTTTATCCAATGCCGGGGATTTCCCTGCTGTGCTTTCTTCCACCTCCCTAACCTATCACCAGTGGAGTTCAGGGAACCCCTTCCGACTGCACCTTTGATTATAATGTATAAAATAAGGTGCAAAACTGCCATTCTCTGGAGCATTTTCTCAACCCATTGAGATTTTGCTTCCTGGTAATTGTCATCAAATAAACTCACAAAGATTCTCTACGGGTTTGAATGTTTCTGACGTTGCCACCCCAAACCTCCAGGTGTCAATGGGGGAGGGGGCTTCCAGGCAGAAGAGACAGCCTGGGGTCAGCAGAGACCCAGCAGAGGCATATGGCTTCCTCCTGCGGGCCAAAGGGAGCCACTGGGGTGTGCGAGGGGGCGAGGGGCCCCGGGCAGGTCTGTGGAATGGGGTGGGTGACACTGGTGTCCCAGATCCTCACCTTGGAGTAAGACTGAGAACGTCCAGGCTAAAGCTGAGGGAAACTGGTGAATGGGGCCAAGTACGGCCTCTCCAAGCCTCACCCTCCCAGAACTCTCTGCAGGTGCCTGGGACACCTCAGCTGGCTGTGGGCCCCCACGACAGCTGGGTCCTCTGCACTGTACTCACAGCCTGGAGTCCCCATCACAGCGGGAGCCCTGGCCTATCCCCAGCCCAGGGCCCAGGAGCCAGGGCTCCAGAGGCAGGAGAAGAGGTGGGGTGAGGGGTGTGGCTGGAGGAGGAGCCTGGCCCTCTGGGGCTTGCCTCCCGCTCCCAGGAGGCTCCGGCACCTCTCTGCTCCCCTTGCTGGTGGCAGGACGGAACACGGGCACTCACCCCTCTTTCCTCTTGTAGTTCATCGCATGCCTATTTCTCACCCAGTGCTGTGCTGGGTGCAGAGGACACAGGGGCCCCAGGCAGACCTCAGCTGCCACAGAACCAGTCGGTTACTACCTAGAATGTGACTTGGGGGTGGGCACCCAGGCAACTGTGGGAGCCAGGGGAGGTACCTGGGCAGACAGGAGAACTTCCTGGAGGAGGAAGTAATTACGATTGTATTCATTAAGTAACTGCTACTTGTCAGGCACTCAGTTAAGGACTATAAAGGCAGAACCTCATTGAATTCTACAAAAGCTTCATGAATATGGGGAAACTGAGTCTCATGGTCCTCAGAATAACACACAAACCTCTCTCCCCAGGCCTTGAGGTCCTATGCTATTGGCTGTTACCTCCCCCACATCGCCACCCCCCAACATACACCCTACACTGGGAGCACCCACTCCCGGTCACACAGCCTTGTCTCTTGTCTGCAGCCCAGGGCTCAGTTGGGGCTTTCCCCGGGCAGAGCAGCCAAGGGGAGGCAGGGCAGGTTTCCAGAAACTGGGAAAAGGATCCCCCACCTGAAAAGGACACACGGAATGCCACAGCCCCTCCCAACAGCCACAGGAACAGAACCACTGGCCATGGACACCCTCTGTCAGAGTGCAGAAGCCATGGGTCCCTAGGACTTTGAGGAAATGTCCCCTCTTCCCTTTGGTTTCAAAGTTTTATTCTTCGTAAGCCACTGGCTCTGGATATCTCCTTTTCTGCTGAGGACAGACACGGGGGAACGACTGGCTGCTCAGCTTCAGAGAAGCCGGCCTTGGATCACGTTCCAGCCCCTTCTCTCCCTGGCCACGGCATGTAGGACAAAGGGCTTCAATGGGCAGAGCCTCAGTCTTCCCAGCTGTAAAAGGTGGGCATGGCACCCCACACAGGGTTGTGTGAGTGGAAATTCCGCACATGCTGGGATTTATAATTCAAATCCCAGGGACGCTCACCCCCCTTGCTGTGTCACCACGAGCGAGCTACACAGCCCCTCTGTGCATCGAACAAAGGTGGTGGATTGCGAGGAGGGAGAACACTTAGCACAGAGACCCTCTCCCTGTCCCTTCAGCCCATTGCAGCAACTGCCACAAATCGAGCCCCAGGTCATACACCAAGGACAGAAATTCTGGTGATCCGGGGCCCCCTCTGTCCACTGTTATACCCAGGCTGCAGGTGACCCCAGGGGGTGCCAACTTCTCACAAAGACACGAAAGAAATCACAAATCTCAACTGATTTATTTGCTTTTGAGGTGTCAAGTTTGGGGGTCTCCCAGGGCCCAGCCCCCAGCAAAAGCCGGCAGGTAGACACTTCCACAGCCTGGGGTTTCAGACAAGGCACTCACAGGAACTCTGGGGGTCAGGGAGCGGCCACCCTGAGGGTGTAGGGGCCCTCTGCTGGGGACAGAAGACACGGTCACCTTGGGCAGGAAAGGTTTTCCCTGGAGAGGTTTAGGACAAGAGAGAAACCTGAGATATTGGGGGAGCAGCAGAAACACGCCTGGTGCCCCCTGGGCAGGCAGGAAGTCAGCTCCGCTTCCCTCCGGGGAGGCTTCCCAGGTGGGGCCTCCCAGGGTTCAAGGATCCACAGCCCTTGGGAGCCGAGAGCAGGTCCCAGATGGGCTTTGTCTGGGATTCCCTGGAGATAAAGTGTATGGGACAGGAGAGCCGCTCACCCCAGGCCCCACTCCTGCGAACGGGTACTCAGGAGCCAAGGCCCACTCCCAGAGAATGGGGTCCTGGGCCCCCTCTCGGTGCCCCATTCCTGTGGGAGAGGCAGGCACTTCTGTGGGTCTCTGGGAAGCTGAAGGGAAGGCCTGGGTGAGGAGGAGGAGGACAAATGGACATTCAGTGGTGGGTGCAGCTCAGGGCTGGACTGAGTGAAGCCCCTCAAGGTCTGAGAGCCATGGACACTCAGCTTGTGACAACTGCCCCCAAGCCAGAGGACAGGGCCTCTTGACAGGCATGTTCAGGATCCATCTAGGAACTGACTTTCAGGATGTAACATCAGCACATGCCCTTCACCCTACACAGCCTTTCTGCCAAGGGTCTAAGAGGGACCCTGGCTTCAGCACGCTTCCTCACCCAGCGGCAGCCCCAGGCTCTTACAAGGCACTTATGCCTAGAGAAGGGAAATTTCATTTGGAGCACACAAAAAAGTTTTTTGGCTCCTCTAACTGTGTGGAAGCCATGGGGCTCATGGCCATGAGGGTTGGGGGCAACCTGGCGCTGAGGTGCCCTGCCTCTGCCCCTCACCACCATCAGCACCCCAGGCTGGCCACGGCTCAGTCTTCAGGTGGAGGCTGGGGACTTAGTGAAGAATGGGGCTTTGTCCCACCATCCCCAAAGGGGAATTCTGGCTCAGACACTCCAAGGGGTGGAGAGGTCAAAGGTCAACAGTCTAGACAGTGGCAGCAAAAAAAGAGGCTGGCGTGGTGGGCAGATTTCTCCTAGCAGCCCCCCTCCCCTGCCTGGTCACCCCCCCAGCCCAAGGGGCACAGGCCTGCTGGTGTACACACCCCCGCTGGCCTAGATTCCCAGCCGAACCGTCTACGATAACAATAAGGCATCTCAAATCCACTCTCCCAGCTGTCCCCTTGAGCAGGCCCTTTCTGTTCTGTAAGTTTCCACGCCAGCAACCGGCAGGGCTGCTGAAAACTATTTTCCTTGCTGAAACTATTGCAATCTGACACTTCCCCCAGAGACCGGGCCCCGGTTAGAAAGCCATGACTTTGCCCCCGACATGGCCCTGTCTCTCCCAGGGCCAGGACCCCTTGGCTGTTCCTTGACCAGACCACGTGGGCCAAGTGGCACCCAGCCCAGAACACCAACTTGAATTCCTCCTTTCCACCTTTCTTTCCTTCTATCCACTCTGTCTTATTTATTTTTCAAGCTACGTATTCGTGCGCATACCACTGACTGACCTTTTGGGCAGGGACGGGGGGCCAAGAAGCTGAGAGAATAAAGCATAAGGTGCAGAGGCTCTGTCTGGCATCTTAACCCAGACACCCAAGTCACTGTCCCTGCCCCTATCCCCCACCTTAGCACCCTCAACAGGGGTGCGCCGGGGACAGGCCCTCCTTAGCTTACCTGTAAATGTCCCCAGCATCACTTCTCACCTTTCCTCACCAGCCCTCACAGCACGTCCCTCAGCCCCTCTTTCCACCCTCAGCAAGGCCACGCCTACCTCTTCTGCATCGGTCTCCTCCACACCTGACAGGCCACACCCACTTCACAGACCCAACCTTGTGCCCCTTCCGAGCCCCCAGTCTGAGACTCTGAAAAACAGCAGGGAAGAGGATGCAACCTGGTCCCCTCTCACACAAGGACATTTTAGTCTGAGACCCAACAAATGCAGACAGACACATTATGGAGTGAATGGTTGAGTTGACCCAAAAGAAAAAGATTTAAAAACTCCAAACAGGAAAAAATAAAAAGCTGGCAGGGAGCGAGTGAAATATTTAATGGCTGTCTGACTAAATAAAATGAGCTGAAGGCTCTGCATCATGGAACAGGACAGGCCTGGGCTCGCCTGGAGGAAATCAAACACAAACGCAGGAACACAAAAATGACACACACACCCTCCACAATGCTCAGACAATAAGCTACGTCTCCAAGTTGCTAAATTGCAGGGCGCTTTAGACGGAGAGGCCAAATGAGGACAAAAGATGAAAATGTGGCGCCTGCGGAGGCTGTGCCTGGGTTCCAGTGGGTGCCTGGCTAAGTTTCCGTCTGGCTCTCTTCCACTCCTCACCCCTCCCCATCTCGCTTAGATGCATTTCTCCTCAGAGCCCAAAGATCAGACCTTTGGGGGCCAGAGCTGGGGGGAGCTTGCTGCTGTTATGAACAGGACCCCTCCCCTGGCCTTGAGTCCCCCACCACATTCAAAAGAGCCAGCTTCTGCTCACAGAAGCC
Organism: Macrotus californicus; assembly: GCA_007922815.1. NCBI lineage: Eukaryota > Metazoa > Chordata > Mammalia > Chiroptera > Phyllostomidae > Macrotus > Macrotus californicus. Next base: position 34,267 of record VMDR010000208.1, on the reverse strand, counting down.
AGCCGCGGGAACAGATGCAATGACATGCCATGCACCCAGATTTCTCAGGAGACCACAGACTCCGACTGGGGACATGGAAGGGGCATTTCTGGCCAAGGGAGGGCTGGCATGGAGAGGGGAGCAGAGGCCCAACCATTTCAACCTGCTGGCTATGGTCCACGCCCACGGCCAAGCACTCACCACAACCCTTCCACCTGTGCCCACTTCCCCTCCAGAGAAAGTGCTGGGCTCATAAAAAGCCTTTAACCCAGAAACCAACAACCTGGTCCCCAGTTGACACAGCGGCTCAGCAGAGGCAGGAACCACTCCGGGCAGGTGTTCCTTTTTCTTTTAAGAAAAAAGAACAAAAAATCACCAACACGATCCAAGAGAGCATCAGATTCTAGCACGCTTCACCCTCAGGGAAAGGATAAAGTCGCATGTTCTCCAAAATAGAATACTTCCAAAATGTGTCTTTTCCTCAGTTGGCTTCCTGGTTGCTGCTGCTGCCCCGTGCCCCTGATGGTGGCAAGGTCCAGTTGGATGTTGCTGCCTCCTGGGAAACGTCACTCTCACCCCTGGCTGGGAAGTTCAAAGTTGCCAGGGAGGGAGATTCTGGGTGCATCTCCAAAAAACCATCTGCACAAGAGCCCGCTGACTGCCCCTCTGCTCTATTGCTCAAATGCACACATGGGGCTCAGCAGACTCTGGCCTCCAGGCCCTGCTCTGGGCACCCCCTTGAGGAAAACAGGAAGCCAGTCCCTAGCACCAAAGCTGAGAAAGCCCAGGCCAGGCGTGCAGTGGCTGTGTGGCTGCTACAAGTTCTCACGTGTTAAAAAGAAGAAGGCCAAGTCTGCTTCCCCACTGGCGGCCCTGCCCCACTGCTCACGGCAGGGGTGTTGGAAGGGTTGGCCAACACTTTCAATCTCCTGGGGCAGCAGACCCCTCTCCCCTGTAGTCTGGTGAGGGCCCTGCCCACCCACTCTGAGCAAGGGGACCTCAATGTCACCTCAATGTCAGTCCTCAAACAAACACGTAGGTCCAGTTTTAGGGTAGGAGGCAGGAGGGGTCGCTCCCCAGGAAAAAGAAAAGACACTTATGTTGTTGGCTAAAGCCTGCGTTTCAACCAAAGGGAATATAAATTACTTGGTGCCCAAACTAGCATTATTGTTTTAAAAAAGAGGAAAGAGAGAAGAGAAGAGAAGAGAAGAGAAGAGAAGAGAAGAGAAGAGAAGAGAAGAGAAGAGAAGAGAAGAAAGAAAAGCAAAGCAAAGCCACACCACATCCCAAGGCAGTCCTTTCTGGGCTGCAAGCTGTTGGGACACCAATCGGGGCAATGACTCTTTGAGAAGCTTTGAAGTTTGTGAGAAATGAGTCACAGGATGGAGGAAACTCCTAAATCCCTTCCCAGAGACCCAGGAAAGCAGGTGCACAGGTGGCCTGTGTCATGGGATCGCAGTGCAGACACCCACCAGAGCAGGATTCTTGGCATTCAAGGACCTCCCAGACATCCTGGCCACCTCCCCAGATGCACAGAGAAACAAAAAAATCTTCAGCTGCCTCCTTCAAATCAATCAGTGCTCTCGTGGAGGAAAAGGGAGAGGAGGTATGTAAATTGAAATATTTGATCTGAATCAGATCCCCAGCTGAAAGAAAGGTTTGTCTCCTCCTGGGGTCCCTGGTGGGACGAGGTCTTGGGAGGACTGAGTGACTTTCAGTGTTTGTGGCAACAGTTGATTTTGCCTTCTGACTGCTCCAGGACACCCAGCATCTCTGCGATGATGGCCCGCAGGGCCCTGCCCAGCTGGTCTGCATTGTACGGCTTGCCCAGGGGAGGCACGTGGACAAAGGCTGAGCGGCCGTGACTCTGGTACAGAGAGGTGTAGTAGGTGAAGTCGCAGAGGTACCTAAGCCGTAGCGCATGGGGAGCAGAAGAGAGATCAACACACGGTCAGCCTAACAGGACAGCCTCCATCCAAACCCCCAGGAAGACACCCAACCTCACCAGGAATCCACAGGAGGGAAGGAATACTACTTCTCCCTCCCCAGGCTGGCAGAAATTTTAAAAAACCTGATAACTCCCAGTGTGGGTGTGTATGTGGGGAAATAGGCAGTGTGAGGTGCTGCTAGCCAGGATGCAAGCTGCCCCAGGGGTAGGCAGTTTGGCAGGCTGGCAAGTTACAAATGCATGGTCTTTACAAACCGATAGCTCCAGTTTTTAGACCCCACCTTCAGGTGCCGTCTGCACAGGCGCCCAAAAAAGATAAAGTGTGGGCTGTGGCGTCACATGTAACAGCAGGAGAACAGGAAGCAACCTGCTTGGGTCTGAATGTTTGTCCCTCCCCCCACAAAATTCCTACTTTGAAGCCCAAACTCCCAAGATGATGGCATTAAGAGGTGGCATCTTCGAGAAGTGAAAGCCCTCGTCAGTGGGGTGAGCGCCCTCATAAGAGACCCCAGAGAGCTCTCTTGCCCTTCCCACCATGTGGGGACATAGCAAGCAAGAAGGCAGCCACCTGGAAGAGGGCCTTCATCAGAACACAACCAGGCTGGCGCCTTGATCTTGAACTTCCCAGCCTCCAGAACTGTGAAAGATACCTTTCTGGGGTATTTTGTTCTGGCAGCTCAAACAGACTAAGACACACCTGAAGGTCCACTGACAGAAGATAAACTCTGGTTTATTCTCACTGTGGAATACTATGCAATCATTTACAAGGCCTGTGGGGGAGCCAGAGGAAGGCAGAGAACTCGCCCAGATCCGGTCACGTGTCCACAACACTCAGGAAAATCCGTGCCATGTAACCCCCCCCCCCCCACGTAAAAGCAGAGCAAAAAACAGGACAGAACCCTAAAGCAGCAGCCAAGTGTTCTATACACGTATGAAAATGTGTGGGGGACAGGAGGTTTCATAATTTGTCTTATTTAACAGAGGGATCACTAGGGGGAAGCAGAGACAGCAAGAGAACTTTCCACAATGGGAACATATGAGAACATATTCCAGAATTATCTGTGCAATTTAAAACCAGTTTTAAAAAGAGACTGATAATAAATTTAGTCACTCCCACATTCAGTCAGTCAACTGGACTTGTTATGTGCTGCCTTTGGGCTGGAGAAGCGTAACAAGTGAGAAATCAAGGTGCCCGGTGCTGCTGAGGGAGTAGAAGGGGACACAACTTGGTTTGAGAAGTTGAGGAGGTGTCCCTAAGGAGGTGACATGTTGGAGCTGAGAACTGAAGAGGCCTCATCAGAGGGAGGCAGATTTGGGCAGAGGCCAGAGCAAGTACGAAGGCCCTGAGGCTAGAGTGAGCGGGTGTGAGGGACAGGAGGAGGCTGTTTGTGGGTCTGGGAGGCAGTGGGTAAGGCAGGGATGGGGGCCGATGAGGGTGGAGGAGCAGGGAGGGGCCAGACCACATAGCGCCTAAGGAGGGTGGAGATTTGACTCCAGGTGCAGTGGGAGCTTTAGGAGGGGTTTAAGCAAGGAAGGGACAGCATCTGATTTAAATTTATAGAAGACCTCGTTAGAGTTTCCCTCCCAAATTCACGTTCACCCAGAATCTCAGAATGAGACCTTATTTGGATATGGGGGTTTTGCAGCTCTACCAGCCAAGGAAAGCAAGGATCGCTGGCAGCGGTCACAGATCAGGAGAGAGGCAGGGAAAAGACCCTCCCTCACGGCCTCAAGGAACGGACAAACATGCCGACACTTTGATTTTGGACTTCTAGCTTCCGACACTGGGAGAGCATAAGTTTCTGTCGTCCTCAGCCACCAGGTTTGTGGTTTTGTTATAGCAGCCGCAGGAAGCTAGTGCGGAAACAGACTGCTGGGAGGGGCAGTCAGGGTTGGGGTAGAGAGGTGACAGGAGGAATGCCAGGGACCTGGTCGCAGCGGGGTCCTGATGGGAGGTGACAGGGGCCTGGGTGGGGAGAAGTGGGCAGATCCCCACAAAATGAGTTTCAGAAGCAGAATTAGTGGGACCTGTTAAGTGTATGCCCTTTGCTCTGTGGCTTAGGCATGGGGAGTACTCAGCCCACAGAGGCCAAAGTCAACACACTTGGCTTGTTCAACACCAGCCCGGTGGAGGGAGAAACCCCTGCTCACACCCACTCCATGGTGCCCTACCTGCCAGCATCTTGCGAGATGGTCACCGACACATCCAGGCCCAATGTAGTGACCCTCTCACACACAGTGTCCATGTCGATGATGGAGTCAATGCTTTCAGGCCCATCTTCTATGCAGCACTGGGAGCCGGGGCAAAAGTGGCAGTTGTCCAGTCCTTTGTAGCCCTTGTTGTGGCCACACTTCTCCAGTGTGACTGTGGTGGCCATGCCCGACACACCCACATGCACCACTAGCTGCAGACAGATAGGCAGGACTTTACAGGGTCTGACCACGGGATGAGGGGACCCCTCAGGTCAAGGAGAGGGTGGCATTCTCACTAGACTCTACCTGGGGTAACACTATTTCTGACCTCTTGCTGCTGGAACAGACCCTACAGTCACTACTGCAAAAAGGCATGCCAAGTAAAACATGCAAGAATGCGAAACACGCAAGATGTTTACTGCAGCCTCTTTTTTTTTTACTTAAAAAAAAAAATTATTTGTAGATTTTTTTTTTTTTAAGAGAAAGAAATATCGGCCCTGGCTGGTGTGGCTCAGTGGACTGAGCACCAGCCTGTGAACCAAAGGGTCGCTGGTTAGATTCCCAGTCAGGGCACGTGCCTGGGTTGCGGGCCAAGGCCCAATAGGGGGTGTGTGAGGGGCAGCCACACATTGATCTTTCTCTCCCTGTCCTTCCCCCTCCCTTCCCCCCTCTCTAAAAATAAATAAATAAAAATTTTAAAAAAGACATATTGCCAAATGCAAAAGACAAGGTATAACTTCTAGGAATCTAGCCTAAAAATAATCAAAGATGTAATAATCTCTCAATGGTCACTTCAGTGTTACTTATAAAACTGAGAAAGGGTGTGGAAACAAGTGGCATGCCTGATAATAAGAGGGTGGTTATATTAATTACTAAAATTACCCATCAAATAAGGTTGAGGGAGAATTTTTAATGACCAAGGTGACTAAATGCTCATGATAAAATGTTTATGAAAAGTAGGATATTAAATTGAATACAGTTGCACTTTGACTATCAATTATTGGCGTGTGTCCTTATATACAGAAGGGGTGCTGTAGGAACATATGTGAACATTTAAAATACAGGTAGCCACGGTCACACATGGCTACTGAGCACTTGACACATGGTTGGTACAAGTTGGGATGTCCAGCTGAGTGTGAAACACACCAGATTTGGGAGACTGGGCACAAAATGATGTAAAATGTCTCATTAGTGATTTTTTAAGTGTCGGTTACATGTGATCAAGCAAGAACAAAGCCGCACAAGTCACCCCGGTGGGGGCGCCCGTCTGCAGGTCCTGATGGGGAAGCAGTACCTGCCTTTGCCCCACTCACCTGTGGGCTGTGCTTCTCCCACAGGGCAGGGATGAGCCTCTGAACTGTCTTGTACTCGACTGGAATCTCATATATGTGCAGGTCCACGCTGTCGCCAAGCCCCAGCTTCTCCAGCTCCTAAAAGCATGAGGAGAGGGAGTGTCATGGCATTAGGGGAGGGCTGCAGGGACAATGTGTCCCCTGGGGATAAACTGATCCATCCTCAGAAAACAGGAGGGTCTCCTGATTCTGGGCTGGGTGGGTAGGCAAGTGTGCTGGCCCACCCGTGCTCCTTCCTCATCCCCTTCCCCACCTACTCTCCTCACACTCTGTATACACACCCATGAGCAGCAGAGTGTGATGCCGTGGCCCTTGGAGCTAGCTTCTGGAGGTTTGAACCCTGCCTGTGTGACCTTGGGCATGTTACTTAAGCTCTCTCAGTCTCAGTCTCCTCATCTGTAAAATGGGGATAAAAAGTACTTACCTCACAAGGTGGTTGTTAAGAATTAAATGAACAAATTCACACTAAGAGTTCCAAGCAATGCTCAAATAATGCTGCCTACTATTACTGCTGTTCCAGTTACTACAGTTTTCCCTCTCTTACACCCAATAAGAATTTCTTACAGACTTGGTGCATGGTACACAGCAGGACCTCAGTACACATTCAGAGGCTCCCCAACCGCTCACGGAGCCTCTAATCATCTTGGACATGAGGTGATTTGAGAACGTCATGAATCATATACAGAAATGGGCTGTGGGTAATTGCGTGCACCTTTCTGGGGGAACACCGATGCTCTCCACCAAGGATCCGGCTATTCACTCCTCCTGACCACCTGGCTGGCCCAAGGCAGGCCCAGAACCAGATTTGACTTACTGCAGGAAGTGTTCCTGCCAGCCCAGCACCCAGGAGTAGGCAGAGATACCTGGGGATAAAGATTTCTTTCAGCTCAGTATGAAAATCTGGGCATTCTTCACAGTAAAATTAATACTCCAAATATCAGTAGGGCTTTTCATGTTATTCTCAGATCTCAGGCAGTGGTTTGAAAATGCCAGCACTGGCGGACAGTACCCGGGGGAAGCATTTGCATGACTGGCCTCACTCTTGCAGAGGCTTCAGGATTTCCTTATCCGGTTGCCTTGGCTTTGCTACCCCTGCGGTCCCAACTGCGCACCCGGTCACTGCAGTTTATGCTGGAGAGTGTCTGACGCCTGGAAAGCAGGTCCCTCCTCACTGACAGACAATTCCAATTGCTCCCCAAAGAGGATGCATCGGGTCACCTGGAAACATAGGCACCTGGAGGATGGGTGGGGCATGATGTGAGCATGACTGTGTGTGTGTGGGAGGGGAGTCTCATGGGTCAACACCAAGAACTGAACCCCATCCCTCTCGCTGCACCCACTGAAAGGCCAGACCAGGAAAGGGCTCCTAGAGAAACCCCGGAGCCAGACAGATGGCTGGAGGTGGAGGTGAGGGGTTATGCTTTGTGTGAAATTGATTTGAAAACATTAAGATATACTAAAGAGAAACTTTGTAAAATATTTCATTTCTCCCAGTCACTTTTCTTGGTTATTTATATTTTTGTTCTTTGTGCCCCCTTTCCATTTAAGCCTCACCTTCTTGGTCTGCACAATGGGATCAGAGGAGACATTCCTTCAAAGCTTGGAGGACTGGAGACAAAGCGGGTGCATGCTCCCCAGCGCGCAAGCGCGCTCCTACCTGACTACTGCTTTTCACCCTGTCGAGCTCCTGGAGGTTTCAGATCTGTGATCACCATCTCAGCTCCCCAGTTTCATAAACATTTCCCCAGCTTCTGCACACTGGAGTGATTACTACGGCCACACAAACACGGACAGATCACCATTAGCTTCAGGTTTCCTGGATGCACCCGAGTTTTGTTTGGCAAATCGACTTGGAAAAGGGCACTGGAAAAATGAGTGCCCCAAGCAAGGGCGAAGGTCAGAGTCTGAGAACTGGGGCAAAACTGACAGTGGGAATACAAATTGTAGACCTTTTGGACTGATACTGGAGTGACATATTCCATGGTTGACAGACCTCTAACTGAACTGTAACTACAATTTCTGGAAGCCCCCAAAGCCAGTCGTTCTTGAGGCTGATAGAATGTGCCGTGGGAATAGGGTTTCTCTCTCCAATTGTCGGAACCTGCGCCAAAATCACTCTCTCTCCGAAAGAACAACAGCGCCACCTACAGGTCGCTCCGGAGCAAGCCTGGCAGTTCCTTATGAAACAGTGGGAAGAAGGAAAAAAGCAACCCTGGCCAGAGGGAATTGAGAATCAGGAAAATCCCATTGTGTGGGTGGCTGGAAGGCCAGGGAAGGCTAAGCGAGCCCCCGCTGTTAAAGCTGACCTCACACCAGGGGTAGAGACTCCCAATAAGAGGCAGCATCCCTTGTGAAAACAGACCCTAGAAGGAATACTCCCAATAATTCAGAAGTTTCAGGACTACGGACTCATTTGTCCTTGCTGCTCTCTGTACAAGATTTAAGGGCCATAAAGGACATTGTACAGACATGATACCCAGGGACAGCCTCTGCTATTCAGTACTGGATTTCAAAGATGCTTCCGCATTCCGGTTGACCAAGACTCTCAACTGTTGTTTGCTTTTGAATGGCAGGACCTAGAATCCAGGGTCAAGACTCAGAACTGCTGGACAGTCTTAGCACAAGAGTTGGAGAACTCTTTGATGATTTTTGGGGAGACCTTGAGCCAGGACTTAAAAGACCTAAAACTAGAAGAAGGAACTCTGTTATGTATATTTAACTAATACTATAGCTACCCTGAACCATTTGGCATCTTTTTGTTTTGTTTTGTTTTGCTTTTTGAGAGGAGAAGGGAAGGACAAAGAGACAGAAAGAAACATCAATGTGTTGTTGCCTCTCATGAGCCCCCACTGGGGACCTGGCCCGCAACCCAGGCATGTACCCTGACTGGGAATTGAATCCGTGACCCCTCGGCTCACAGGCTGGTGCTCAGTCCACTGAGCTACACCAGTCAGGGCTCATTTGGTGTCTTGTGGATATAAAGTATCAGCACAGAAAGCCCTGCAGGGTCTGGACGCCACTGACCTCCTTGCCTTCCTCTCCCGTCTGCTCAGTCCCCTCCAGCATGAGGTCTCCCACATACCAGGCATTTGCACTGTCTGCTCCCTCTGAAGGGAATGCTCTTTTCCCTCACTTTCTGGTTAGTTGACTCCTCCTTAGCCTTCATGTTTCAGTTGGCTTCCCATCCTGAGAAGACTTCGGGAAGCCCAGCTCCGCTTGCACAATCTCTCGGGCTGAGAGAACATCCTTGACACTGCACAGGACACACACACACACAGTAGGTGCTTCTGAATGTTGGCTGAACAACAGAGCAGCTCAAGCCTGGACTGAGAACAAACACAGACCTAGCTGACCCTGCAAATGTACTGGGCCCTCCTGCGAGTGCCTTACCTTCCTCAACAGTACATGGGGTGTGGACTAGCTGCAGGCTGGGACCCTCTTTCCTTTTCATCCTTTCCAGCACTTAAAAGTAGCTCCTTACTATTCACAATCTCCAAATAATAGAGACAGTCTGATGGGGGACTCAAGAGTTGGAAAGTTTTAGTTTAGGTAATAGTTAATAAGCTTAGTAATCAATGCAGTAGACAACTACTTTTCCAGGGACTGAACAGGTGACCCACCCTGACTCCAGGACACCGTGAATAGTCCCACCTTTGTGCCCCAGGAGGACTTCAAGCCATCAAGACTATCTGAGCCACTGTGTTCCAGGGGGAGATGACCACCGCCCAGGGGCACAGATAAAGACCACCGCCCAGGGGCACAGATAAAGACCAGAATGCTGCAGCTTTTATCTGATTAACTTTATCCATGAATTCCAAACCCTTAACCTACACTCTTCTTCTCCTTATCAAAAGGGCTGGTTTAAAATGGAATTTAAGACAGTCTGTTAGGACATATAACCCACCATCTTCTCAGATCCCTGGCCATCTGAATAAAGTGCCCACAAAGATTCAATCCCTGTCTCTGCTTATTGGTTCTGGTGGTGACAGGCAGCATGAGCGCCGGCTTTTCTTGTTTTAAGCCCAGTGTCCGTCAACGGATGAAAGGATAAATAAGCAAAACGTGGTCCATCCACACAGTGAAATATCATGCAGCCATAAAAAGAGGTGAGGCGCTGGCACAGGCTGCCCTGTGATGAAAACTGCGAACATCAGGCTGAGGGAGAGAAGCCAGACACAGAAGGCCATGCCGTGTGGGGTTCCACCTCTCTGAAATGTCCACAACAGGCACAGCCACACGAACAGAAAACAGATGAGTGGTGCCAGGGGCTAGGGCGGGTGAGACTGCTCATGGGGATGAGTTTCCTTTCGGGGTGATAGAAATGTCCAGGACGAGACAGAGGTAGTAGTTATACAACATTGTTAATGTGCTAAATTGTATACTTTAAATGGTTAATTTTATGTTACATAAATTTAATTGCAATTTAAAAAATGTAGCCCTTAATTGCATGGATGGTGGAGGGTAGGAGTCAGGGAGTAGCTTCCAGAGCTAGCTGGCGAGATTCGTTCCTCCTGCCACTCACTGGCTGGGTGACCTTGGGCACATCGCCCACCCGCTCTGGGTTTTAGTTCCATCCTCTGTAAATGGGATTAACAGTAACACCCATTTCACAGAGTGGAAAAATGAAACAATACACATGAAGCACAGTGCCTAAGAAGTGTTCAAAACAGGTTAACGTAAACTATATTTTAAAACATGAGCGTGCTTCCTTCAAAACAAAATCAAAGCAACTTCTTCTGGCTAAAATGGAGCCATGGAAATCATATTTACCCTCCTGTCTAGAACTACTGAAAGAAATAGACAAAATATGTAAAATAACAGTTTTCAGACATTTAGTTAAAGCTGAGGTTCTAAAAAGGGTAAGAAGGCTACAATCTTCAGGGTGGAGCTCCAGATAGTTGGAGGAGAGGGAGCAAGAGGGAAGGGAGAGGTAGGGATATTTGGAAGAAGACAAAAGGGAATGGATGGGGGGAGGAGAAGGCAGGGAAGAGAAAGGAGGGAGGGAGGGAGGGAGGGAGGGAAGGAGGGAGAGAAAACTCAAGATCCAAAGGTATTTTGAGCACCAGAGGACTGATGCACAAATACTCCTGCTGAGGCCAGAGACAGCAGAGATAGAGCTACTGGAAAGGATCAGAGGGACCAGCGCTCACAGCTCACACGGGTCTTAAAATACCTGGTGTTCCCACCAGCTAGAATAGAAAAACTTCATGAGGAAGTGGGGGGAAATTAGCCCTGTGAATAAAGACTGCTCTGGTCCTGAGTAACAAAATTGAACAGCAAGCCTGGAAAGGATGACTCTGTTTCCAGTAATTTAATTGTATCCTAGAACAGAGGCAAGAACATTTAGAGGAAATACAAAAGTATCCAGCATGCCACAAGGTGAAATTCAGTGCCTGTCATCTAGCTGAAACTTACCAGGCATGCCAAGACAGAAAACTACCACCCAGAATGAGGACGAAAATCAGTCAACAGAAACAGGCCCAGCAATAACACAAGTGGTAAAATCAATAAATAGGACATTTATATATATATATATATGTTTTAAAGCTAGACATGTCAAGTTTGAAGCATCTCACTCTGAGAACAGGTCCCATCCCTACATTTCAGAGGTAAATCACTCTTAAGGGCAGACACTTCCATGCAGACTTATACACACCTGAGAAACGCACAGTATTTGTTTTTACATCAACTGTATTCTTTGGTCCCCCGAGACCCAGGACTTCTGCCACACTGGTGTTGCCTCCCGACCTCCCCGCCAACTGTATTCTGTGGCAATTGTGTTTTCTCCACTGAGCAGATGGTTTTGGATACCTCACTGCATGGATGAGCCTGTTCTTTCCATTTTCTCTGCTGCATAATATTCCACTTGGGAAACTGCCACTGACTTAAACATTCCCCTATATTGGCAAATTTAAGTGGATCCCAATGTTCAATGATCAGCTATGCTGCAGCAAATCCTTATGCTTATTTCTTGTACAGTGGGTAGCACATAAGAGGTAAGGAGTGGCCTTGCTGCAGTGCAAGATCAGTACCTATGTACCAGCAAGTGATACTGTCAAATCAAAGCTGCTTTCTGACCTCAGACTCGGTACATCCTAGAGATGGTGGGGGGGATGGACTTCAGGGGTTATAAATGGATCTGCCCCTAATCCCCAAGAGGAGACCCATTGAGATCTTTTCCATCTTAAAAGCAAATTCAGTGACACCAAAAGCACAGATAATTTTTTTTTAAATAGAGAAATTATACTCCATAAATTTTTTTAAAAAATTTCTGTGCAAAGGACACATCATCAGAGCGGAAAAAAAAAAAAACATGGAATGAGAGAAAATATTTGCAAACATCTGTCAAGGGATCAATATCTAGAACGCACAAAGAACACCTGCACCTCAGTGATGACAACCACTAGGCTCACCTGATTCTAAACCAGGCAGGGGACATGAAGAGACATCTCTCCAAAGAAGACACACAAAGGACCGATAATGAACACATGCACCTTACAAGGTGCTCAGCACGATGAGTCATTGGGGAATGAAAATCAAAGGCACAACGAGATGCCACCTCACACCCATCAGGAGAGTTTTTTCTCTTTTTTTTTAAAGGAAAGTAAGTGTTTGTGAGCACACGGAGAAACTGGAGCGCTGCATACTGTGACGTGTGACGGGACGTAAAATGGACAGCCGCTGTGGAAAACAGTACGGCCGTTCCTCAAAAATATTTCCTATAGGTTTTATTGTATTCTCATTTCAGAGAGAGAAACTTCGATGCAGAAGAGCAACACCAGTCGGCTTCCTCTGAGCCCGCAACTTGCACACGAGTCCTGACTGGGAATCCAGCCGGCGACCCTTTGGTTGTGGTGCGACGCTCCAACCACGCCATGCCAGCCGGGGCTGTGCCTCAGAAATATTAAACACACTCCCAGAAGACTGAAAAGACTTCAACAGCTATTTGCACACCCACGTTCACAGCAGCATTCTTCACAACAGCCGGAAAGTGAAAACAGAACACGACCCGGCAGCGGATGACGGGGCGAACCGCACGTGGTGCGTGCGCACAACAGAACCCCGCTCAGCCTTACACTGTAGGAAGGGAATTCTGGGGAGCTTTGGAAATCCTGTCCCCTGACATCTGTTGTCAGTTTGGCTGAAATAAACTCTTAAGAAAAATTATCTTAAAAACAAAAAAGAAATTCAGACGTGTTACAACATGGATGAACCTCAAAAGCACGCTCAGTAAACTAAGCCAGTCACCCAAGGACAAATACAGCACGACTCCACTCACACGAGGTCCCGAGAGGAGTCAGATTCACAGAGACCGAAAGTGGAAGAGTGGGTGCCAGGGGCTGGGGCTGAGGGGGAGTGACTGTGGAGCGGGGACAGAGTGTCATTCGGGAGGGTGAGCAGCTCTGCAGGCGGAGGGCGGCGATGGTCACACAACAGCCTGAATGTGCTTAACTCCAGTGAGTTGTATGTTAAACATGGTCAAGAGGTAAATCTTACATTATGTACGTTTTATCACAATAACAATGGCTTCGACCCACAGTTCTTGAGAGAGGGAAAAGTCTGTGATGATTCGTGACCCAGCTGCCAGGGGACTGGAGCACTGCGGGGACAGCGATGCTCTCCCACTGCACCTGCACCCACTCAGACACTCAAAGTACAAATACCTCCTCTTAGATATACCTGCATATGTCAACACGCCCCAGCAGCCGGAGCAGCGGGAAGGCTAGAGGAGACTCGGGCACCAATCGGCCACGTTATCTAAGCCAGCAGTGTGCCTCCTGCGGCTACTTCTGCATTGAAGACAAAAATCCAACTGGGTCGCCTTCCAAAAAGGCAATGAGATATTTATGATCATACTAAGTTAAACTTCTACTTTTGGGATGTTTTGAAACTTTTAAATTTTTATCAATTACTGTAAATTAACATACCATTTCAAGTTCTAATGATAACCAAGTTCTGAGCAAAAATGAAAATAAAACATTAGCCATCAAACAAAATGGCTTAGGAGTGAAGAAAAATTTTAAATTATATTTATCTCTTTCTCTACAGAGAGAAAATGTGGGGAATCTGGGCATGGAAAGACTTCTTTGCACTATTCTTATAACTTGTCAAAAAAACTTTTTTAGTTGAAAGGGGATGAAGACGGTCGCTTCCTCTCCCCACAGGGCTAGGTAGGTGAGTCACCTCAGCCGCGCTTACACCCCATCACCGCGACCCCGTTCCTACCCCCGGCTTGGAATTTTCCTGCCCCACCCTGTGTCATCTTCCTGTGGCCCTGGCAGCCTTTTCTGGCAACAGAAAATAGGTTGAAAGGCCAGAAATTAAAAGAATCCATCTCTCAGGCTGAGTGAAGATTTAAAAGGATTGTGTTTATTTGTTCAGAGTTTCAACTGAGAAGTTGTCCCCAAAGTGAGCCCCTCACAAGCCCAAACAAGTGCATCTGGGGGCAACACCTCTGAGAGCAGAGAGATGAAGGAAGCTGCTAATCTGATTAGTGACCCACCCCAGGAACCCTCTCTGGGAAGGGAAACTGTCCCAGTGGCCGTGGTGACATGGGATGTGCTACAGTAGGTGCTGGGTTCCGGTGGCCGACTGTCCCTGCAAACTCTCTCTGCCCCCTTCCCTAGCATTAGCCTCAGAGCCACTTGCCCACATCACCTTAGTGGTAGGAAATGCGCCGGGAGCCACAGAATGAGTTACCAGCTTGACCTAACCTTTGCTCCTAATGTCCTCTGGGAGCCCCTAGCCCCTCTCCAAAGGGGGGAAAAACCTAAACTATGAAAATCACCATCAAAGAATATGCACATACCTCACAGCCAGCAGGCTCACAGTGAGACAGTCACCTATTCGCAAAAGACCCTGATAGGAGTGTCACCGCTGCCTTATTCTTAGGGAGCACCCTGACTGGTGGTGGCTCAGTTGGTTGGGTGTCATGCAGCAAAGTGAAAGGTCACAGGTTCGATTCCCAGTCAGGACATATGCCTGGGTTGTAGGTTTGATGCCCAGTTGGGGCACATATGAGAGGTGAGAGGCAAGTGATCAATGTTTCTCTCCCTTCCCCTTTCTCTCTTAAAAAATAGAAATAAAAAAATATTGTGAGGGAACAAACCTTGAAGCCCCCCCAATGACAATGTCAATAGGAGGAGGGGGTAAAGAGCCAGTTGCCCCCTTCACCAAAGCAGGCTAAGCAAAAGCAACTGGCACACGGGTACAGAGGCCATGCCATACCTCCCAGAACCCCTCTCTGCTGACTAAGCTCAGGATGGCAGCTGTCCTTGGGGCAGGATGGGGAGGCAGGGAGGAACTTTCTGGGTGGAGAGCAATGTCCTTGATCTTGTTCAAGGTATTGGAGACATGGGCATAAATACTTTTCTCCAAAGTGAGGGGGCCAGAGAAGATCAGCACGTATGGCTTAATGAAAATTATTCCCTAATTTCAAAAAGGGCAATAAAGGTCAAAGAGCAGCTGTGAAGTTCGTCTGAAGTTATGAAAAGTGGGTGGCCGTCAGCTCACTCAATTCTTTCCCTCTGAACACTCTCTGATCCAGTGGACCATCTGGTTCTCCCGGGGGGCTGGCAGCACACCCTGAGTCCCACAGCCCTGTGCCGAGTGCCGAGCACACTCCCTGAAAGCAAGGGATGGGCTCGGAGCCCCAGACGGTGCATTGTCTAGGCCCCGTCTACCTGACAAGACTCCGCCACTCGGATTCATCTGACCGATTCCCTTGACCCCACAACAAAGACCCCTTTTGTTCCCTGGTTAATATCCTTAGCAGGTCTGTCTAGACTCACTGCGACAGTAATTGTCTTGTGATGTCACAGGGACCTGTGACCCGGCTCCTCCTCGCCTGCTCAGGCAGAGAATACTTCAGACAGCCCCAATCCAAGGGGTCCCTGCCCTTGAGACCTACGCCTACCTGGGCCTCCTAGGAAGAAAGACAGGAAGTAGGTGTCCCATAGCACGTGGGAGAGACAGGAAAGTGAAAAACATATTCTCTCCTGCAAGAGGTGCTGAGGAACACCACCCTGGGGAAAGACCACAGTGGGGGCATCACCCCTCAGTCCCCAGAACTCCCACCTCCTGATGTGGCTGGTGGACGTACACCCAGGGCTGAAGGAAGGTCACGTGAGGGAAGGGGAGCAAAAGGCGGAGAGGGAGAGGTGGAATAGGAAAGGAAGAGAGACTGAGAGACTCACACAGAGGCCAAGAGAAATAGGGAGACAGAGAAAAACATAGAAACAGAGATGGAGAGAGAGATGAAGAGGAGACAGGGATTGAGACAGAGAAAGACAGACACCCACAGAGAGGCCAAGAGAAACAGAGAGACAGAATGGGAGAGAGAAACAGATATAAAGAGAAAAAGAAATGGAGAGAGAAGGGGAGAGACAGACAGGGAGAGCAGTTAGCGGGTCCCTGAGAGAGAAGGAGGGGCTCCTTCTACAGACGGCAACTCGGGCTCCTGGAAAATCAGGCGGGACAGGAAGTAACACTGCTCCCTCTGTGCGACCAAACCCCCTTCTCCAGCCTCAGGTGTCAAGGGCTCCCGCAACTCGAGTCCGGACCACACTAAGCACAGCTGGGGCCAAGCTCCTGAGGCATGAACTTGCCCTCTCCGACAGCTACACTCTTCTCACAGGCAAACCTGCTTTATCCAACTAAACCAGGCGCCACCGCAGCTGCGAGCGACCCCTGGGTCGCTGGCACAGACCACTCGAGACGACTCTGCTCCATTGACGTGGCATTCTAGCACTGGCGAGACTTACCTGCGGTGGCAGTCAAGTCAGCAGAGAGGCTTACACCTTGGGGAGGGGGTAGCCGCGAGGGGCACAGGGATTCTGGAAAGAGGAAGAATGGGAAGGGGCCGGGATGGTCTAAATCTTGATCCCAGAGGCAGGTGACACGCAGGTGCCCGTGAATCAGATTCCGTGCAGGTACACAAGCACCAGCATTCGGAGGACAGCCGTACCCCTCCACTTTTGTTTTGTCTGTCCTAAACAGGGAAACGATCAGCTCTGGGCAGGTGGGTGTCTTTCTGGTGGGGAATGATGGAAAAATCTTCTCTTGTTCATAAACTTGAGGAAGAAAATTGAAAGTCTTCCAGAGGCAAGGTCTGGAGAGATGAGCAATTTTAACAGAAGGGGTGTTTCCCCTCGGGCAGCAGGATGAAAAGCAGCCACCCCCTCCATCCGAGTCCCAAAGCTGGGGGGGGCGGGATTTCCAAAGATTGTTTAATTGATTTTTCTCCTATTTAGATGCAGATCATCATGTCTGGGGCCCAGGAATTCAGACACACGGCTTTGTGTCCACTCAGCCCCATGAAGGCTCGGGTCTGAAACCCGCACAAAGCCAGACACACACGTCTTCAGAAACACGCTGTTTCCTTTTTGTCTGGGGCTCCAGGGAGCGGGTGCTATGAGCAAGGCCTTGAACATGCTTCCATCTGCAGGGTCCTGGGGATTCCATCCCTCTGTCTCACTCACAAAATGGGGTAAATTTTTTATAAAAGGCCAAGATTTTTGAGGTCGGAGTAGGGGTGATAAGAAAAGTGGGGGCTCCAGCTAGGGGTTGACCCATCAAGGTTTCGACTTGAATTTTTCTCCAAATTCAGGGCTCTGGAGTGGAAAGTAGGCAATGCCTTAAATCAAGCAGCTAATGGGCTAGGATTAACACGGGTTTGGCTCCGGTCTCTGTGGGTCTGATTTATATAGGGAGACAACGTTTCTCTCTTTCTGCCCATTGTTCCCTAGTCTGTCCCTCCAAATGCCCCATCTGACAAAGAAACTGGAAGGCTCACCGGCTGACACCCTGCTCAGGACAGCAGGAAAGATCCACACCCCCAACCAATATGCAACCTTCTCTTCCCCCAGCTGCCGAGAGGTACCAGTGAGGATCACTGCACCACCCCCCCCCACAAGGTTAATACATCCCCTAATATCCCTGCCTGGTGCTCCCCAAACCTGCCTGGAGCATGGGGTACTTCTGAGGCAATGCCACCCTGTTTTTTTGGCTGTGTAACTTCAGATAATTCTCCCTGGGCCTCAGTTTCCTCATCCGTCAAGTGGGTGCCGGAATAACTGCTCTGACCCATGCAGGGGCTGTTGGGAAAATTCAGAGTGCTGAACTACAGAACATGCTTGGCTCAACACATGTGAGCTACAGCAGTTGCCATCTGGGAAGATGTGCACATTGAACTGAAATACGTCACAGGAAGCTTCACAGGAGATGTTCGTGTTGCGGATTCCTTCCTTTCTTTGGTGCCAAATATTGCCTGTGGGAGCCCAGCCCCAAGACTGATTCCTACCCTTTGGATCCGAATTACCTGGACTGCAATCCAGCTGGCATTCACGGTGTGTTCCCCAAAAGGACCAAACCCTAAAAAAAAAACCAAAAAACAAAAACAGTAAAAGCAGCATGTCACCACAGAGTGGCCCTTCCCAGCCTGCCCAGGGTCAGGCTGCTGCCTCCATCTAGGAGAACAGGGCAGGGAGTTGCAGGAGCAACTGATACCTGGGACAATGTTGGGGGCCTGTCCTGAGTTCTGGGGCACACCTCGTGGTGCTTCAGAGCTGCTTCTGACCCACACACACTTGTCTGCTCTTAACTGAAGCTGTGTATCCTTTTCTGTGCTTACTTTCACGTGCTCTCGTGCCCGGCAAGAGACCAGCGGCCTCCTTCTGCCCCAGAAAAGGCTGGTCTTGCTCCTTTCTCAACTTCCTCCCCTGTCCTTGACTCAGCAAATAATTATTTTATCACTGTTCCTGGGGGGCCTCTCCCCCATTCTGGAAATGCAAGGGGCTGTAGGCACTGTGCGAATTACCACTGAATGAAAGGGGTGCACATGGGTGTCCCCCAGGCCAGGCTGTCCAGACATCATCCCACCACCTCCCTCACCACTTGTTCCAACTCCAGCCCCATTTACGAACCAAGACAGTCACCCCGAAATGTGCCAAGTGCTCTGTGTGCATGGTAGCATTCGGCCCCCTTTTCAGGAAAGGGGGTTTCCTGGACCCATTTTACAGAAGCCAGACTGAAGCCCAAAGATGCTAAGCCAGCTGCCCCAGGTCACACAGGGAGAGGATGGAAGAGGTGACATTCAAACCCAGACCCATGAGTCTATGGTTTCCCTCTTCTCATTGCCCTGTCACCCTGCCTAAAAAAATAAACACCTCCAAGAGAGGCTGCCCTGGAAGGTGGGTCACTACAGTTGGGCTGAGGGTCCCAGGTAGGGTCAAGACCTGGGGAAGGACGCCATGCCTTGGAAGAGCTGGGCTCCATCCCCGAAGCTTAGTCAGGACCTCTCCACTCCCTCCCTTCTCTGTGAGACTCCGTGTCCCCCTCTGCAAAGCAGACAGTTCAGATGTCAGGAGCTCATGCAAGGAAAATGCTCAGTGGATAGCTGCCTGCACAGTCAGCAACACAGCAGCAGAATAATCAGATATAGGAGGGCTGCAAGGGGTGGTGACCTTCCCCCAATCACACACACCTGTTAGTCAGGTGAGTGGCTTCTTCCTGGAAATTCCAGGACCAGTCCCACCCTCCCAGATCACAGAACACCTGTGTGAACCTTATCTGGATTTCTCACTGGGACCACTCCAGAAGGGGGGTCAAAATGACCCCCCAGCCACACGCCCGGCAGAAGTTGACGCCCACGTGGTCCCGAGTCTCCTCGAGGAGGAACAGGTACTTTAAGGGAGTTGGTGACAGCGAGGGGCGGTCTCGCCCACAAACAGCCTGGGCAGAAAAGATTTTATCAAGACGGTCCCAGGGACAACCAGGTGTGGCCGGGCATCCTAGGTCCCCTGAGTTCCACCTGGCCTGTCCGGGGTGGAAAGGGGTGAAGAGCGGCCCCCCGTTAGCGCAGGACTGGGGAGCAGTGGCTGTCAGGAGGTTCATCTATCACCGGGGCACTTCCTGCCCGCAAATCGGCCTTTGTCCCCTGGGGCCGGGGGTGGGGACAGGCCCGACCTCGGGAGGGGCAGGGAGTAGTCCAGTCTAGTTCACCCGCCGGGCAGACGGAACAGGCAGGTGCCCGTAGGATCACCGTGTCCACTCGGGGAAGGAAGGACGCCGGAGGAGCCTGCTCAGCGCGGGGAACTCGACTGAATCCCCACACCCTTTCCTGCCCCGACCCTGACACCGGGGCGCCCCCTTCTTCACTTTCTACGTTGCACGGACCGAGCTGAGCTCTCGTGGGCGATGACATCTTCCAAACGTGGCATGACTTTCCGGCACCTGCCCGGCCTGGGCAACCGCACCCCACCCCCAACCCCGCCCGCCCCCGGCCCGACGGCCGCCATCAGCGCGTACCCGTCACCACCACCGCCTTCCGGGGCTGCTCCATGGCGTTCGGGCTTCGCCTCAGACCGGCTGGGGTCCGGACTGGCGCCGTTCTACGCCACCGAGGCCCGGCCCCCAGCCACGCCCCGGCCACGTCCACGCCCCTGGTCCCGCCCCACCCGGGCCGCTGGGCGTGCGCGCCCCCGGGGCGGAGACGCGTGAACGCGGCAACCCAGGAGCACCCGGCTCCTTGCCCTCTTCAGCTTCAGATTCTCACTTGAAATGTAAGGACAGTTCTTCCCGAAGGGTGTGGCCTCTTGAACTCACTGAATCAGGCCCTGAGGTCACTTATTCCGCAAGTGTTCATCGTGTGCCTGCCGTGAATATCTGGGAGTTCCTCCACTTCCCTGGGAGCAAGACTCCTTTGTTTATCTCGTTTTACAGATGGGGAACCTGAGGCACAGTTCAGAAGGCCACTAGGCTAGACTCTCTGGGGTCACAGAAGCAACGTGCAGGCCAGGAAGTTGAGCTAGGGAAGAGCTGGGGAAGCCGGAAGGTTCCCTACAGGCTTCTATGTTGCTAAGGGGGCTGATGTGGCCCAGAGACCTCAGCTCCCCCCTCCCTCCATCTCCCACACGAAACTCAGCAGTCCTCCAAGGGCCTAACACAGCCCCGCCCCAGGGCCTTTGCACTTGCTGCTCCTTCAGTTACCATGAACCCCTTCCTCTTCTTCAGGGCTCAGCTGGAACATCACTTCCTCCTGGGAGCCCTCCCTGGCTGTCACCTCCTCCTTCGGGCCCTCCTTACCTCCCTGGATGGAATCACCACCATCCCAGGAGACACTTCTCATTTCCTTATTTCATCCTCTCCTTAGCAATGATCACATTCAGAAATCGTTCCTTTATAGGTATTGCTTTTCTGGTTTATTTCCTATTTCCTCTGACATAGGGGTTAGGACTTCCATGCCAAAGGGTGTGTCTCTATTATCAATGTCCCTGCACCCAGTACGAGCCTGGCACACAGTCGGGCCCCCCACCAATGTTCATCAGAGGCCAGAATTCCTCCAAAAAACAGCCAGAAAAATAAAATGTTTGAGTTTCTTGATACATCTTCAGAAACAGGGCTGGGCCTGAGACTTGGTCATTGACACCTTACCCCAAGCAGCCTTGGCCCAAGTTAGCCAGGGTGCTGCTGAAGTATCTGCCACCTCTGGGCCGGGGCCTCAGGATACCCAGAGCCCCGTCTGCAAACTCAGACTGGAGGTCGCCTACAAAGCAGCTATTTGGGTCTCTGGCAGCTTCAGGTAGAATTCAGAAAATTCAGGGCAGGCCTGGTCTGGCTGTGGGAGCGAGACCCACACCCAGTGGGAGAAGAGAAGAGAATGAAAATCTGAACCAGAATCGGGTTTTATAGTTCAAACATGAGGGAGTGTCTGGTGCAAAGTGCACGTTACTAGGAGCCTGGGATGTGAAGAGAGGGAGGTCACAATGGGCTTCATTTTCCCCCATCACACCAGAAAAAAGGGAGGAAACTGATAACACCCAGAGTCAGCACTGAGGAGGAGAAACCAGGTAATGATAAAAATCCATGCAAGGTACTAAAGTTCAAAGTATAAGAAAGGGAATCATTAGATTTTGAGGTTAGTCATTGACGAGTTCACAGAGCAGCTATGCATTAATGCAGGTTCTGACAATTGCCAGGGACAGAGTCCAAACTCTGGATTAAGCAATAAAAACCAACTTCTTGTGCTCATATAAGTGATAAGTCAGACCTAATGGCTTCAGGCATAGCTGGATCCAGGGGCATAAACCGTCCTCCCTGTCCACCAAGTAGCTCTGCTCTTACGTATGTTGAATTCTTGGGCATGTTGGCACTGGGTGGCACTGGGCTTTTACTCTCTCACTTGTAAATCTATTTCACTTTTAACAATCTCCATGGAAAGCACCCTTCTCCCTCCTAGCCCTCAGTATCCCTCTCAAAGGAGATTCTAATTAGCCTTGGTTGGTCACATGCTTCTCCTTTAACCAATCACTATGGCCAGGAGAATGGAGAACTCTGGCCACCCCTATGCTGAAAAGACCGACAAAAATCGCAGTGACCTCAGTCTACCACATGGGGTCACCCAAGCAGAGTTTTCAAGGATGAAATAGGAGTTTGCCAGTTGGGCAAAAGAAAGCCGCTGCACATAGAAAGGTCTAGTGAAGGCACAGAAAGAGTAATCCAGCACAAGAATTTTGTCCTACTTCCACCACCATATTAACACTGGGACATTTCATGTACCCAGTTTCTGTTGTTTACACCAAGTGGCCTTTACCCTTGATCAACAAGACTTGGCGGGTCAGCGGTTAGCACATCTGGGTTGGCCGCCTACCAGTGCTCTGCACACATCCCAGACCTCGCCAGGTCCCGTGGGAGAAGCCCTGGGCTGATGATAGATGGGACTTGAAGAATAAATGCTCCAGCAGCCCTGACCCTGGATGGGACCACAATGAGACATGAGCTCTTTTTTAAAGAAAATTTTATTTATTGATTAAAAAAAAAAATTTAATCCTCACCTGAGGATATGTTTATTGATTTTAGAGAGAGAGGAAGTGAGAGGGAAAGAGCCAGACAGACATCGATTTGTTGTCCACCTATAGTTGCTTCTTATATGTGGCTGGACCAGAGATCACACACCACAACCTTGGCTTATCTGAGCAACACTCAAACCAAATGAGCTGCTCTGCCAAGGCTGAGACATGAGCTCTCATGCTGCTTCCCTCAAGTTCCAAGGTTGGACTGACCCCCAGTTTCTTTCTGCCTCACATACTTATTGGTGCCCCATGCAGGGATCCTTCCCTTCCTGTATCAGGTCTCCATCCCCAGTGGGGCTTCCTGGAGTCACCCCTTGAATACACGATGTGCCCTTGAGTACTCATCTCAGGATCGGCTTCGGAAGGACAACTATTGGTCCAGGGATAGGCAAGTGCCTGGCAGTTTATATGGCTTTCACATTTGATCAATCCACTAACATAATTTCGATTATGCTCTAAGCCCGGGTACCTGTAGGACCTTATTTGAAATAAGGTCTTTGCAGATGTCATTAAGGGTCTGAAGATGACATTATTGTGGATTTACAGTAGGTCTATTAAGAAAAAGGAGTCTCCTTATACCAGAAAGCAGAGGAAGATTTAGACACAGACACAGCGAAGAACGATAAGGGAAGAGAGACAAACAGACTGGAGTGATAGGTCCACAAGCCAAGCAACTACAAGGACCGCCAACAACTAGCAGAAGCTGGGGGAGCAGCTGGGATGAATCGTTCCTTAGGGCCTTCTGGAGGAAGCAACCCTGCTGACACCTTATCAGACTTCTGAATCAAGTTCTATTGTTTTAAGCCACCCAGTTTGTGATTTGTTACAGCAGCCGAAGGAAAGAACACATTTGCCTATTTATTCTGTTTACTGTATGTTTCCCTGACTCCTGAGCCCGAGGACAGCCAATTTTCTCAGGTTTCTTCGCTTGTGTTTCCAAGAGCAGGCAAGTGGTAGGTGCTCGACAGTATGTGCCAGGTGTTGTCCAAAGTGCTTTCTCGTGGTTTAACTCGTTTCATCCTCACTGCTACCTTCTAGAGCAGACACTATCATTACACCTATTTTACAGGGCGGAACAACGAAGGCTCAGAGGGGCACAGTCAGGATTCCAACTTACCAAATGACGGCCTTGGATAAAGACCAACTACAACAGTGAAAACCAGAAGAGTAGGAGCCAGAAGGCACTTCCCAATAACCGTGGAGCGTCGGTTTCTCCAGCGGCAAGCTGGAAGAAGTAACCAGTTTTGCCCACAGCGTGGAGCCCAGATCACCGTACGTTCTACTAAAGCCAGAATCCTTACCCATAAGGACTTCAGCGCCGGCGCACATAGCTCCGCTCCCTTTTGCAGCACTCACCGCGGCACTTTACGGCTCTCTCCCTTATTCCTCAGGCGGGAACACCGCCCACCCTGCCCCTAGTGCCTAGCAGGCCCCGCCCTACTCCACGGGCATTGGTTGCCCTTCCCTAGAGCTCCGTGCCGACTGGCTCATGTCGCTGCCACTCCATTCAGCCTAGTGGCGCGCGGCGGGGAGGCTACCGGTGGGCGCGTGAGCAGCGGCGGCAGCGGTGGCGGAAGTGACCGGCGGGTCAGGTCTCTGCCGACACCATGGTGAGGGCAGGACGATGGCGAGCTCTCGTCCAGAGGCGGGGGACGTGGCCGCCAAGGCTCCTTGGGGCTGGCTTTGGGGCAGGGGCGATGCAGAGCGAGCGTGTGATCTGGGCCTCTAGTACTTCCCCTCGGTCCGAGGAGGGGAAACTGAGTCCAGAGAAGGCGGGGGCTCTCCTAGGGTATCCAGGGCGTCGGTCTCCGAGTACTTACGGTTGAACGAACGTGTAGTCATAGTATAGTGGATTAGCCGCAGTCTTCCCATTTTGCAGATGGGGAAGCCGAGGCCAGAGAGGAAGGAGACCCGCCGAAGGGCCCGGTGGAGGCAGCAGAGTGAGTTTGATACAGGGAGGTATCCCTGAGTGCATCCGACCCAGTCTAACCTCATATTGCGAAGCTGGAGCGCAGGGAAGTAGGGCGCCCGTCGGAGTTCTCAAATTGAACCAGTTTTGCGCATATCACGGTTTACCTGTCCCTTAGGAAATTAGCAGCACAACTTTCTGTGCCTCTTGTTTTCAGGCTGAAAAACAGACCCAGAAATGGGATTTTCTTCTCCCTGGATCACACAGTAGGTGTGCGGGGGTTTTTTGAGCCAGAAGTGGACTAACTGCGACCACTCAGTTCACAGAAGGAAGAAATTGAGATCGACAGGGAAATGGAGATCCCCTCCCCGCCCCAACTAAGGAATTCAGAGTTGGGCCTTGTGCTTGGCCCATCAACATGTCAGTCTCTGAGGCCGCTGCCGCACGTTCCTCAGGGTTAGTGAAGGCTCCCTGGCGTATTGCTGACCAGTACGGGGACTGAGAGAAGGGACCCGTTCCTCTCTGCTGGGGGGCAGAGTTGGCCTGAGGGCATGGCCAGAAGCATCCCTCTTTATTAAACTCCACAGAGGCAGGGTCTTTGTGTTTATCCTGATATATTCTCAGAGTCTAGAACAGTGCCTGTGCGAAGCACACTCTGTTTCAGCCAGAAGAGTGTCCAGGAGTGGACAGGGCATGACACACGCTCAGTTCATGGTGGTCATGGTGGGCCGAAGCACCAGGCTAGGTGTGCAGGTGGGGGTGGTCCGTGACAGCTTCCTGAATTGGGGACCTCAGGAAGCTGTTGAGTCCAGTCCTGGATTGGACCGGAACCCAAACATTGTGAGAAAGCCCAGAGAAAGGAATCCTTTCCTTCAGCTTTTCTAACTTCCCCAGTTCCAGATGGCCCCGTCTGCGCCAGAACTGGGTGACCCGCCCTCTCCCATTTCTCTTGACACTTCCATGCATCTTCCTCTTTCCCATGGAACTTAAAGTTCTCCAGGATCCTCCCATTCTTTCCTCGATCTCCAGCTTAGTTTGGGGATGAGGATGGAGACGGCTAGACGTGGCCCCTGTCCCTGGCTGTTGCAGCAGTGGAGAGCTGTCCAGGTACCACCTCTCCCTAGAGCGTTTCCTTATTTGTGGGTGGGGCAAGCATCCCACCCACCCCAGTACCTCCCTGGGCAGTATGTGTATTCCCTCATACTCCTTCAACAAATATTTACTTTACTGAGTCCCTCTCGTGTGCCTGGCCCCGTGCTTGGTGCTGGACAAACTCCCCACCTTCTGAGTTTTCCAGTCTAGCAGGAGGCGTGGTATTTCAAGTCTAGCCAGAGAGACAAGTAAACAAGATAATTAGAGACTGGCTAAGTCCTATGATGGAAACAGCAGAGGGTGGCCCAGGTGGAAACCTCGTTTCCTAAATGGGGTTATTATGAAGGCCTGACGGAGGGAGGGGAGGAAGGGGAGGGAGGGGGACGTTTGAGCAGCAGTCAGCCTGGGCAAAGGCCCCCCAGGCAGAGGGAACCACTGGGGGGAAAAAGGCGGAGCAGGAGGAAGTGTGGTGTAAGGAATGGAGTGGGCCAGTTTGCTGGAGCCTGGTCGGGTCTGGCCTTGTGGCCTGCCTGGGGAGCGAGGGTAGGGAATTCAGGGGAAAACTGGGAGCAGGTCCTGGTCCTTTCCTGGTTTCACATGTCCTCTCAGGTGCTTTGTGGTTAAGGTACTGCCAGTGGTGGCCACGGAGGCTGTGGGTCCTCCAGAACTCTCCTGCCAGTAGCTGGGACAGGGCAGCATAAGGGTTTATATGTCATAAAAGGACATCTGTGGGCCCCCTGCTGACAGGCATCGGTCTGCTTTCACTGGCTTTACCAGGACCTTGCCATGTGCCCCCAGGCAGTCCCCTCCTCTAACCTTCCCTCCACGTCTTGGCCACTGAGTCCATTTTCATTCTCACATTCCAGATTTAGCCTGACCCTGTCCCCTTTCTGGTGATTTGGGAGGAGGACCCAGGTGTCTCATCACCTCGGTTCAGATTCCCACTGCCCAGGAAACCCCACAGCTTCATAGTAAAAGGCGATCTGGGCCTGTGGCCCCAAGTGCGGAGCGGAGAGTCCTATAACCTGTAACCTTCGAGGGTTACAGTGTCACACAGACACCCCCAAATGGGAGGGCAGGAGCTGTGGTTGGCTCCGTCGGTCTCCAACCTGCTCATCTGTGGAGCAGCTGCCCCTTTTCCATGTGGCCTGTTCTTTCTCCTTATCTTGGCTGTCCAGGAAGCCAGTGCAGGAAGTGGGCTTGGGCCTGGCTTCCTGTTGTCGCTGGACCTCCACCCGGGACTCTTCTCAGGGAAGGCCTGTGGGATATGGGATTTGTACCCCCCACCCAAGCCCTTTCATGGGAGCCACCCTCTGGGGGCTGAGGGCCATTTCCGGCCTCCACAGGAGAGGCTGTCCAGTTCCATGGCCTGAAGAAACAGCTGACCATATCCGATTGGTAGTGTGAGGCCAGGGCAGGACGAGGTGAGGCCTTGTTCCTCCCCGAGGCAGTTTCCTGTCTGCGGGGCCCTCTGTCCAGAACCTTCATCTAGCTACACTGAATGGGCTGCCATTGGACCCTGGACCCAAGTACTGCCACCTGAGTCAGCCTTCTGGAGAGCCAGAGGCAGCTCCAGTTACAGGGTCCTGATTTGGGGTTCCCAAAATGAGAAGAGCTGCTTCCCCCCCTGCCCAATTACACCATGTTTATTATGAAAATAATTCAGTAATGATGGGAAAGTAAATATCTTTAAAGCCCCCCTTATCTGGGTAAATTTTAAAAGATTCTATCCTTTACCTGCCATGTCTTGGCAGTAACCACAGAGATTTTCTGGAATGCTTCTTCCTCTTGCCTAGTGAAGTCCTGCCTTTGAAAATTCAGTTCAGATGTGGTCTCCTCAGATGGAGGTGGATTCCCCATTGTGCCTGGCCCAGTCACTCTTTGTCCAGTGGGGGCTGCCCCCCCCCCCCCCGCCCCCGGCTGTGGACAGAAGGGTCAGGCTAAGCTCTTTCTTTTACTAGCTCTAGTGCTGGGCAGCATTCTCAGTCTCTAAGCCTCAGTATGCCCATTTGTAAAGAGGGGTGATGATAACCATATGCGATGCTGGGAATGAAAGACCCCGGAGCTGCCTGTACCCATGTGGGTGCATCTCAGACATCGGTAGAGCAAAGGGCAGTGGCAGAGGGACCCGTACGCTGTGATGCTGTTGATAAGCATGGTGGGTGTGAGGGAAATGGACAGCGTGAGTTATAAAAAATACCAAATGGTCAGCAGTGGAACTAGTGGCGGCTGCCTCGGAGGAAAGGTGGAGCCTGAGACGTCCTTCCCTAAACTGGGAGGCAGGCGTGCTGAGGTTGTGCAGAATGCAGGTGCCTCTTAGGGGGTTAGGCCTGTGCGCTTCCGCACCCCTGGTGCTGTTGTGGGGCCCCGCCCAGAGGCCTGGGGCTCCCCTCCCGCGTGCCAATTAAACCGACAAGTCTTGTGCCCTTGTTTGTCTTTCAGCTCCCGTTGTCACTGCTGAAGACGGCTCAGAATCACCCGATGGTGAGTAGGTGCCATCTGGGGCGACAAGTTTCAGCAGGGACCAGCCCCAGCACAGGGACAGGGACACTGGGTGAAGAGTGAGGTGCCTCCAGCGAAACCTGATTCCCTGCCTGTCCACAAAACAGCAGCTTGTTCTCTTCCCTCCCACGTAGGTCAGGACCGGAGTCATTTCTGCTGCTTACAAAAGTAATACATGCTTATTAAAAATGTCAAACACACCCTGGCTGGTGTGGCTTAATGGATTGAGTGCTGGCCTGCGAACTGAAAGGTCACTGGTTCAGTTCCTGGCCAAGGTCAAGACACATGCCTGGGTTGTGGGCCAGGTCCTCAGTGGGGGTCGCATGAGAGGCGGCCGGTCGATGTTTCCCGCACACATCCAGGTTTCTGTCTCTCCCTCTCTTTTTCCCTCTCTTCCTAAAATTAAATAAATAAAATCTTTTTTATAAAGTGTCAAACATGAGAGGAATTTAGAGTGAAGCCCCCGCATTCATCTTCCCAGCAACTTAACTAATTCTGTGATTTATGTGCGTATAAGTGTGATTTTTAAAAATGATTTTTGTTGTTTTTCAATGTTTTCTCTTTTCTTTTTATTCAGTACAATTCAAATACTGTACAACTCAATCTTTTAGAGTGCACAGTGCAGTGGCCTTTAGCCAATTCATGATGTACAACCGTCACTGCTAGCTTGTTCCAGAGCATCTCCATCGCCCTCAAAGGAGACCCCATCCCCCTGCAGTCACTCCCCACCCCCCTCACCCAGTTCCTGGCAACCACCAGTCTGCCCTCTGTCTCTATGGGTTTGCCTGTTCTGGACACTTCATATGAATGGGATCAGACAGCTTGTGGTCCATGTGTCTGTCTGCTCTTGGCACGACGTTTTCAGGTCTCTTGCGTCAGCGCTCCGCTCTTTCATGGCTGAGTAGTATCCCATCGTGTGGATGGGTCGTGGTGTGTTCATCATGTTCACCAGTTGATAGATATTTGGGGTATTTCTACTTTTTGGCTATTTGAATATTTGGCTGCTGTGAACATTTGTATATACATTTTTTAAAATACTCAAGGATATGTTTATTGCTTTTAGAGAGAAAGAAAGGGAGAGAGAGAGAGAAAACATCGATTGGTTGCTTCCTGTACATGCCCTGACCAGGGATTGAATTTGCAACCTAGGTGTGTGTCCTGACTGGGAATCGAACCTGCAGCCTTTTTTCAGTGGACAGAACGCAGCTCCAACCAACCCGGCCAGGGCTCCTGGGTGCATTTTTTGCATGGGTGAATGCCTTTGCTTCTCTTGGGCAGATACCTGATTTGATCCTTTTTAAAATCACAGTCTGTTATTTTGGGGTTTTTTTCCCCCCACCAAAAAGAAAAAAGAAAAAGATTTTCTCATAGAAAATCTACAATGCCCAGCAAAGTGTACAGAGAAAGCAGAACGTATCCTTGTAAGATGTGCTTCCTGGAGGCCCTGGGTGCTGAGTGCAGTGGCCCCTGGGTTCTGAGAGGAGTTGAGGACATGTCTGGATAAGGTCAGGGCTTCTCTTAGTGGCAGGGATGCACCTCCCTTGGGGCCTGTGACTGACTTGGGGCCCATTTCTGTCCAGTTGGTAGAGCTTAAAAACGGTGAGACGTACAACGGGCACCTTGTAAGCTGTGACAACTGGATGAACATCAACCTGCGCGAGGTGATCTGCACGTCCAGGGTGAGTGCCCTGAGCTGGAACCTGCCTGATACCTAGGGGCCGTTTGCTGGGGCAGGTGGGCATGGGGGTTAGCGGCAGTTTGACCAGGAGTGTGTGTTTGGACTGGAGGCTTATAGGGCCTCAGCATTCTGGACTCCAGATGGGATGAAGACTGTTTCCTGCACCTTTTGGGAGATGGGGGGCTCACTCAGCCTACCACAAGTCTTCCAACCAGGGGTGGGGCCTGCGGGACTAGGCTGGTCTGGAGTAGTGCTGAGGGACAGGGCACCAAGTCCCAAGTGCTTGGACTTTGAACCTATAGGACTGTGCCTGTGGGGATGCTTCCTGAGCAGGTACTGAGCTGTTCCCCTCCTTCCCCCATCCCTGTTTCTACCCCTGACCAGGAAGGACTTAGGTTGAGGGGTGCTTCTGGCTATAAGTCCCTGCTGTACTGGTAGGGGTTGGCCTACAGGGCAGGCAGACCCCACCTTCCTGTCTGTCTTAGCTGCTGTTGGTCCAGGCTGTAGGCCATAGTGGTGTGGTTGTGGGGTATCCAGGCCACCAGAGGGCAAGGGTGGCCCTGTAGCACCATGGACCAGGAGGCTTGTTTACCTCCCCAGGCCTGAAACCAGGAAGTGCAGGGCCAGAACCTAAGCCACCAGGGTGAGGACAAGGATGGTGGTGGAGGCAGGGCTCCCTCACAGTAATATGCATGGACTCCAGTCGTAGTCCCCCTGCCAGCCACAGCCCCCCCAGGTTACGGGAGAAGAAGCTGCTGAGGGCCCCAGCCAGGGTGGGGCTATCTTGAGCCTATGGGCAGCGTGCCCCTAGGGTTTGCCACGCACAGTGTAAGGCAGTCCCCTACCCCTGGTCCATCCTTTTGGATGGTTCACTCTCTAACAGGCAAACTGGTGGCATGACCCCTTCCCTCACCTACATAGGTCCGTGACCTGCTCCTTGTAATGGTACATTGTGGAGCTGCCACACCAGCCTGCTAGAAGCTCCCTCCTGGATTTCTTGCCACCTGCAGCAGATGTCTGGGTGGCTCCATTGTGCCCTTAGCAGACAGGGCTGAGTTGCATAGCCCTACGTGCATATGTCCTTCTGCACATGGCCAATAGCTCTGTGTCCACTTGTGGGACCTAGAACCAACTACCAGGTTGAGGGCTTGGTTGGGCTGGTCTCCAGTGTCAACTAAGCTTAGAAACATGGCTCCCCTAGGCATTTCTCTCTGTGGCCAGATGGTTCAGAGGAAAGGCTGGGGTGAGGATTGAAATCCTTGGGTGGTGGGTGGCAGAATCCAGAGACCCCAGGGGCCAAGATCCCAGGGGAAGCTCGGGTTGGGAGGTGTTAAGTTACTGCTACGGAAAGCAGAGTGAGCCCTGGCTCCTGCAGGGAGCGCACTGAGCGCAGCCTGGCCTTGGCTAAGGGAGGGCTGATCAAGGAGCAGCCAGCCCCAGCCCTGGCCGCGAGCTTCTACGGAATCCTTCTGTTTCTGCCTGGCTGTACTTTGCATCCCCACAGACTTGGCCCTTCGCCCACTCTTTCTGGGAAAGGAATGCGCGGGGCCTCGTGGGGTTCCTCTGTGGGATGGGAGCTTGTGAACGTTCCTGGGAAGAGTCAGCCCTCAAACGTTGTCTCACCCACCAAGTGCCTCTGCTGGGCCAGACCAGACTGCTGGCAAGGACTGGGGAGGACTGGGGATTTCAGGGAGACTGGAGACTGGGAGGAAAGCCCTGTCACAGACTAGAGATAGCTGGACAAGGAAAGGCGACAACCGACAATGGCATGTGCAAAGTGCTAGGGGCCAGAAGTCCTCTTTGTGTGTTGTAGAAAGTTCCATTTGGAAAGTGTGTTGAATGTGCAGAGAGAGGGCAGCCAGGGTGGGGCTGGATCTTGGGCCCTGGGAGCCATAGTGAATTTGGACCTGATCCTTGGGCCAAGGAGGCCCTAAATGTTTTGTTTTGTTTTTTAAAGATTTTATTTGTTTATTTTTAGAGATAGGGGAAGGGAGGGAGAAAAAGAGGGAGATATGTGAGAGAGATATCAATCTGTTGCCTCTTGCATGCTCCCAGCTGGGGACCCAGCCCGCAACCCAGGCATGTGCCTTGACCCGGGAATTTAACCGGCAACCTTTTGGTGTGCGGGAGGACACCCAACCCTCTGAGCCACACCAGCCCAGACTCTGATTGGGTTCTAAGCAGGGAGAGGTCTTGGTCTGATTTCTGAGGGTGTAGGGGGAGGAGAAGGCTACCCAGGCTTCTGGCTCTGAGCAATGGGGGTGGGGCTGGGAAACTAATCTGGTGGAAGAAGCCCTGGGCTTCTGCCCAAGGGCAGCAGGAGGGGACTTCAGGGGAAGGCCTTGTGCTGGTCACCCAGTGGGGGTGCAGGGAGAGGCTGTCCATGTCCTAGGAACTGGAGCATTTTGTCTTTTCTAGCCCCCTTGTCTCTCCAGCCTCAATTCGCTCTTCTGAAAACTAGCATCTTGGGGAGCTGCTTCTGGCGAGCCCCAGACCTGCCTCACCTCTCTCCTGGCCCTCTTCACCTGTCTCACAAGGTCTCTGTCATCCCGCCTTATGTCCCATGCCAAACTCAGACCCTGCCAGGAGATAGTTGAATGAATGAATGAGCCAGAGATGTAGAAAAGGTTCCAGAAGGTGGGTTCTAAAAGGGTGGAGGCAGGGCCAGACAGTAACTAGGCTGTGGCAGCACCTGGTGCATGGAGCAGCCCCCCACCCTGAGCTTTGAGCTGCAAGTGACAGATCCCATCCCATGCTGAAAGACAGGCTGAGGCCACGGAAGCTGTCTCCCATGTAGCCCTGACTCTCCCTCATGTGCCAAGGGTGCTGAATGTCTGTTGACCCCACCGGAGGGGTCTCACGTCATGCCTGGGACTGTGAACTTGGCAGCCTACAGGGGTGATGCCAGATGCAGATAGCCGCCCCCTCTCATGCAGGACGGAGACAAGTTCTGGCGGATGCCGGAGTGCTACATCCGTGGCAGCACCATCAAGTATCTGCGCATCCCTGATGAGATCATTGACATGGTCAAGGAAGAGGTGGTGGCCAAAGGTCGTGGTCGCGGTGGCCTGCAGCAGCAGAAGCAGCAGAAAGGCCGAGGCATGGGGGGTGCCGGGAGAGGTAGGCCCTACACACATGCACTCACACACTGGGGTAGTGGCAGCACGTGGCGTCCTTCTCGGCCCAGTGTTGACATTCTTGGCTGGTGCTCTCATGGTGCAGCAGCGGGCCTGGCTCTGAGCCCTAACCCTAACCCCCGACAGAGCTGGGGAGCCGTGACTCACAAGACTCTTCTGTGGAGCAGCTGCTGCTGCTGACTGCCACCTGCCCCTGCCCTAGCCCCCAGCCCAGGGTCCCAGCTGAGTCCTCGGTGCCCTCAGCTCTAGGTCCAGCCCAGTAGATTGACGGGTGCCCACACAGATCTGGGCCTCAGGCTCTTGTCTCCGTACCTGTCTGTGTCTGGGCATGGCACGCACCTTCCTAAGCCTCAGTTTCCTCTCTTTAGAGAGGGTCCAGCAGTGCCCACCTCATCAAGCTGCAGGTGAGGACCCCAGCTCAGGGCCTGGCACAGGACCCTTTTCTGCCGACTCCTTAGTGCAAAGCTATGGTCATACCTTTTTGACAGACTCCCCCTATTGCCCTGAGATGCCAACCCTGACATAAGATTAAATTTGTTATACAGTCAGCTGGAACCTGGACCCAGATGCCATCTGTAAACCCCACCTCCTGGTCAGGCTCCTGTTGTTTGAGTGGCCTGGCTTTGTCTGTTGCATCTGTGGGGACCTCCTGAATGCCAGGTCTGGAGCCAGCTTGAGCCAGGCTCAGGTGACAGGAGTGAGCCATGGTGAAGAGAGTGGGAGGGCACTGCAGATGGAGGATGGACAGGGACTGTGGAGCTCCAAGATCTCAGGGCCTGTCTCGTACCCGAGGCCAGCCCTGTGCACTGTGGCGCACCACTGCTGGCTGAGCAGCAGGGAGGTGGAGGGAGGGGCCTCTCCACCTACTCTGGAGAGAAGCCCCAGGTACCTCAGTGGCAGGTGGAGACCTCAGTGGAGCCCACTTGGCAAAGCTGGTCTTGATCCATGAGAGGTGAGGTGGGGCAACCCCTGCCTGCACCAGTCTCTGTTCCCACAGGGCGATGTTACCATGAGGGAGGTCCTGGGTCCCCAGAGCAGACTTCAACCTCAGAGTTGGGAGTGTCTGGCCCACTCTGCCAGAGTCCTACCCCTGTCCTGGCTTTTCCTCCTCCTGGAAGTCTTTCTGGCTTTGTTCTTCCAGTGATCATCCCCTACCCCAGCCCTGGGCCCTCTCCCAGGAAGCCTGACTCAATGCCCAGGATAACTCGTGGCCCACTTTTCCTCCACACCCCTTGCACCCTAGGGGCCTGGTGTCCTCCGTTGTCACACTGAGAACATTCTCAAGCACCACCCATGCCTGGCCCTGGTCAGCTACTCCACCCCAGTTTTCGGCCTGCCTTCTCCACTTTATAGAGGGGGCCACTGAGGCCCAGGGGGGCTAGAACATCCTGGAACCAGGCTCCACTGAAGCCCCCACTTCTGTTCTGCAGGTGTGTTTGGCGGCCGGGGCCGAGGCGGGATCCCAGGCACCGGCAGAGGTCAGCCAGAAAAGAAGCCAGGCAGGCAGACGGGCAAGCAGTGAGCCCCCTACTCCAAGCTGCACATCTACTCCAGTCCATGAGTCCGTTCAGAACAGAAATGAGGCAGGTGTTGGGGGGACCCCACCTGTGTGTTTTGTTACCCTTGT